>VZRJ01013837.1:600415-624662 GCA_013397565.1 Ptilonorhynchus violaceus
CCGTGCTCCCTCCCCATCCATCCCTCCCCATCCATCCCCCATGTTCCCTCCCCATCCATCCCCCGTGATCCCTCTCCATCCATCCCTCCCCATCCATCCCTCACGATCCCTCTCCAATGCTGCGCTGGTGGGGTGGTCCGGAGGGGCTCGTTCCCGGCGGGATGTGCCCCCAGGGAGCTGTTCAGTGGTGTTATTAATAATGGATCAGTCTGGAGCAAGCAGCTGGGAGGTTCATCCAAACCCTGGCTGGTGCTGGCAAACACAGCCCGGGCCATCTGTGCCAAGTCCCTGTATTTACATCATCCGTCCACAACCGGCTCTTCCTCTTGTAAATCAAGAGATCATTGTGATTCTTCTGAAAGATTCATTATCGTGAAAGACTGCAGCACAATTAAATTTGCCTTCTTTTATTATTTATCACTAATATTGCAGCCAGTGGTATATCAACAAAGTCAGTGTTCCGGGAGATAAGCCCAGATGAAATCGTGGCTCAGCCCTGGTGGAAGGGAGACAAATCGAGTCATTGAGCCATTAGTTTGGGCAGAGAATTCCAGTTCATGAGAGCCTTTGGTACTCTGAAATTTTGTTGTCATTCCTCAGAGGGTCGGAGATTGCTGCTGGAGTATTGGGACAGAAACGGAATTGTTGGAACGGCCTTGTGTGCCAGCAGCACTCGTGGCACAGACTGACAGGGTGACCTGCTGGGGGGGACACTCCGCGGGGTCTGCTCTGCCTGGCACGGAGCGAGGATCCGCCCTGGATCCTCCTGCCCTTGGAGCAGGAGCTCGGTCCGGGTCTGAGGCAGGGCCACCAGCTCCAGGGACGTGGGAGCTGCTCCTGCTCTGCCTCGTGGCCGTTCCCATCCCGCTGGAGGGGCAGCAGAGCGGCCCCCGCCTGCCGCTGCCGGGTGAGAAGCTGCTGCAGGGAGAGCTGGGGCTGCACAAACGCCAAGCCTGTGACACAATTCCGGAGCGTTTTCAGTTGGCTTTTTCTGCTCCTGCGGCGCATCCTTTGGGAGTGGTGACAAACCGGTGCGTGGGCCCTCGGATGGAAGCGTTTGGGTGGGATTTGGATCCCTGTGCTTTGTTTTCACCCAGCTTTGGGGCGTTTCTGCACCAGGAGCTGCAGGCTGGGAGTGGAGCTGCTTGGTCAGACGTGTGGTACCTCTGGGGCTGCTTATTTATTTATAAACGTGCTGTCTCTGCTATAAAAAGCTTTGCAATAGCCCAATAATAAATGCATTCATCACCACATCTGCTGTAATCACTGCAGCTCCTGAGCTGCTATTTGGCTCTCATTAGCTGCAACTCCCATTCACCCATAATTTGGGAGAACATACAATTATGTGTTATCACTCCTTCAAGTGATTACTACACTGGATGTTTTTAAGATAATGGCACGGAACACGGTGATGAATTACACCTCTCCAGGTAGTTTTGCTTCTGTCATTAACTCTATTATTTTACTTAAACCGAGCTGGAGGAGCTGTGGGGCAGGGCTGGCATTAGCTGCTCCAGGAAGGGCCCCGGATCAATGCTGATCCAATAAAGGACGTGGCACAGCACACAATTATCTCCCCCCGTGTGTCCTCCCCACTCACACTGTAGATTTTATTATGAGCAGATTGTAAAACCCAACCTGTTTGCACTTGGAAAGGCCTTTTTTTTTTTTTTTCATTAAGCTTTGATAGTGATAAAAGCTTTTTCAGGGAGAACATGGGGAAGAACAGGAATATTGAGAAATCCCTGGAGCCTGGGCAGCAGCAGCTGCCTGGAGGAAGAAGAGGTGTAGGTATTGTGGCTCTGCCGGGGAGCAGGAGCAGCCACACCTCTGCCTGCTGCTTGTTCTCCCTTCCTTGTCCCCCTCTCGCTGCTGAGACCCCACCCCAAATCCTTGTCCAGCCCTGGGCCCCTCGTGACAAGAGAGCGCTTGAGGGGCTGGAGCGTGTCTGGGGAAGGGAACGGAGCTGGGAAGGGTCTGGAGCACCAGGAGAGGCTGAGGGAGCTGGGAAAGGGGCTCAGCCTGGAGAAAAGGAGGCTCAGGGGGGACCTTCTGGCTCTGCACAGCTCCTGACAGGAGGGGGCAGCCAGGGGGGGTCGGGCTCTGCTCCCAGGGAACAGGGACAGGAGGAGAGGGAACGGCCTCAGGCTGTGCCAGGGGAGGGGCAGGTTCGACACCAGGAGGAATTTCCTCATGGAAAGGGTGGTCAGGCCTTGGCAGGGGCTGCCCAGGGAGGTGGCAGAGTCTGTTTAATCTTCTAAAACAGCACGCCACAAGATGATGATCTTCCGCAGAGATGCCGGAAGAACAGGTTTGTACCGAGCAGGTCTGTGCTGGGTCAAATCAGGGCGTTTATCGGGATTTTGGGCATATCAGGCATCCTGCCCTCGTTATCTCACCAAGTTCAGGTCACTGTAACAGCCTCCCCTTGCAAAGCCTCAGGTTTTTGTCAGAGCCCCTGCTCAGAGAGGAAACCTTGGTTTCCTTTTAGGATTAAAAATAAGGGCTCATGTAAGCGTTCCCAAACTGAAACGAGTGCTCTTAATGACTGTTCTAATCCAGCTGGAGATTTCTGCATGCTAAAACCCTTCAGTAACATGCTGGAATATTGGAAATTTGGGAAGCAACAGGCAATGTTTTCTCATTCTCCAGGCCGTTGCCTTGCTGCGGTCTCAGAGCTTATGGTGCTTTTTATTCCTTTCATTTGTGTTTTGCTGATGTGTGGTAAAAAAAGCAGGGGACAGGTGGCAGCTGGGTTGGATTTCACCATCAGAAGAAACCTTTGATAGTCCTATAACATAAACATGATCTTCTCCCAAATTCTCCCAGACTCTGTCCCTTAGGAAAAGGACAAAATGACGAAGACAAAGCCATGTGATGAATTGTTTCCTTACTCTTCTGCATTGGCAATTTCTTCTTCATAATCTCTGGAAGTCAGTGTTTCTCCATCATAAATCTCCAGGAATTAATAAGTATCAAACGCAGCAGCCAGACCCTTTTTAATATTTCAAATAATGTGATGAATCTGGGAGTTGCTCTCTGAAAATGAAACCAAGGCTCTCACACCAGCACTGGGGTGGGATATTGTTTCTGAGCCTTCAAAGAGTAAATATTATGGGCTCCATGAAATAATTGATTAATGACTAAAAATTCTTAGCTTTACACCACAGAGTTCTGTCCATTTTAACAGGAAAATACATCTGAGTGAGGACTGGGGATGTTTTTGTGTCGTTTAAAACCACAAATGAATTTATTGCAGTTTCTCTGTCCTTGCATGGGAAAATTCCACTTTGGGGTGGCAGGAGGGAAACACCCACTGGGGGTTGTGTGGAATGTCAGAGGCCAGGAAACCCCTGGGAACAGGGAAACCCTTGGGAATGTGGAAACCCTTGGGAATGTGGAAACCCTTGGGAATGTGGGCTTTCTCCTGGCTTGGATGGACTGGCAGGTGCCGAGGTTGAAACCCGCAGGGATTAGAGGTCACACGGCATCAGCTGCAGAGAAAATTACATTTCAAATCTTGTAGAAGAACAAACACTTCCGCTCTTAATTACTAATATTCGACTGATTTTCCATGGAAAACGTTTCAGATGCAGGGATTAGCCCATGGTTATCTGCAGACAGATTTCCTGGAGGATCTCGAGGCAGATGGGATTATAAAACCAAGCAGCTGGAGATGCCCAGTGATCAAAATCCTGCTCTCTCTCCCAGTGTTTTGTCCCGGTTTCCTCTCCGCCGTGTCCCGTGTCCCATCCAGCAGCTGCAGCTGGAATCTGCCGAGTTCCCGTGGCTGACAAACGATCCATCGATTCTCTGGAGCAGGGGAGGTGCTGGGCGAGCAGAGAGGGAGGTTGATGGTGCTGATTACTCAGGAACACTCGGGTGGCACAGCACCCCTTTGTTCCAGGCAGTTTGCCAGGTGAAAACCTCTTCCCGTTACCTGCTCCTTGTGGAAAACTCCCTGGATCAGCACCTATTTATGGAATTATCCTGGAGCAGAGGCTGAGGTGGGCACAGGAGCAGGAGGACAGCAGGACACTGAGGGGATCCAGGGACACCAAGGAGAGCCCGGGGTGTTTGCAGGACCTCAGGGAATGCAGAGTTTGCTGTTAGGTGGGGCTGTGCAGGGAGACGGGACTCAAATCCATGTGGGATCCATCGGGGCCGCCTCTCCCTAATCCCCACTCCCCTGGAGCCGTGTCAGACACAGCAGAATTCCCCGAGTTTGGTGTTTCTGGGAGCGGGAGAGAGCGGGTGGGGCTGGAAAAGAGCACACCCGTGGAAAGAACCCTCGTCCCATCCCGGCCAAGCGCTGCCGCCAGCCCCTGAGCAGGAGCATTTAACGGGAGAGTCCCGGCACACACACGGGAATTGCAGGCACAGCAGAGCCCGTCACTGATTTCTGGTCTGCTTTGGCTGCTCTGAGACAGTTTTGGGCGTTCTGCTTTCAAACCCTGACGCAGAACGTCAGCTCCTCTCCCCTGTTTCACATAACTCCCTTTTTTCCAGCCTTTCCAGAAGCCGACAGTGAGGATTTGGGATTTCTGTCCCGCTCAGGACGGAGCAGTCTCCCTCTGCAGGAAAATGTGACATTTGCATCTTTCACTGATAAGTAGTGTCACTTCCTGGGGAGGAAAGAGCTGCCTTCCTAAGACTGAGATTTTTAAACCCTCTGAAGTTTTTTTAGTTTACTTTTGAACAGAAAAGTGAAGGGATCAATGAGGTGAATGGCTTTAAGATGAAGGGAGGCAGCGTTAGAGTGGGATTAGGGACAAATCCTTCCCTGGGAGGGTGGTGAGGCCCTGGCACAGATTCCCAGAGAAGCTGTGGCTGCCCCTGGATCCCTGGCAGTGTCCAAGGCCAGGCTGGATGAGGCTTGGAGCAGCCTGGGATAGTGGGAGGTGTCCCTGCCCATGGCAGGGGTGGCACTGGGTGGGCTTTGAGGTCCCTCCCAACCCAAACCATTCCATGACTCTGAGATTTTTCCCCTTAAGCACTGCCCAAGCCCCTTCCAGTGGTACCCCAAGGAGGAGTCAAAGGCTCTTTGGATGCAGCCAATGTCCCACATTCCTGGGATGTGTGGAACACGGGAAGGCTCTGTCCATTCCCGGGCAGTGTCCTCTGGGGCAGCCAAGTGGGATCCAAGCCCTGGGAGCACTGAGGAGGCTCCTGGAGCAGAGCCCGTGAGCAGTTTTAATGAAGCAACTGGAAGAAGTGTTTTTTACAAAGATTAATAGATCTCTGTTTTAATTATGGGGGAATAATAGACCAGAGAGCTGGAAAGTGGGAGGTATTAAAAAAAGAGGATTAAAAACTTGAAGGGAGCTGGGTGAGACTATATTTTTCTGTACTTACAAATTACAAAAGATCATCCCCATTAATAATGATTGGAAAAATAATAAAGTGCCCTCAGCCGTGGATGACAGTTAACATTAAAATCTATTTTTTATGCTTGTTGTGTAGAGAATTTCTGATTACAATCATCAGTTACAAAAGAAATTGTTCTTTTTTCCAATCTTCCAAGTTTAAAAATAGAAGAATTCTCTTCTGAGTTCAGCTATGGTTTCATCAATACTTTTCCAAGCCATGTAAAGGTAAAAGAGCAAAAGTCACTTTCATTTAATGATTGTTATGCTTACTTTAATTGTGCTGCAGGGTTATTATTAATTGCTAAAAATAATTGTTTCTGTGCATAGATTTCAAAAATTACACTGCAGGAAACGCTGCCACAATGTGCAGGGAGTTTGAAATAAACGGAATTCAGGGAAGGGAGAGGAGAGGAAGGGGAAGAGAGGAAAGGGAAAAGCAAGGGAAGGCCACTGATATTTGCAGATTTTACTGGTGCTCATCCTTTCAATAAATGATTGCCCGTGGGTTTCTGTAGGAAGTGTTTTATTGTTGGGCTTGGTTCAACCTCAGCAGATTTGGGTGGAATCACTGCCAGGGCCCCGGTGTTGCCCTGGGGCAGGAGAACCGCAATCCCAGCCCTGGGATCCCACAGCTGTTTGGGAACTGGGCACGGGTCTGGTGTCATTTTCCACTGCTCTGGTGGCACTTCCAGGCGGGAGCAGCTGAGGAGGAGCTGGGCTCTGGGCTTGGGGCTCAGTCTCATCCCCGGGGAGTGGCATGAGGAGGCTGCCAGCTCCTCCTGGCTTCCCAGGAAATCAAAGCCCTGCTCAGCTTCTCGCCTCAGGCTGGCTCAGAACCTGGGTCTGAGCTTCCTGAGGGCTTTGGGAGATTTCAGGGGCGAATCGTTCCAGAGCCACCCCAAACTTTGGAACACGCTTTGCTCGGCTCCCTGCTACAGCCTTGAGGAACTCAGGGCTCATGGAATAGCCTGAGCTGGAAGGTACCCACCGGGATCATCGATCCAACCCCTGTCCCTGCACAGACACCCCAACAATCCCAGCCTGTGCATCCCTGGGAGCGTTGTCCAAGCGTTCCTGGAGCTCTGGCACCCTCGGGGCCGTGCCCATTCCCTGGGGAGCCTGGTCAGTGCCCACCACCCTCTGGGGAAGAGCCTTTCCCTGACATCCAACCTAAACCTCCCCTGGCACAGCTCCAGGCCCTGTTTTTGAGGCAATAACTCTGATTCCAGAACTGAGAAGTGATTTGCAAACAGAAAGGGATTAAATTTGTTAGATTAGGAAACATTTCTGGGATGAATCATTGGATTGCTGCTTCCATGGAGTAAATATGCACTTTATCCATCGCATCCCGCGTGGGTGGTGGGAAAACACGGAGTGCTGGCTGCTGCTGGATCTCAGAGCCGTCCTGGGCAGCACATTCCAGCCACGTCCTGCGGCAGTTCCCTCCCACAGCCCCGGGGAACACGCAGGGCTGGAGTGAGCGGGGAGAGGGGAGAGCTTTGGGAGGTGAAGGAGCTGGTCCGGAGCATCCCGGCATGGTTTGGGTTGCAGGGACCTCAAAGCACATCCCATTCCACCCCTGCCATGGGCAGGGACACCTCTCGTAGCCCAGGCTGCTCAGGTTTGCTGGGAATGACTGGATCCAGCAGCTGCAGAAATTCCAGTGGAAAAGAAACGTGTTTTAGAAAACCCTCAGTGAATTGGAGCTTTCTCTGCTTCTCCCACCCTGCTCTTCATTAGAATCAAGTTCAAAACGTTCACAGGGCTTTGAAAGTGGCTCCTTGCCTTCCCTGGCTGGGACCAGACCCCACAAAACCCCTCCTGCAGGGATTCCAACCTCAAAGTGACACTTCCCAGGGACATCCCCATTCTCTGCTACATAAATGGTGATTTTTTATCCCACGTTGCAGCTTCTCTCAGAACCCTTTCAGATTTAATGTTGAGATCATTAATTAAATGAATGGTTATTCTTATGCTTTGTTTCTGAACCATTTCAGCCTGATGCTTCCAGCTTCTAATTCCTAAATGGAATATCATTTTCCCCTTAAACAATACTGCCAGATGCTTAAGCCACAAAATCACCATTTCTCCCTCCAGTTTCTATGGTTGTGCTATTTTAATGTTTCATCAAAGGGATGAGCTCTATTGCATTCCCTTCTTCTGTTGGATTTCCTTCATGTAAAAAGGTCTTTATCAAATAAAAATGTCCCATTAGTCTGTTGCACTTTGTATTATCTTCCTTATTACCTTGCTTCTGCCTTTAAAGTTGCTTCAAAGCCTTCAGTTCCAAGGTGGGCATGGGGGTGAGTCTAAAATTTGCCTAATCCATTGTCCACATTTCCTAAAAAGTCGGTAATTTATGGAAGGAAATGCAGATTTCCCGGTGACACAGCCTCCCTCTCAGACTGCTCCCGGGTTTGCAGTTTCCTGCTCTCAGACCTGAGTCCAGGAGGTTTTCCTCTGCTCATTATTCCGTGGGCTGCTCTGCCTTTTCCCACATGCTGGATGTGGAAAACTGGAGCACAGGGTGCAGCTGGTGTAGGGCCAAGGTTAAACATCCTCCACCTGCCTCGGCCAGGCCCAGTCCCCTCCACCAGCCTGTGAAACAAAACTGCTCCTGCCTGTTCCCCCTGTCCTTGGAGCCCCTCACTTCCCAGCCCTCGAGAGGAACTCCCCTTGTCCCTGCTGGACACCCTGGGGTGGGGTGGGATGGGCTTCACGGTCCCTTCCCACCCAAGTTGTGGGATTCTGTGTTCTGTGAACCCTCTGAAAAAAGAATTGGTTTGGGTTCTGTGATGTCCTTGCAGTTTTTTCTGGGAAAAGTCTCTCGGTTCCTGAACTCAGCAGCAGAAGGTGGTTGTGCCTCAGGAATGGGGCAGGAATGTCCCGTGGGAGCAAATGTTGCTCCTGATCCCCACGGGCCGAGGCTGGGGGAGAAGGGGCTGGTCCAACCCCTCAGGAATAACTGGGGCTTTCTTCCCACGGCTCCACCAGCCCGTCCCAGCGGGAAAGCCGGGCAGGAAGGGCGCAGCAGACAGACCTTTGTGGTGGCTGTTTGTGAGCTGGGCGCTGGGGGTGATGGTGATCCTGAATTCACAAACCATTCGTGCTCTGGGCTCCGCTCTGGAAAACGGATCAGAGCCGTGCTCAGCCTCAAACCGACAGCGGCGCGCGGCATCCCCAGCTCCCCCGTCCCCCCCCTCACGCTCTCCCCTTTTCCAGGTGTTACCTGGAGGATGGAGCCTCCAAGGGGGCCTGGCTGAACCGCTCCAGCATCATCTTCGCCGGCAGCGACAAGTGGTCGGTGGATCCGCGCGTGTCCATCGCCACGGCCAACCGGCGCGAGTACAGCCTGCAGATCCAGGACGTGGACGTCACGGACGACGGGCCCTACACCTGCTCCGTGCAGACCCAGCACACGCCCCGCACCATGCAGGTGCACCTCACCGTGCAAGGTACGCCCTGGGATCCCGGGAATCCATCCTTCCTTCCCTCCCTCCTTCCTTCCTTCCTTCCTTCCATCCTTCCTTCCATCCCTCTCTCCCTCCCTCTTCTCTCTCTTCTTCCCTCCCTTCTTTCTCCTCTCCATCCCTTCCCTTTCCCCTTCTCCCAGTGCAGTTTTCCCCACAAACACCAGGATCCCGGTGTTGCTGACAGGAGCAGCCCATTTATTTCCGGGAGACAGTTCCCCGCTCTCAGCACTGCAGAGCTCCGGTGTCAGTTTTCACGGGGATTTAATATTTATTGTATTGTTCCAGGGTGAACAATTCTTAGTTTTGATTGTCTTCCTAATAATTAATGCCCTCATGCAAGGGCTAAAAAAACAAGTTGGAAATTAATTGCATGTGTAAAATATATCAACAGGAGCTTAAAATTAATTAGGCNTCCTTCCTTCCTTCCTTCCTTCCTTCCATCCCTCTCTCCCTCCCTCTTCTCTCTCTTCTTCCCTCCCTTCTTTCTCCTCTCCATCCCTTCCCTTTCCCCTTCTCCCAGTGCAGTTTTCCCCACAAACACCAGGATCCCGGTGTTGCTGACAGGAGCAGCCCATTTATTTCCGGGAGACAGTTCCCCGCTCTCAGCACTGCAGAGCTCCGGTGTCAGTTTTCACGGGGATTTAATATTTATTGTATTGTTCCAGGGTGAACAATTCTTAGTTTTGATTGTCTTCCTAATAATTAATGCCCTCATGCAAGGGCTAAAAAAACAAGTTGGAAATTAATTGCATGTGTAAAATATATCAACAGGAGCTTAAAATTAATTAGGCTAACTACAAGCATATAGAGAAATAATAACTCAATAGTTAAAAATATGCATAATTATTAAGCAATTGCGTTTATATCTTCAGAAATGCAAAGTATAACCTAAGGCTTTAACTTATTAGTCTTTGGCGCAATCATCATTAACATTTTCTTTTGCATTTTTATGAGTAATAAAGCAATGAATATAAAAGAGAAGAATTGAACTGGCAATCCCTATTAATCCGTGTGGCACACGGAAATCCCTTACCAATAATGGGGGGGGAGCCGCCCCCCAAACCAATCCTCCTTATCCAGGGCACCTTTGGAATCCCACGGCTTGCGGGAATGTCGGGCTGGAGCTCTGAGCTGGGCGTGTTTGTTGCAGAAGGGACGTTGGTTTGTTAAAATATCCCTGAGTTGTGTTTGTGACCCTGGGGAGGCCTCGGGACCCGTCAGCGCTCAGGTTTTGTGGGGGTGCTTCAGGGGCTGCAGAAATGTTCGTGCTTCCCATGGCCAGAGAAGGGAATGGGGCTGGGAACGGGTCTGGATGGAGGGGCAGCCCGAGGCCCAGTGGGCTTTGGCCACTGCCCATTAGGAATCTCTGGCAGAGCTGGAATTTGGGGTTGAGTCTCCCAAATCCCTGTTCAAAGCCCTGTGCCAAAGCCAGCACAGCACCCTAAGGACACCTCAGGGCAGGTCTTGATCCTTGTTACTCAGCACAGTTACTCCTTTTTGTGCCAGGGAATGAACTGAGATATTTGATAAAAAACAAAACAGAACTTGGGTCTTTAGCCCGCATTTACGTCTGAGAAGGAAAAACCACATGAAAGAGGAAGATAATCCAGTTAACTTCATTTCAGTGACCTTATTAAAAAAGAAGTGAGAATTATGAAATCATTAGTTACAAGTTTCAATGGCAGTAGTTTGTAATCAACTCAATCTGCCTCAGTGCCAGACGCTGGATCTGCGAAGTCATGGGCTGCAGATGATTTAAACATCACATGTTTGTCACAGCACAGGAAAAATCCGAATTTCCTCTTTCCACACTCTGTTGCTCATAATTTTTCTGCAAAAGGTTGCGCTTTCTGCCATTTCTAGCCTGACATTTACTCTGCCAAGGTGGAAATTGCCTCCTCCGAGCTGCTTTCCTTTCCGTTTGCAGGAATACGAAGGCACGTTGGCCACTGTCCTTGAGAGGGAACCGAGGGTGTCACAGCCCCGGTGTCCCGTCCCTCCGGAGCGATGGGATAACCATGCTCCTGCCCCCTGCGGCACAGGGGCTGGGGTCGTGTCTGGGATCCAGGGACACGGAGGCTGCAGAAGGGAGTTCCCAGGGCCCTCAGCCCCCGAGGGAGGGCTGCCAGGGCAAGCAGGGGGGTACAGAACAGCTCTGGGGGAGACTGTTCCCTTTAACTCAGAGGAATGAGGGGCTGGGCGAATTGAATTCTGTTTTGTTGATGCCCTTGGTGTGGATCCAGGAAGGAAAAGCAAACCCCAGCCAGGGCAGGGCACTGCTGCAGGGCTGGCCCAGAGTCACACACTGGGCTGGGAGGGACCAGTGCCACTCCCTGCCATGGGCAGGGACACCTTCCACTATCCCAAATGCTCCAAGCCCCATCCAACCTGGCCCTGGACACTTCCAGGGATCCAGGAGCAGCCACAGCTTCTCTGGGAATTCCATTCCAGGGCCTCCCCACGCCCACAGGGAAGAATTCCTTCCTAATATCCCACCCAACCCTGCCCTCTGGCAGTGGGAAGCCATTCCCCTTGTCCTGTCCCTCCAGGCCCTTGTCCAAATTCCCATCCTGTTGTGGATGGGCTGTGCAGGGAGAGTGGCTGGGTTTGGGATGACGGTTCCCGTGGGATTCAGCGGGACAGAGGTGTGACCATGATGTCGATGAACGAGGCCTGAGCCCGGGGTGTCCCTATTGGGACAGGGTTGGGGATCTGCCACCCCAGTGTCCCCCAGCGTGGACGAGCAGAGTGGAGATGCTCCAGGTGCCAGCAGCACCGGGATCCGCTGGCACAGTCTGGCTCGGGGATGTTTTCCAGGGCTGTGTTTGGGTCTGTGGTGGATGCACAGCTAAAGGAGCTCAGTGGTTTGGGGTTTCAGGTGCAGATCCCAGCCCTCAGCCCCAGCTCCCCCCAGGCTCTGCTGCCCCTCCTTGTCCTGCTGCCCCCTCTGCCTTCCCCATCGCAGTTCCTGGTTCCAGCAGTCCCAAAACACCCAAACCAGGGAATCAGGCACACAAAAACTTTCTCCCATCAGTTGCTTGACATTTTATTTCTATTTAACCCAGCCCGTGCTGGGCTGGTTCGGGACAGCCCTGGGACAGCCCCCGTGTGAGTCCCAGCTCCAGCTCCTTGCTGCCCTCCCAGCACCATCTCCTTTCCGCAGGAATCCGCTCCCGACACGGAGAGCTGTAAATAATTCAGTTACCCATGGAAATGCCGTTTAGAGATTCAGTCAGGAACCACAACCTCGGGTTTTTATTTAAACATGTATAATGTTCCCAAAGTAATACTCTAGGCCCTTTTTCTGTTTAATAAACCCCCTTAATGTCCCCTAAATATTAATGTATTGATTTAGTCTTCGCGATGTTTGCAAAGTCTAATTTGTTTCCTCAGCCGGGCCAAGAGGGACTTGCATTTGAAGCTAACGAGATAAATCTTCCCCAAATTTATTTAAAGTGGGACAAAATAAATATGCAAAAGACTTTAAAATCATCTAACAACCACTTTCCAGCTAAAACTGACAATCCATTACTCTTTTAAATTGCCAGCACTCCAGCAGGGTGTCAGTTTTCTTTACAAAATTAACTTGCTGGTGCCAGCCACCGTTATCATCTTGTCCCTGCTCAGCACAGGGAGAAAAAGACTTGGAAAAAGAGTTCTGGAGGGGGAGGCAGCCACGTGGGGTTTGCTCCATGAGAGAGCCCCCCCAGAGGATCCACCCTCTCCCCCAGGCAGCATCCTTGGACGTGCCATTCCCTCCCTGCACCCACACTCGTTCACGTGTCATTAATGACTGATCCCAGTGTTTTCTCCAGCATTTGTGTTTGCTGTCCGTTCATTCAGTTCCTCTCAGAGGAGCTGCAGGGGATCTCTCGCTCTGAAATCCGTTTGAATGGCTTTTCCCTGCTCCAGCCGCAGGAAGGGTTTGCGTTAGGGGGTGATCTCATCCACGGGGATGGAAATCAGGGATATTTTATCTGGAGCAGAGCAGGGTTGTTCTTGTCTCAAACTCATCACTCTGCCGTGTTGGGGGTGCTTTAGTCATGGCTGCAGCCGAATTTCCATTATGAGCCTGAAATTTCCATCTTCTGGGACCTGCAGGCAGGGGACAATCAACACAAAATGATCATTTCCTCTGGGGCTGGAGTGTGTTGGTTCTGTTACATCGGAGTCAGGGGGAATGGGATGTTTGGGGACCCGTGAGAGTCCCGCTAAAGGAGCCTTCAGCAGAGTCCAAAGGGTCTTTCAGGAACTTCTTGTGTTATATGGCAATGCCAGAAGGAGAAGGAGGAAAAAATATGGGATAAAGCTAAAAGGATCTAAACACCATCCCCCCCACCCCCCGGAAAAAAAAAAAAAAAGGAAAGCAAAGGGAAAAATTCAGATAATTAAATACTGAGTTTGGAGTTCACTGGGTCAATGAGGTTCTCCATCCCTGGCTCCTGGGCCCAGCACCTCCTGTCCCTTCCAAGGCTCTGCTCTGGCAGCTCCAACCCCATAAAGAGGTGACCTCCCCCAAATGAAGCAAACCCAACCAGCTGGAAATGTTCTGGGAACCCCACACTGCAAAGAGAATCCCAAACCTTTCTGAACATGAGCTGGGTCTGCTCTGTGCCCTGGGGATCTCCAGATTCTTATGGGATTAATGCAAACCTGTTACTTCGGAATGACAGGAATTCCTTTAGAATGAGCTGAGGTGGATGATGTGACCAAAACTGGTTGGGCTTTTATTTTTATTTGCTATTCCCTTTTTTTAATTACAATTAATTCATCCAAGTGCAATTTCACTTGAATGCTTCCCCAAAACTTTATTTTGTGACGAACTGCTGGAGTATTGTGTGAAAGACATAACCCTAAACCTTGTTTTGTAATGAGCTGCTGGAGTATTGTTTGAAAGCCATAACCCTAAACTTTATTTGGTAATGAGCTGCTGGAGTATTGTGTGAAAGACACAGCCTTTGGTGTATGGCCCTCCCCAGGGCTTGGTTACGTTTAAGTGCCCGCTGTCCCGGCTGTCCCTGCCCCGGGCTCCGTTATCCCGCTGGGAATGCCCCTCTGCCATCCTGCTCGTTCAGGGAAAGGCGCTTGGGCTGCCCTGGGGAAGGGAGGTGGTAATTATTTTGTTATTCATGGCCCTCATTTCCACATCACGAGTGCTTTTGGAGCCAGCGGTGTGAGATCTTACTGAGCTCTGGGCTGCCTGTCGCCACCAACGCTGTCATTACTGGGATTTATGGGATCTTTTTTCCATTGGATTTCTGCTATTTCCTCCTCTTTAGCTTCAGCCCATCAGCTGTCAGGGGAAATAAAGGTGCTCCATGTTTGGAAGTTTAACTTTTGCTCGGAGAATTGTTAACAGAGGAAGTTAAATGGCACTGGGGGTTGGGGGTGACCTCTGCAGCTCTTCCTCAGAGCATCCTCTTCCTCACTCACAGTGGGATCTAAAAATGATCCCACCTGATGGTCCAGAACATCCTGGGTTTCTCTTGCACCCAGGATTTATATCTAAATATTGCATGAAGTCTTGCTAAGGAGGAGCAAAGCCGCTGATTCCCCCCAAACGAAGTTCCAAAATGTTCCAACATCCTTCTCTTCTGTCCCTGTAAAATTGAGGAGCAAACGCTGTGAAAGCATCTTTAGAGTCCAAGTTTGGCACGGCAAGATTTTTAGGAATTAAAGCCTATCAGGAATGCTGCTCGATGTAATCAATGAGAAAAGGATCAGCGAACGAGAACCAATTCTACAAAACCAGACTGGAAAGCAAGTGGGGAATAAAGCCGAAGGCACACGGAGCATTCCCCAGCGTCCCTGGGAACGGGGCCCTTGCGCTGCGGGAGGAGCGGGGGCAGCCTCAGCCCAGTGCGGCTAATGGCTCCTGACACACTCAGTGTCCTGCTGGAGACACCATAATCGGATAAAAACCTCTTGTCAAGCCCAGTCAGCGTGTAAGAAGTGAGGCAAATGGAAACTGGGCTGGATGCGCAGGCTTCCCGAGGAGCGGAGGCTGCCCTGCGCCTCCCTGCTCTGCCCATGCCGCCGGGGTGTGGCACCGTAACGAGGCCGTGAGCTCCAGAACCCAGCACTTCTTTAAGGAACAAATACCTTAGCCAAGGCTCCAGGGCTCCAAGGATTAATGATTTTACCATATTTACAGTTAAATGGCTCCTCAATAGCATCAAAATCTGTTCTGGGAGGTTGTTCAGTCATGGAGAAGGGAAGGCTCCTGGGAGACCTCAGAGCCCCTTCCAGAGCCTAAAGGGGCTCCAGGAGAGCTGGAGAGGGACTTGGGACAAGGAGGGACAGGACACAGGGAATGGCTTCCCACTGCCAGAGGGCAGGGATAGATGGGATGTTGGGAAGGAATTCCTCCCTGTGAGGGTGGGGAGGCCCTGGCACAGGTTGCCCAGAGAAGCTGTGGCTGCCTCTGGATCCCTGGCAGTGTCCCTGGCCAGGCTGGACAGGGCTTGGAGCAGCCTAGGATAGTGGGAGGTGTCCCTGCCCATGGCAGGAGTGGGACTGGATGGGCTTTGAGGTCCCTTGCAGCCCAAACCATGCCAGGATTCTCTAATACTGAAATCCAAAATGACATGAACACAGAGCATGCCCTTTTGGGGTTGCTTTAAATGCTCTTCGTTTTTCTGTGTCAGTCTCTTCCCACACTCCCTTTTCCCTTTGAGGAAGCTCCAGTGGTGGGAGTGAAACTGGACCACGCACAAAACTGAAGTTGGAGGTGCAGGCAGAAGGAGCAGTAAACTTTTGAGGACTTTGATGGAATATTTGCAGTAAAAGGAGCTGCACGCTTCATGCTCCATTTCCATATTTAATGCTGGAGGAGCTGATAACAGAGGGGTGGTTTGTCTTTCCCTTCCTCCTCAGACTCCTGGTATCTGCAGTGGGTGATGCTGCTCCACTCCAGTCAGAAGGGAAGGAATTGGGGAGTGAGTTTGTCTATTCCTGCATTTAAACTCCTGTCAGCCTGAGAGATGGGATTATCACCCAGGGCAGTGGAAGGGCCCTGATTTATATCCCTGTGGCCAGCCCTGCTTCAGCAAACGCTGCTGCACGACCTCTTAGAATTCCAGAGCCCTTCCAAAGCTGGCTGAGTTATACCCAGGCAGGAATATCCTTCCTCCAGTGGGCAGCTCGTTAATAAAACCCATCAACAGGAGTGGGGGGAAAGAGCTCATTAGGAAAAGCAGCGGAAAGAGGAGAACTGCACAGAGCTGAAGTTCTTTACCAACTGGAGACTGTGTCAGAGAAACCCAATACTTGGTGTCACAGGAGGAGCTCCCTTTGCCTTGGTGCAGCCAGAGGCTGTACAGGAGAACAGGCAGCAGCGTTCTGGGAATGTTCTGGGCATGCACAGGACTCCCAGTCCAGGCTCTTCTGATTTACCAGCTGGGAAAGAGGCACTGGAGTGAGTCCAGGGAAGGGAACAGAGCTGGGGAACAGAGCTTTGCGTTGCAAAGGTGATTGAATTAAATTAGAAATAATAATAGTGCATTTTCTTCTTGAACCCCACCCCCAGTGTGTGAGGATGCAACTCTTCCATTGGAATTTATTCCATGGCACATCTTATCTTGGTTTTATGGGCTGGGAACTTGGAGAAGAAAAATATTTTGTATTGTGAGCTGTGCTGTGCTCATGCAGAACCACCAAGAGTGAGCAGGGGTGGGGATGGCTCTGTCACAGCAGCTCCTTCCCATATTCCACACCAGGAGCGTTTCCTCATGTTCCACACACACTCATTTGCTCCACATTCCTTCTTTATTTTCAAACCCCCACAGCTTAATTTTGATTTCGTAGCTTAAGAAAGGGTAAAGAGAGGATGATGACAATATCTGATATTTGCAAGCAGCCAAATCCACCAGTTGGAAAGAGCAAAACCAAATGCCTGTCTTTAAAAAGAATGTATGGAGCTAATTTAGGAAAAATTCTGGAGAGGACTGAAAAAACAACTGAGAAGTAAAGTGGCAGATTCATCCTGTAGTGTTGGATCGTCAGGAATTTGAAAGGCAACTTTAAAGGATGTGGATTGAATGTTTCCTGCCTGGGAAATCTCCATTGGAAGAAGTGCACCTTTGATTGTACAGCTTTCCTAAAGGTGCACAGAAAGCTTTCCAGTTGTCCATCAGAATATTCCAGGGCAGCAATTCCCGTGGCTCCCTGCCCTGGGACATCTGGCAGGGATGCAGGGGCACAGGAGGGGGCAGCTGGGGTGGGTTGGTCTCTGCTCCCAGGGAACAGGGACAGGACAAGGGGAAATGGCCTCAAGCTGTGCCAGAGGAGGGTCAGGCTGGATACCAGCAAAGGTTTGTTCATGGAAAGGGCTGTCCAGCCCTGGCACAGCTGCCCAGGGCAGTGGGGGGTCCCCATCCCAGGGGGGATTCCAAAGCCGTGTGGATGTGGCACCTGGGGAAACGGTCAGTGGTGGCCCTGGCAGTGCTGGGAGTGGTTGGACTCCATGGTCAGGGAGGGCTTTTCCAACCTGAACGACTCTGATTCCATGATTGTATTCCCTTTCTCCCGTGTCCTGAGAGAGACGTTTCCTTCAGAGCCCAAGCCATGTAACATTTCCCGCTCGTTCCCGGGAACAGATCTTTCCCGGGAATGTTCTGAAGAGGTTCCTTACAGGAGCCACACAATGCAAACTCCGTGCCTGAAATTACTGAGGTTTCATTTCCTGCCTGTGATAATTTGTGAGGCAGGAACAAGGGGAATAAATAGTACAAGATCTTTAGCACCGTACGAGAAAACCACGGCAAAATGAACCCACACAGCATTGACTCGCAACACAATCCCATAATGTGACTCCAACTTCTATTATACCCACTTATCACAGGGCTTTTATCCCAGCTATTCAGATAAAAGCTCGGGAATTTTTGCAGGCAGCCCAGCACAGCCCCATGGGTAAATTTTGAATGCTGCGCTCAAGGAGATGCACACACAAAATCTGTTCTTTTGCTGCAGGTTTTGGCGTCTTTTATTTTTTTTTCCACCTGATGTTTTGAACATTTATCCCTTCAGGTTAATATGTTCATTTATAAGGATAGGATTAAACAAAAGTCTCACAAGAGAGACGTGAACTTGAATGTGAGTGTGCAGATTGGAATGGATAAAGAGGCACTTCAGGAGCCGGATAAAACCGGAGCGTTCCTAAGCCTGTGATTCCAAACCTGCCTCAAGGCCAGCACTGCTGAACACATTGCAGGGAGCAAAATAAACAGCGAAATTTTGCTTACTTATAAAGCTTTGTAATACTAAAGGCTCAACTCTGGAATTGTAAGTGAGTTATTGTGTTGACCCCAGCGGATTACTCCTTCTGTTGTCTTTAGGATTCAGAAATGTTCTTATTTTATTTAGACTGAAATTTTAATCATCCCCACTTTGCATTTAAAATACGATATTATTTCCCCTTCTATCATCTGTAAGAGAAAACGGGGAAATTTCCTTAATAGTTGGCAGATTAGCTTTGTTATGTAAAAGAGATCCCTGGCAAAAGGAGTGATAATTAACACAAGCGGTGCCATTACACAATGAAAGGGCTGTTTTAGAGGAAGTCTTTCTTTAGAAACACTTCAAAGCAGAGACATTGTTTTGTGCTCCCAGTGAATTGGATGTAGTTAGCACGCTCAAATATTTTGCCCATAAATATTCCCCAGTCTCTGGATGTGATAACAGCAATCTCCGAGTGGAGCGTTCCCCGCCCCAGGTTTGGGAGTGGAGAGTCTTTGCCCTGCGTCTCCTCCTGCGTCTCCCTTTAATAAAATCCCTTTCTGCAGAGACACTTCTGTCCCGCTGGAATATAAACTTCGTGTTAAATGTTGTGGCTCTAATGGTTCTGCCTTTGCACTGCTCCCTGGCTTCCAGCAGGCAGGTGCAGAATTATTTAATTTCGAGCAGAATTCCTGTGATCCCGTTTTCCGAGGCGTCTCCTCGTGTGTGAGAATCAAAGTTCTCTGGTTTGTGCTCGGAGGGGGTTTGGCCTCTTTGCCCCAGGAGCTGCCCCCTCTCTGATCCTCTCCCTGAAGTGCATCTGTTCAGCTCCTCTCGTCTGACTCGTCCCTTTTCATTTCCATTTCTAACAGTGATGGAATCTCCCCGGGAATTCCGTGCCCGGCAGGCTGAGGCACTTCCCTGGTGTCTGAGCGCTCCTGGAGCAACCTCCAGGAACTCGCTGTGGTTTCAGGCTTCATTTTCCAGACTCCTTTAAATCCCGTCCCAGTCAGAGGCCGTGAGCTGTGGCAAATTATTTCCTTCATAACTCTGCTTAGAACAGATACCCAGAGTCCTTTAGGAATGAGAAATCATTCCTTGTTCAAAGTTCCCATTGATTTATGGAAACAAGCTGCTCCTGCTCGCTCCTAGCACAGGAAACAATCTCCAGTACACATCCTGACATCCATGAGATCCTCTGGAAATGCTTATTTATGTGCTCCATGGGTTTCACTTCTTCATGGATGTAGTTTGATTGGCTTTATGATTTGGGGGAATTTTGGGGAATATCTGATGGTGACATCACTTCCCTGGGAGGGTGGGCAGGCCCTGGCACAGGTTGCCCAGAGGAGCTGTGGCTGCCCCTGGATCCCTGGGAGTGTCCAAGGCCAGGCTGGAGGGGCTTGGAGCAACCTGGGATAGTGGAAGATGTCTCTGCCCATAGCAGGGGTGGCATGGGATGAACCTTAAGGTCTTTTCCAACCCAAACCAGCCTGGGATTCCCTGATTCTGTGGTTTCCAGGGAGCTGTGTGGTGCAGCACGTCGGTGCCCCAGTGTGGGTCTGTCTGGGCACACCAAAGGCTCTCAGGGCTGTTTCTGTGGCTCTCTCCCTATGGATCACATTGATCCCCGAGGGGAATTCCAAGGACATCCCTGGAGTTTAACCAACTGCCCTGAATCTTCTGGCATTCTGCCTCCGGGCCATGTCCCAGGGGGATCCTGGCCCCCATCAGTGGCTGGGCCAGCAGAACAGGCTCCGTGGGTTTAACTTGCAATTACCATGCGTTAACCTGAGTGGTGATTGATTGATTGATTGATTGATTTCTGAGTGCTGAGCCGCGGTTCCCCAGCACAGAGAGGCCACTGCTGCCGTTCTCCCCTCGGAAGGAGAGCGGTGCTCCGCAGCATCCCAGCAGGGTCATTAGCGGGGCATTGAAACCCTAATTAAGCAGGGTTTGGAGCGCTCGGCCCCGCAGCCCCTTCCTTCCCTGCCTGCCCCGGCTGCTGTGAGCCCGGGTTTGATTTATTCCGTGTTATTGGAGCCTTTAATAATCGCTGTAATTTATAGGGACAAGCGCGCAGAATCCCTGTCCATTTTTCATTCCCATTGATTCCCGCAAGCGGGGACATTCCGGGCGGTAACGGGGCCGTGTAACAGCCTGGATCTGTCACCGGGACGGGGGGCAGGAACGGGATCTATTGCCGGCATTCCAAGCGAAATGAAATTATGGGGAAATGTTCTCCTGGCCCTTCCTTAGCCGAACGAAGTGCCCTGGGAGGAGCCGGCGCTCTCCCGGTGCCCGCTGAGCGCTCCCGGCGCGGAGATGCGCTCCGGGCAGCGCTGGGGGCTGTAACTCCCTAAAACCCCGGGATCGGGACAGCGCTCCGCGGGAAGTGCTGCTTCCCCTGATGAACAGGCACGGAGCGATCCCGCCAGCCCCTCAGGGCTGCGCTTGGGGAAGTGAAAACCACCGCCTTTTTCTCCGGAGGAATCTCGTGGCTGACAGGAGACGCAGCCAAGCGGGAGAAGGGAATTCTCCGGGAAGACAGTCTCTGGTCAGGCACCCAAAACTGCTGGGCAGGCAACAGTTTGGTGTTAATTTGCTGTTAACTGTCTGTAAAAGATGAATATTAATGACCCCATTAATCCCCATGAATCCCCGCAGTTCCCGTGTCACCGGGACGTCGGGAAGATTAAATCACACCGCTTCCAGCACATTCCCGAGTGACGGGGGCAGTTCTGCAGCGGCTCCAGAGGAGGAATTAATAATGTGGAAAGCAATTCCAAGCTTAAATGTTAGACAATCATTACTAATTTCCAGGCTACGTAGCGAGAACAAAAATAAATACTGAATAAACCCTTACCCACTGACTTCACCCGGGGAACAAACCTTTCCTTCTTCGGATGAGTCAATGCATGTGAAACTTGCTCAGGATGTATTTGTGTTCAGAGAACCGTTTTCCTGAGTAAAATAGGATGTGATGGGATAACGAGAGGCATCCCTTGGTGTATGGAAACACGGGAATTCGTCGGCATGGTACGGGGGATCTGACCTGTCCCGGAGCTTCAGGGGTGAGCTGAGCATGGGGCATCTGGGGGCCCCTCCCTGCTGGGTCCTCATCCTGCCCCTGATCCTGCCGTGGTGTTACAGCATCCTCCTCCTCCTCCATCCATGGACACTGCAGCCAAAGGCAAAGCAGGAGTTTCCCTGCAAAGAGACCAGAATTCCCTCTGGGCTGCCTCCAGAGAGAAAACAGGGAAAGATCAAATTAAATTCTGCGGAGCATCATAGAGTCCCAGACTGGGAGGGACCTCAAAGCCCACCCAGTGGCCACAGGCAGGGACACCTTCCACTGTCCCAGGTTGCTCCAAGCCCCGTCCAACCTGGCCTTGGACACTTCCAAGGGGGGGGATTCCATCATCACATGGACTGGCATAATCCATCCTTGACCCTCTGGAAGCTGTCCCTGGATCCTGACAATTCTTTGGGACATCTGGGTGGAGGATGAACCCCAGTCTTTAGTTTAAAAAATCCAATGAACAGAAGACTCCAGAAAATGCATAAAAGTGAGCTTGGATTTAACGTGTTCAAAAGGGGGAATGTCACAAACCACCCCATGGCAAGAGGTGATAAATGAGCAACGTTAAATGCTGACCCCCACCAACGACCAGGCTAATTCCCTCTCAGAGAAGGTACTTCCCTCCTGGGAAGGGTCAGGCAGTGATGGGAGTCACATCCCGATGCTGGAGTGATGCTCACACCCTCAGTCCCAGCTTCCTTAGCCAAAAATTAAAGACAGGCAGCCCAGACCAAATTGCTTGTGAAAAATATTCCAGAGGGAATGACTGGCAGTAACCCCCTGTCCAGAGGGAAGGACACATTGTATGGGCCTGTAGTGATTCCAGCAGAGTTTAATAGGGATTTCCATAGATGGACAAGGTGCTGGACTAGAGAATACATCTCGAGAACTGGCAGTGGCATCAAAGTGCAAGTGCCTGTGCCAACAGGCCTCCAACGGCACGTGATGGATTTCAGAGCGCTCTGCAGTCAACGGGATGGAATCCAATAGGGACAGAGCAGGACAGGGGTCTCGGGGAGAAATCAAATACACAAATGAGGGGAACTGCCCAGGCAGCAGCACTTCAGCAGAGGGAGAGTGGCCACGGATGGAATCCAGGGCGACACCATAAACCCTGCAGGAACAGGGCAGCTGGAGATGCAGCGCTCAGGCGGGAAAGGGTCTGTGTTTCTCCCTTTTCTGCCTGATTCAACAGGAATGTGGAAGGTTTCACCCCTGCAGACACGGAATTCTCACAGGGAAGAGCAGCTGCTCCACAGTGGAAAGCACATCAGGGCCATGGGGACGGGGTGGTGCCTTCCCTGGGCTCTCCGGTGTGGGTAAAGGGACAGGGGAGGCGATGACATCCAAGGGGGGGGGTGTGTCATTGAACTGCACATCCATAAAATCCCAGAATGGGTTGGGTTGCAAGGGACCTCAAAGCCCATCCAGTGCCACCCCTGCCATGGGCAGGGACACCTTCCACCATCCCAGGCTGCTCCAAGCCCCATCCAACCTGGCCTGGGACACTCCCAGGGATCCAGGGGCAGCCACAGCTTCTCTGGGCAGCCTGTGCCAGGGCCTCCCCACCCTCACAGGGAGGAATTCCTTCCCAATATCCCATCTATCCCTGCCCTCTGGCACTGGGAAGCCATTCTCTGTGTCCTGTCCCTCCATGCCTTGTTCCAATTCCCTCTCCAGCTCTCCTGGAGCGCCTTTAGGCTCTGGAAGGGGCTCTGACGTTTCCCAGGAGCCTTCTTCTCTCCAGGTGAGCACCCCCAGCTCTCCCAGCCTGGCTCCAGAGCAGAGGGGCTCCAGCCCTGGGATCAGCTCTGTGGTGCCATTCCCTGAGGGGTTGGACTTGATGGTCCTTGGGGGTCCATCCCCCTCAGAATATCCTGGGGTTCTGTTCTGTGCTCCTGTCCTAAGGGGCGAGAGCAAACCCATCCTGAGGAGAGAAGGACAAGGAATTGCTTCTCACATCAGAGCAAAATGCTTGAAATGGGAAGTAAGCAGAGCCATATGGTTGGGATGCAGAGAAGGGGGAGTGATGCAGCCAGAGAACTGTCAAGGGAAATTATTTTAATAACTATCCTGGGAGTACGATGTAAATCTGTCATTCAGCCGCGCTGGAGAGAGACTGAACCTGCAGAATGCTCCAAAAGGAAAATGCAGAGCTACAAGAAATCATCTCAGATCATTACAGCTCTTTTATTTAGTTCCTGTGACACCGAGAGCAGCAACAGGTGTATCACTGTTTACCTGTCACAACCCTCTAATATTCTCATTTTGCCTGTAAGGAGCAGTGATGAGGTTTCACCTCTAATTTTCTAGGCTAGAATTTCCCTCCTGGCACTTACTCCATTGCAGAAATCCTTCAGTGCAAATCCCTTTGCCCGGTTAGGCTGGAGTTCATCTTTAAAAGATGCACATCCATCTGTAAGGGCACAACTTCCCCCTGAGGGGCAGGGGAGGGGCGGCTCCGACCCCTGGGACAGGGACAGGTCCCAGGGAACGGCTGGAGCTGTGCCAGGGCAGGGTCAGGCTGGAGATCAGGGAAAGGTTCTGCCCCCGGAGGGTGCTGGGGCACTGAACAGGCTCCCCAGGGAATGGTCCCCAAGGCTGCCACAGCTCCAGGAGCGTTTGGACAGCGCTCCCAGGGATGCACAGGCTGGGATTGTTGGGGGGTCTGTGCAGGGACAGGGGCTGGACTGGATGATCCTGTGGGTCCCTCCAACTCAGAATATTCCATGATTCCTTCATTTTATGACTCCAAAGGTGCACAGCCCCTTCAGCACTCAGCAGCTGCACAGCCTGGGTGAGGCTCTCTCTTTGTCTGTGAGGATAAGGAAGGGGAAATCCAAGTTTATTTTGAATTATTACATTTTATTGCTTTTCTGGCTTGAGCAAACGGTGGTTTTCCTGCTGTTGGTTTGAAATCAAACCTTGCAGGATTTAGGTTATTGTCTGGAGAGAGGAATAGTGGGGTTTTAGGGGAATGATATGTGTGTGTCCTCGTATGATAACTGCAGCTTATTGACACCTCCTGGAGGAACAGGGGCAGTGTAGCCCGTGGCTGATGGCACAGGGAGGAAGGAAGGAAGGAAGGAAGGAAGGAAGGAAGGAAG
>VZRJ01013837.1:624771-729703 GCA_013397565.1 Ptilonorhynchus violaceus
TTTTGTCAGCCTGGGGAAGGTGGAGGTGTTTGCTGGTGGAACAGATCCCTGTGCTGGGCTGTTCATGGAGTTTTGCTGCTATTTCGTTGTCCTCTTCCAGTCTGCAACTCCTGAATCACAGAGATCTTCAGGAATGTCTTGTGACCATGAGTTTTTGGGATGTTCTGGCTGCTTTCTGCAGCTTTATTCAGGCTGTGTTTTAACTGACCAATGTTTACCCTGTCCCACCCAGTTGTTCCTTTCTTAGCCTGGGTAAACTATTTTCTTCTTGTCTCGTCTTAGTGATCACTCTGCTGGCATTTAATCCAGAAGAGCACTGGTTTTAAGTAGGTAAAATCTTGTATTATTTTAACCTGTGGCTATTTTCATGGTCATTCTTCAGCTCTGTCCAGCCTGGCCTTGGGCACTTCCAGGGCTGGGGCAGCCACAGCTTCTCCGGGCACCTGTGCCAGCGCTTAGGAAACAATTCAATAACTCATCTATTTAAAGGTCTGTCGGATGAATGGAAAAACATCCCTGATTTTCCCGAGCCCGTGCCGTCCCTGGGTGTTAATTACTCCGACAATGGGGCTGCTCCGTGGCCCAGGGCCCCGCTCAGCCAGCAATCAGCGCCCCGCCGGGAGGGCTTTGGCTTCAGCCACCAGGGGGTTGCTTTTTTTATTATTATTTTAGCCCTTTGTAACTTTTGGGCTCCATTTACATGATTAAACCCTTAGCAGAGCTTTGATTGCAGAGTGCTGCTTGCTGAAAGGAGCTTGTGATGTGTCTGAAAGCTTTTCCAGGGAGTGGGAAAAGCTGAGCTGCAGTCCTGCTCCAACATCCTCTGTGGTGTGGAGAGTGTCCCGCTGGGACAGCTCCCCTGCCCTTCCAGGAGGGGAGGCCATAAAGGCACAGACCCACGGACACAAATCTCATCCCAGCCGCACGGAATTTCCAAATAGGATCATTCTTTTTCCATCCATACCCCGGTAATCTTTATTTCGGGTGTGGAATTCTCCCCGCAGCTGGGCAGTGGCCCGTTCCCATCTGCACAGGGCACACCTGGACCGGGGTTTAGGGGACTGGTGCCTTTGGGGGCTTTATTTTTTGCAGGAACATTTGCTTCTCATTTCCTTTTATTTCATTTTTTTGTACCAGAAAGACTTCACCGCCCATCCTCCTGTTGCAGTGCTGTTACTATCAGGAATCAACAAGGGCGTTTTCTGTAAATCAGGTGAATTCACAGAATCCCAGACTGGTTTGTGTTGGGAGGGACCTTAAAGCTCATCCAGTCCCACAGCACTGGAACGGGATGGTGGGGGGTGAAGTCTTTCTGGTGTAAAAGAACGAAATAAAAGGAAATGAGAAGCAAATGTTCCTGCAAACCAGAAAGCCCCCAAAGGCAGCAGGTCCCATAACCCAGGTGCGGGGTCTGAAATAAACTGACCCCAGAAAAGAGGTGAATATAAAGTTCCAGTGAAAACATCGATGGCATCACATTAATTTATACAGATTATGGTTCTACTGCCACCGATACCAGGGAGGTAAAAGATTAATCCAAGGCTTCCAAAAGTGCCACTTTTATGAGACTTTTTGTCACGCCTCAGCGCTGGCAGGAACTGGAAATTAATGGAGGCTCCAGATCAAACCATTTCTCTTCCCAGCCCACCCGTCCTGTATTTCCTCAGCCCCACTTTGCCAAAGCTGCCGCGCTGGAGACAAATTGGGTTTAATTAGGAGGAGGTGGGGACCTTCAGGCAGCGCTCGTCAATCCAACTGCCTGGAGGAACTCATCCTGGAAACGCAGAACAAAAAGGATCCCGAGCTGTCCCCGTTGCTGACTGATTGTCACAAAGGGAAGTTTGTGCCAGCCCAGGCTGGGGGCTCCTACTTTATTTTGTTGGCTCTCCTGGCTTAAAAACTGGGTTAGAGATGCTCTAACAATGGCGTTTGTGGTGGGGGGATTTGGCAACTCAGGAAATACTGACCTCATCTGAGTATGAAATGAAAAAAAAGTGTAAGAAGTATAAAAGATGGAGCAGTTTTTGGAAGTTTTGATCAATGATTTTACCACGCTAAAAAGCACTGTTATCTTTTTTTATGATCAATACTGAGGTGCAAGGTGTTCAACTACACAAGTGGTTTTGTTGGAAATAATTTTTTGGATATGTTTAGGGTTGTTTTTAGTTTAAAACCAGGGATTTTAGGTGTGGCATCCAGTGTTTAGGGGATCAATGTTGTTTACAGGGCTGAGGATGAGAACAGTGCATGGGATTGCCAAGGAGCTGGAGGATTTATTTTACAAGGGCCTGGACACAGGGAATGGCTTCCCACTGCCAGAGGGCAGGGAAAGATGGGGTATTGGGAAGGAATTGTTCCCTGTGAGGGTGGGGAGGCCCTGGCACAGGGTGCCCAGAGAAGCTGTGGCTGCCCCTGGATCCCTGGAAGTGTCCAAGGCCAGATTGGACGGGGCTTGGAGCAGCCTGGGATAGTGGAAGGTGTCCCTGCCGTGGCAGGGGTGGCACTGGATGCGCTTTAAGGTCCTTCCCAGCCCAAACCAGTCTGGGATTCTGGGATTCTGTGATATAAACATTTTGAGAACGCTGACAGAATTCGGAATGTTTTCACATGTGCAGCGGTTCCCTGGTTTTGGGAGCATTGGAAGCAGCTGAGTTGTGACAATTTATGGGTTTTGCAGCACAGGGACTTTGCTTCCCCAGCCACCCGACTTGGGAGTGAGCCTGGCAGAGTCCAGCTTTTAAAAGGAGTTTTTGCAATCCTGCCTTTTTAAACTATTTTTGACCCTTAACTTTTCCTAATAAGCACATTGCAACCTGCTTTGGGCTTGGTTCTCTCTTTAAATCTTTCCTTTGATTAACTGTCCTGTTTTCCCCTTTTTTTCCCCCCTCTATTGATGGTTGAACTCGATGATCTTGGAGGTCTTTTCCAACCCTAATGATTCCATAACTCTGTGATTTGAGTGTTCTGGCTGTGTCTGGTTTTCCAGGCACGAGTTGCTTCGTCCTTCTGACTACAATGGGAAAAAGAGGAGAAGGAAAGACCTGGAATTTAGGATTTTTCCTGCCAGAAATCATGACTCAGGATGCTAGAATTGCTGAGAACTGGAGGCAAAGGGGCTCGAGTGCAGCAGGGCAGCTCCCAGCCCCGGGGATGTGGTGACTGCCGGCTGAGCCCTCCTGTGGATTCTCCGTTAGGGGAGATGGAGTTCAGCCCTGCCTTTAATAACCCTCATAAGCACATTTTAATTTTTCCACGTATTTGTCATAAGAACCAATCATTACGTCCAAGGCATAAAGAGGAGAACAAGACTCCATTTCCTGTGGCGTGTCAGAGGTTTGCAGATGTTCCCTGAGCTAATGACACCGCTCTGCTCACAGGGAGGGCCGAGGGGTGCTCTGCTCTGTCCCACACGGGAACCCAGGGCTCAGCTCATCTCTCCAGTCTTCCCATCAGACAGCTCAGGCCAGAGGGTCCCCACGGTGTCCCTGCAGCACTGGGGGGGGCAGGGGGCAGGTGAGGGCCACCCCCACCAAATGCTGTGGGCAGGCTCTGCTGCTGCCAGGGGTCCGCCGGTGGGATGGATTCCTGCAGGATGTTAACCCAAACCAAGACCTGGTGAGTCACAGCCCTGATAAACAACTCCAAAAAGCCTAAAAACAAGATATTGTGCTAAATGTGGGCAGGGGTCTCCGCCTGCATTACAGCCCCCCTGTGGGTACTGAACAAGGTGGCAGGGTCTCTCCTGACCCCTCTTCTCTCACGCTGAACATCCCCAGCTCTCCCAGCCTTCCTCTCCCAGCAGCTCCCCGTGCCTATGGTCACACACCTCATCCAAAAAGGGGAAGATTTAATTTAAAAACGTTGTCCAAAGAGGGACAGTTTTCATTAAAAAACATTAAAAAAGAAAAAGTCAAATAACTGCAAAGCGCTTTTCATGTTGGACCCCCCCCCCCCACCAAATTTACTTGGGAGTTTAATTCCCCTTTCATCCTTGTTTATTATCTCATTCCTTCTGCCTTCCGTTAATCCATTTGCTGAATAAATGTTTATTTGCTGCTATATTTAATTTCTTTCCTGACCTTCCCTGTTCCACGTGAGCTGGGTGGGAGGCTGGAGCTGCTGAAGTGGGGAGTAGCTCTGTGAAGGGTTTAATCTGCACTCCGAGCTCACCAGAGCAGAATTTAAATGCTAAATCTCTCCTAGATCAGAGTCTTCGGAGGTATGGGAAGAAATACATATGCAAAATAAACGTTTCCTAATTCTTAATAAATATTAACATTCCATTGTGATTCCGCACATATATTTGAGTCATAATTGCTAAATTCCACAGATTTTAGTGATCTGAATGTAATGATCCCTATCAGCCAGGAAATAGCAGAAAAATTAGCAGCACACTGATACAGTGCTGCTGAAATCTCGATTTGTCTCAAACTGGGAGCTTCCAGAAATGTTATGGAAGCCAATTTCTATCACGGGAAGGAAGATCTTCCTAGGAAATCATTGACAGTAATGACATCCACAGTTTTCCATGAGTCCCAGATCGGATTTGTGTCGTTCCTGTCATTTCACAGAGTTACACTGTTCAGCAGGGCTGCATCTCTGTGCTTATTTGTGGGTTATTTTAATTAATGCACGTCTCAGATTCGTTCCTCTCCTAATTCTATTTTGGAACTGCAGCAATGCTGTGACCTGCTCAGTGTCATTGTAACGAGGCTTCCAGACATCTTCAACGAGCCTTTATTTAATTTCCTCCCTGTAAACCCCAGATTAAAGAAGAGCCCAGTCAATTAGGAACTGAATGCAGCACGTACTTGAGAGGAAATCACTTAATCTGCACTCAGCAGGTCTGGAAAATTCTCCACCTTCTACCATGTCACAGCTCCAACCTTCCCTTAGAAACAAAAAGGCCAAAAAACCCAACAAAAACCTGCACCTTTGTTCTGGATGAGACCTTCAGCAGAGTCTGGAGAGGGTTTGTCCTGTCTGGCAGCCTGGGATGAGTCCGGAGGAGCCACGGAGCTCGTCCAGGGCTGGAGCCCCTCTGGAGCCAGGCTGGGAGAGCTGGGGGTGCTCGCCTGGAGAAGGGAAGGCTCCGGGGAGAGCTCAGAGCCCCTTCCAGAGCCTAAAGGGGCTCCAGGAGAGCTGGAAAGGGACACAGCATCCTGTGGCTCTGGTCCCGGGGGGCAGGAGGGCTCAGGGATGTGCTGGGAGGGGTTCTGCTGACTCCTGCTGGCTCCACACACGGGCTGGACCAGGCATCAATCCCAGCCCGGAGGGAAGGGACGCGGGAGCTGCTGAGAGCAGCATCTCCTCTGCCCCCGCTGAGTTTGTCAGCTCGTTGGGAAACTGGGAAAAACATCCCATTAGCGTTGTGAGGGGGGATGAATAACCTGGGGGTATTTGGGGTTCTGGAGAAGAGGGACTGGGATCAGCCCTAGGGACGGTGTTTCTCTGCTATCAGAGAGACTCTCCACAGACTTTCAATGTCTTTGCTCACAAGTGCAGAGGCACAAGCAAGCACTGAGAATTCCCAGCTCGGTCTGACCCCAGCTCATCCCAGTCTGTGGGTCAGGGAAAGGGCTGGAGAACACCTGCCAGTGGAGATCCCAAAGCACTCAACCCCAGCCTGTGGCCATGGAAAAGCTCCGTGTGCTTTACAGTCCCCTGGAGGGATGCACAGGCACGGGGATGGATTCGGGTGGTGGGGTTTGGGCTGGGACACAGCAAAACCAGGGAGACATTTGGGAGGGAAAAGCTCCAGCTGGACAAGGACTTGGGTTAGGAGAATGGACATTCCTAAACATTTCTTCCCCCATTTTATTGGTACCCATTTACTTTGCAGAGCACCTGGGTTTTAAAGCAGGCATTACAGAAGTTCTGGAGCACCCACAGAGAAAATCTGCATTTTTTACAGCTATTTGTACCAAAGGTGTTGTTTCCCACAGAGGGAATGGTGCTTTCCAAGCCATCAGTGGGGTGTGTCTCGGTACTGCACTGATTTGATTCCTATACCAAACATAAGAATAAAACATGGAAAGAAATGCAGATTTCTTTGGGAAACATGCTGAAATCCAGAATTCCTGCCTTCATTGCTGGGATCCTGAGTTCCTTTCCTCCCTGTGCAACATTACAAGTAAAGCATTCCCTCAAGGATGGACCATTTAATGCTTCCCATCCTTTTCCAGCCATGTGGAACTCTGTTCTCTGATGCCCAGGTGTATAAACTGTACAGAAAATGGGGTTTAGTGGAGAATTCTGCTGATGAAATCCAAGTAAAAAAAATCCATCTTGTTTTTCCTTAGCCCTGGTGCTGCTGCAGGCCCCAAAGCAAGAGGCAGCAGCAGAAATAAATGGATTTTATTCCTCTCCACGAGCAGCTCAGACTCTCCAGGTGCACACCGAGTGGCTGGAACAGCCTCATTATTTTTAAAAGTACCAGAAAAACTTAATTTTGTCTGCTTTGCGAACTGTCAGAAGCGCGCTCGGCCTTCCCTTCTCCAGGAGCATCCGTCTTTGCCGGGAGCTCTCCGGCAGCTCCTGCCTTGCAGACACCACAGGAAATTGCTGCTTTTCCAGGCGTGGCGCTTGGAATCCACGGGACACGATGGGAAGGGCAGTGCTCAGCGCTCGCCCAGAGGAGGGCTTGCCCTGTCCTGTTTCAGTGCCTGTGTTTTTATGGCCATCCGGGTATCCCCGGCCAGCAGCTTCCCCTGACCCTTCTCTCCCCGTCTCGTTGCAGTTTCTCCCAAGATATTCCGGATCTCCAGCGACATCGTCGTGAACGAGGGCAGCAACGTGACCCTGGTGTGCCTGGCCACGGGGAAGCCCGAGCCCTCCATCTCCTGGAGACACATCTCCCCCTCGGGTGAGTCCCGCCCACCTGCCGCGGCACCGGGGCGCCCGCTGGGGCACGGCGGCGCCGGCCCCCCCAAAGGCCTTGGGGACACCCAGGGCGTGAGAGCAGGGGAAACTGGGAGGGTGCCACAACACGGGAATAAGGACAGCAGAGCGCCCCAAATCCAAACTGATGCGTTTGCGGTGCTGTAACAGTCGTGGATCGAGCAATTCCAATTAAAATCCGGGCAAGGACGAAATGAGGGACACACAGGGCTCTCTAGGAATGGGAAGAAGTTAAACATGTGAACAGGCCATGCAATAGATTTGATTTACTGGCATTTCTTCTGTTGTAACTCCTGGCAGTGGGGGGATTGTGAGGGTGTCAGGGTTTGGAGCTGGGCTCCTGATCCTCGTGGGTCCCTTCCAGCTCAGGATATCCCAGGATTCTATGCCATTGAACCATTATTCAATGACACACTTTATTAGAATGGTTTTATTGAACGAATTCAGTGATAGGCATGGAAAATTGCAAAAAAAAAGACAGCTAAGAGATTCACTTCAATTGGATATTTCCATTTAAACCTTTAATTCCTCATGACACATTTAAAGGACAAGTTCTGGCCAGTGCTGGAGGCACCTCTGCGCTGGTGGCTTGTGCAGAGCCAGAGCCACCAGAGTTGCTCCCTGTGAGCAAAGCAGGGTCTGTGGGGACATCCCTGCTCTGGAAACCGGGGTGGGTTTTGTGTTCCTGAGGGGAGATGCTCCTGTCCCAGGCAGGGCTGGTCCTGCACCGGTTCTTTTCCCGGGATTCCACAGTCAGAACTGGCTTTGCAGGGCTTTCTGTGCTGCCCCAACTTGTATAAAATCCATATAATTACAGGGAAGGAGGGTCCCATGGGCTGTCATAGCCTCTCATAATCCTGAGTACCAGTTTGCTTTACAAAGCAAGATCTGGGGAAAAACCCTCACTTTTGACCTTTAAGACAATGACAATGAATCCGGCTCCAAGAGTCCATCAGGGGATTGGAGGAAAAATTCAGTTGTGGCAGAAAATGGATTTTAACTAAATGTCAAATAAAATTTTATTAGAAACCGTGGTGCTGCTTTGGAGTAGCGGCTCAGAGCGTTGGAGAGGCTGCAGAAAGGAGCTGGGATGGTGCTCCTGGAGAGAGGAAAAGGGGAAAAGGAGGATTGGTGCACCCAGGCTGGAGCAGGGGCTGAGGAGGAGGGAGAGCCTCCTGATCTCGAGGAGGTGGCACTTGGGGACATGGTCAGTGGTGGCCTGGGCAGTGCTGGGGAGTGGTTGGACTCAGTGGGCTCAGAGGGATTTTCCAACCCAAATGATTCTATGGGAATTAACGCAGGGAATCAGCAGGGCTTTCAGTGACCCCCCTGGTTGTGTTCCTTGTTCCAAACCCCATCCAACCTGGCCTTGGGCACTTCCAGGGATGGGGCAGCCACAGCTTCTCTGGGCAACCTGTGCCAGGGCCTCACCATCCTCCCAGGGAAGAATTCTTCCCAATCTCTGACCTAAATCTCTCCTCTTTCAGTTTATAGTGCTCAGAGGAGACAGAAAAAGGCAAAGGTGGCAGATGGGGCAGGGAGGGCTCTGAGGGGGAGGGAGGGGGAGCTCCTGGGCTGAGCCAGCAGGGCCAGGCAGCGATGCTGTGAGCAGCCCCAGTGCTGAGGCCTGGCAAACTCACTGCAAGCCTCGTGTCCCGGGGCTGCATCCCCACAAATCCCAATTTCCCAGTGCTGAGCAGATGCAGAGCACTGGAATGGGGCACCCAGGGCTCTGGGCTGGGTGACACAGTGGGGATCAGTCACGGGTTGGACTCACTGATCCTGCAGGGCTTTTCCAGCCTCAGTGCTTCTGTAATTCTGTGCCTTGGGACGTGCCCTGGGTGTTCCCTGCTTGATTAACAGACACAGTTCGGTCTGGAGGGGGAGAATACAGCATCCAGATAACTTCCTGCTCAGAAATCGTGTCAAACGTGATGGGAGCAAGCCCATAATTGACAGGGAATGCTCTGCCAGTGCCCCAGATGAAGCAGAACAGGGGCAGACAGGTACAAACAGCACCACAGCCCGGTACGGAGCAAACTGAGCCTGGATTTATTCAGACAGAAAATGCAAGAGAGCTGAAAACACCAGATTTCTGTAGAGGCTTACACGCTGTCTGCAGCACCTCACCTCCCTCCATCCATCAGCTTCGTGTGCACTTTCCAGTCCGTGCCCGTTCCCGCTGCAGCTCCCAGCGGCACTAATGAGGCTCCAGGCAGGCAGCACATCTCCAGCCCAGCACTAAATTATATTAACGAAGCATATTTAGAATATTCTCAAATTGTTTGTCAAAGCTGCTGCTAAAAGATAAGGAACTGAAATCTCTGAATACAAATGACTCAATGTAGGCTAATTCCAGGATATGATCGTGATTTACATCAACACAGCCCCGGCTTGCGCGGGGTCGGATTCAATTTTTCTGAACAAGAGATAAATTGAACCTTTCGTAGGAATAAAAATAAAATGCATTTCAAGGTGATTTTTAAACTCAGTCCGTAAATTATTGGCCTGGAATCTTTATTGAGCATGTTTAACTCGCAGTCATTATGTAAATGCTGTCATTATATAAATATTCATTACGCAGCCCCATTATGTAAATCCAGCAAATCTCCACACTCAGCGCAACAGCGTCAGGCTGCGGGTTGTAATCTCCAAATCTGTATTGTTGAAATGTCACCCGAATAAATTGCAGGTATTACTTATTTTGTTCTGACATTTCCGAGCAAAGTGCAGCATCGATAGTTTGGGAGCGAAGGCAGAATGTTAAGGAACGGGGCTCTGCCGGGGACGCCGCTCCAGCTTCAGCTCCCTCGCGCTCCACCAACGCTCGGGCACAGCTCTGCTGCCAGCAACAGCAAAACACGCTCAGAAATCTCTTGACAGAATGTTCCTCCTGTGCAAAATTCAGGTGCTGTACAGCAAAATCCTCTTCCGCTTTGGTTTTGACAAAAGTCTCCAAACGGGAGGTTTCCCAGGCACAGAGGGAGCGGGAGCGGTGACAGGACAAGGGGAAATGGATTTAAGGTGAAGGAGGGACAGTTTAGAGCAGAGATGGGGAAGGAATTGTTCCCTGGGAGGGTGGGGAGGCCCTGGCACAGGGTGCCCAGAGAAGCTGTGGCTGCCCCATCCCTGGGAGTGTCCAAGGCCAGGCTGGACGGAGCTTGGAGCAACCTGCGAGAGTGGAAGGTGTCCCTGCCCATGGCAGGGGGTGGCACTGGATGGGCTTTAAGGTCCCTTCCCAACCCAAACCAGTCTGGGATTCTGGGATCCCTGGTTACTTCCAGTTTCATATTTTCCACTTCTTCCCTTGCCTTTTTCTCGCAGTTGTATCTCCATCATTCCTGGTCCAGTTATTTCCCAAAACAGGAGGGTGAACTGGATGGAGGGATTCACAGGCACTTGGAGGAGCAGGGTTTGCAGAAACTGGGAATAAAGACAGATTTCCCAGGTGGAATGGAAGGCAGGTCCCTGGCACAGGACACTCATGGTTCATTCCATCCTGATTCCAGAGAATGCTGACACTGAAACATTTCCAGTATAACCCAACAAAAACCCCCAAATCCCTGTAAGAACTGTTCAGCACGTGCAAAATACCAGATCTTTCCCCAACACAGAGGAAAAGAGCGTTAGTGCTACACTGAGCCAGAAACTGGGCTGGGTTTAGACCCAAACACATCCACAGGACCCCTCCTGTCCCTCTCCAGCACATTCCCTGTGCCACGGGAATGGCAGGGCTGGAATGAGACTGGAGGGACTCCGTGGCCATTCCCGTGCTCTTGGGCAGCCCTACATCCGTGGAGGTGTGATGCCCTCATGGATCATCCCAGCAGCCTCAGCCCCACGATGGATCAGTGCCATCCATCTCCGGAGCTCTCTGGGGCCGGGGCAAGGAGCCTCGGAGCCGATTCCATTCAATTCCGGACAAAAGGCAAAGCCTGGGCAGGCAGGACCTTCCCAATCCCACTGCTGCACAGTGCTCCTGTTCTCCGAGGGAGAAACAAAGTGGGGGTGCAACAATTCTCCCTAAATCCTGACAAACAAACAAAGGAAGCGAGCTGGGGGCAAACCAGGCACGGTGAGAAACTCCGCTCCTCCTGCCCTGCTGCCGGAGAGCCGCCGCCTCTCCCGCGGCATCCACACGTGACACAAACCAGAGGGGCTTTGCCGGAGTGCAAGTGCTTCCAACCCGGATTGTCAGGCTGAAAATCCTGCCCTGACATGAAATCATTATCAGATTTCCAGGGCTTTGTGTGTGTACAAAGGGTGAGCTCTTGAAACGCTCCCTCTCTTGCTTAAAGATGGTTTTAAAGGTGGAAGTTTTAGAAACAGAATTTTCTGGCTTGTTTCTTTTTTCTTGCTGGATCCCGAACACGGAGCAGGTATTGCTGGTGAGGTTGTTTCGCCCCAGTTTCCCCCATCCCAGTGTAACTGTGCACTGTTTAATTTCTGGATCAGTGAGGAGCTGCTCTCCTGCAGCCTCCCCCTCACGCAGAGAGGCTGCTCCGGGATTAATCCCACTGTGTGAAGGATCTCCCTGTCAAACTGCACTGCCCTGACTCTGCAATTCCAGGTTCAATTCACAGGGGCTTGCACAGCCTGGCAGTGCTGCTGTCTGGAAGGACCTGTTTGCTCAAGCTGCTTTGGCCCAGATAGCTCAACACCAGGGATTGTTTTCTCCTAGAATGGTTTGGGTTGGGAAGGGACCTTAAAGCCCATCCAGCGCCACCCCTGCCATGGGCAGGGACACCTTCCACTATCCCTGGCTGCTCCCAGCCCCGTCCAGCCTGGCCTTGGGCACTTCCAGGGATCCAAGGGCAGCCACAGCTTCTCTGGGCAACCTGTGCCAGGGCCTCCCCACCCTCCCAGGGAACAATTCCTTCCCAATATCCCATCTATCCCTGCCTTCAGTTGGTGGGAAGCCATTCCCTGTGTCCTGGCCCTGTCCCATCACTGATTTCTGCAGGAATTCCTCGATGCCAGCACAAAGACAATGTCAACTTAGAGCCCAGATCCCTTGGTGCTTTACAAAGCTTTCGTGCCCTGCTCCCAGATGGATTTATGGGGAACATCCCTTCCCCTCCTGCTTTGCAGTGAAGCCCTCGTCCTGTGCCATCCGAGGAGCAGGCTCAGCTCGAGGACTGCAGCTCCGTGTTGGGGACTCTACATGACCCCACAGCTTTGGATTGTCACCTTGAACAGGCATTCCTGCTCCTTCCAACCCTCAGGAGCCAGGAAATCTCCCAGCCTGGTGGCTGGCACGGTGCCTGTTAACACCATGGGCACAGCACCAGGGCTTGGGCTGGGCTCTCCCCAGCCGGGCAGTGCCTCCCCCTGCTCCCTGCGGCCCCAGCGCTTCCATGGGTGCATCCTGTGCATGGAAAACGCCCAAAACCTGTCCCCTGGGCCATGGGATGGCTCACAGGGATCTCAGGCTCTTCCATCAGCCTTTCCTGAGAGCAGTGCCGTGCATGGGGCAGCTGGACACCACAGCCATGGGCACTGGAGATGGCTTGGGAGGGTCAGCCCTTCTCACAGCCACCCGGGGAGCCGAGGCTCTGCGATTAATATTTGATGGGAATGTAATGGCCCGGCTCGTTATCCCACAGGGACGTTTTCCCATTGATAAAGGCAGAGCATGTCATTAAATCAATGCTTCCCTGATATCAAACACAGGGCTGGCAGCTTCCCAGGAGCTCCAGGGGAGGTGGTGTGGAGCTTGCACGGAGTAAATGAGGGGATTAATTAACAGTTTAAAGACAGCAGAGCAAACAGCAGCGCCCAACGGGAACGGCTGGGTGGGATTCTGCCCTTTGCCTTTGGATAAGCAGTAAAATAAATCCAAATCACAGCTCTCCATACAAAAAAAACATTATGGGAATTTTGGCCTTTTCTTTCTAACGAGACTTGTAAGCACCAGTCTTGGGAGATTTGGCATGAGGATCCAGTGAGGTGACATTTCGTGCCCCGAGCCGTGGCTGTGGGGTGAGGGGACACCCCCTGCAGTCAGGGTGTCCCCGAGGAGCACTCCTCACAGAAATGCCATTTTTATCAGCACCGCCTCAGAAGTGTGAGCATCCCTTCAGGAACAATTAAAGGTATTCCTGGAAATCCTCAGGCCTTCTTCAAATCCTTTTTAAAAAATATTCTTGTTAAAATGCACTTGTCAGGAGAAGAATATCCAGACTAAGTTGGGCAAATAATTGGGGCTTTGTGAAGGAACTGAGGAACAAGAATGAGATCACAATCTCAGTGAGACACAAACTAAAACTGTCCAAAATCATTGCACTGAAATGCATAATTTTTTTTTTTGACAATTTCATGACAAATGGGAAGCATTTCTTACTTTTCAATAAAAGTAGATGAACTCATTAATAACTCATAAACAGCAATGAAAATGCGAATTTTAATACAGGCTGAGTTTATTCCCGCAGATATTTCAGTTCATTTTTATGGGAGAAATGTTGCACTTGGGAGTGAGCCGTGTGTGGCTCTCAGGAGATATTTCAGTGAAACAAAATCTTTAATGCTCAAAACCAAACCAACGTTTCAGCCTCTTTCCAAAACCAGCCAGACCCAGGCTGGCCCTGCTGGTGAGCACAGACACGGGGGCAGATCCCAGAATCCCAGGCTGGGTGAGGCTGGAAGGGCCCACAGTGGTCACTGGTGTCACCTCCCTGCTCAGCCGGGACATCCCAGAGCACAGGGCACGGGATTGTGTCCCAGTGGCTCTGGAATATCCCCAGGGAGGAGACTCCAGCCCCCGTCTGGTCTCTGTGCAGGGCTCGGTCCCTGCCCAGGGCAGAAGTTCTGCCTCCTGTGCGGGGGGAGCTCCCTGGGCTCAGCTCCTGCCCGTTCCTCTGGGGCCGTGGCTGGGCCCCATAATAAGGGGTTGCCAGGTCACCCTGACCATACCTGCAGCACCTCCTGCTTCAGCTCCTGGAGTCTCTCCCAAAAGCTGCTGCAGGCACCGGCCTTTATTGGGAATAATTGTCCCCTTCCCAAGAGCCAAATGCCCACATTAAGTCCTATGAATTATAAATAAGCTCAAGCGAGGTTTAATCCTGGAGCTTTCTTATTGAAAAGTTCATTGTCCTGTTCTTCCCCACACAGTTTTAATTTACTTCTTCACATTTTTCTGTGGCCAGCACGGGTTTTGAGCAGATCCCCAGAAATCACAGGGAGGTGTGATGTGTGTGAGGCCAAATATCCACCTTGCTCCAAACCATCCTCACTCCAGGATCTCAGGCAGCTGGGCGGGGGCTCTGTGCAGGGACAGAACCTGCTGCAGGGTGGAGAACAAGGAAAACTGGGATCATTCCACATGTAGGACCAACTTCAGGCTGTCCTCACCACGTCCCTGGTAACTGTTGGGGATTTCAGTGCCCCTGCACAGCTCTCCAGGCTCCAGCCTCTGAAACCTCTCCAAGCTCCATCTCCCCAGCCCCTGCACCTTTCGGCTGTGTCCATCTCTGCGCACATCCCTTGTCTTGTATCTCCTCACAGAATTGCTTCACTTGTTTTCCTCGTTCTGACTCGTCAGCTGGGAGATCTCCTCCAGCCCCAGTTTATTTCTCAGTTTGGGATCTTCTTTTTTCCTTTACATCTCATGTGGTTTTTCTTTCCAAACATGGAGTGTGGCTTCTCTGAGTGGAGTGGCCTTCAGCACTCGGTGTTTACATGGTCCCAGTGACAAGGACATTCCCCTCACAGGGATGGAGCCCTTCAGATCCCTGCAGGTCCCTGAGAGGACTCTCCAATTACAGAATCTGGGATGACTTTAAACTCAGAATCCCTAAGGAGTATTAGAAATGGCTTCAGGTCATTTTTGGGTGAATCCAGTCGTTCAAACCTTCCACAGCTCTCAGCATCCCGGGACAGCTCCTCTCCAGGATGGAAAGGTGTCCCCTGGCACCCTTGGTCTTGTGCCTCACCCAGCCTGTGGGAGCAAGAAGGACCTTACGGATCCCTTTAAGCATCTGGTGACATCACAGAGTCATGGAATTGTTTAGGTTGGAAAAGCCCTCTGAGCCCATCGAGTCCCACTGTTCCCAGCACTGCCAAGGCCGCCACTGACCCATGTCCCCAAGTGCCACATCCACAGGGATTTTAAATCCCTGCAGGGGACTCAGAGGAGACCACCTTCTCTTCTCTGTGGAGCCCTGTTCTCCTTGTCAAGGCAGTTACCCAAGGGCTGGGATCTTTGCATCCCCTCTCCTCTGGGAGAGCATTCACCCAGCCCTGCCATGGAAATCCTGGAACCCAGGACCGAGCAGGGCTGGCATCAGCTCAGCCTTGTGCTCTCAACACTCCCAGCCCCACGAGGGTCTTCACTCCCTGCTGGAGAAAAAGCATCTCAAAAGATTGGGTCATGAAAGTCCTGAGCCCTGAGCAGGCTTTCCAGTTCATAAACCGGGACTGCATCGTGGTTATTTAAAATCCCAGGGAAAAAAACAACCACAGACGCCCTTTGGCTCAGCTGAAGTCCTCAGACGTTTCTGGAGCTCCCCTGCGCTGGCAGCAGATTTCCCTTCCTTCTGACTCATGTTTCTCACCGGGGGAGGCGAAAGCTGCCCCGGCAGAGCCGCCTGTGCCAGCCTGGGCCAACAGGCCCCCGCGGTGCCGCCGTGTGCCGAGCCCGCGCCAGAGCCCTCGGCTGTGCCAGGAGCGCTCGGCCGGAGCCGTGGCCTCCCCCGAGCAGGGACGAGCGTGGGGATGGCTCAGGCGTCAGCTCCCGCGTCAGGGCACGAAACAGAGCCGGGCTCAGTGCCACGGGCGCTGCCCTTGTGGGTGCAGAGCCCCCACCTGAGGTACCCAGAGCGGACCACCGACGCATCAGTGCCTCTTACCAGCCACAGCCCTTCTGGCAATCCCCTCAGGAATGGCCTTGCACGTGAGGCACTCTCCTGTTTATGCATCTTTTACTTCAACTGATGCTTTTTTCCCACCTTTGATGAAAGTTCTTGGCCCCTCAGGCTGAGGGGCTGCTGCAAATGAACCTCCCGGATTTCTTGTTGTCCGATACCAGACCTGAGGATTCTCTTGGCTCCACGGCCAGAGAAGGCAGCCAGACAATTCCCAATCCCTCTGTAAGTCCGTGAAATGCCCATGGGCTGCAGAGGAGCAGAGCAAGGGTTGGTAACCCCGGACTGTGAGACATCACAGGAAAAAACAGCGAGAAAACTGAGTTGTCCTCTGAAGCTCCTCTTCATTCCCCAGTGTCCCCATCCAGAGTTTGTTCTCCTGCAGCCCCTGGATGTGGATGTGGTGCAGGCTCAATGTGCTTACATGGACTTACGCACATCTCCCTCAGCCATGACAGGATTTGCTGCTCCCACGCAGCCGGGGGAAGTCTCAGGGACTCAGACCAGGCGGAGGAAGATCCACGACAGTGCAGGAAAATCGGGAAGATGAAAGGGGTATCAGTGTGTTCCCTAAGAAAAGTGTTTATCTCTCCTATTTACTGAAAACTTACTAACGTGAGCTGGATGCCAAATGTCTGGGGACACAGGGGTTTAAAAATGCCTTAATTTGATATTTTGGGGGAGTGTGAGTTGTATAAAACACAGGGGCTGCCCGGCGCTGTGAAAATGCGGCTGCATCTGCAGCACCAGTGAGGGTCAGGGTTCAGCATAAATCCATATGAACACAAGGGTCATGGAAAGTGCTGCTGGGCATTTTTGGGAATCTCTCTGACAGGAATGGTGGTTTATTAAGTGGTGAATGCCTTGTGGAGACTCTAAACCAGTTAAGTGGCCAGCAGATTGAGGGAGAGGATTCTGCCCCTCTCACCAGGTGAGCTCCCACCTGCAGAGCTGCCCCAGCCCTGGGCCCAGCACAGGAGGGACCTGGAGCTGCTGGAGAGAGTCCAGAGGAGGCTCCAGGATGAGCAGAGGGATGGAGCAGCTCTGCTGGGAGGAAAGGCTGGGAGAGCTGGGATTGTTCAGCCTGGAGAGGAGAAGCTTTGGGGTGACCCAAGTGTGGCCTTCCAGTGCCTGAAGGGACTGCAGGAAAGATGGAGGGAGACAATTTACAAGGGATAGAGGGACAGGACAAGGGGGAATGGCTTTCCACTGCCAGAGGAGAGGGTTAGATGGGATACTGGGAAGGAATCCTTCCCTGTGAGGATGGGGAGGCCCTGGCACAGGGTGCCCAGAGAAGCTGTGGCTGCCCCTGGATGCCTGGAAGTGTCCCAGGCCAGCTTGGCCAGGGCTTGGAGCAGCCTGGAATAGAGAAGTAATAGGAAATACAGTTTTCCTGGGAATTGCTTCAGGCGGGCCAAAGCAGGGCAGGATGAGGGCCATGATGGGAACTGCAACAGCTGTTTGTTTGGGAAAGGGGGTTTTTTGTAATTTATTCCTATGAACAACCTGGAAGTGAAAAAAAAAACCAATGCAATTCGTAATTCCTGTGCAATTCCTCATGTCCTACAAACTGCTTCGCTGCATTTTATGAATATTCACTTCAATTCCCAATAATTTTGCTATTTCAGCCTTCTCTTTCCACTTCCCACCAGCAGTGCTCGCCGGGGCCCTTCCCCGTGGGTGTCAGCGGGCGCTGCCGTGCTGAGAGGCGCGGGGAGAGCCGAGGTGTGAACCCTGCACACTCTAAAACATTAATTCGTGGGCAGATGAGCAAATTAATTCACCTCCGTGACGGACCTGACATAACAGCTCTGCCATGCCCACACTGCCCGCTCCGGGTTTTTCCAGAGCTCCGGAATCCACACGGTTATTATCAGTCAATTAAAGGCTTTCTGGGTGGGAAAACACTTCCAGCAAGTCTCTGAAATCCTTAGACCTATAATTTCCAGCCTCTGTGGTCATGGCTGCTGTGAGATACTGTGCTAAAATAATAATTATGTTTAACTTCTTTCGGTTTATGCTGTGGTGAGCGCCTTGTGAGGAATCCAGAGCGATTAATTGGCCATCACGTGGGGTGCGCTGCTGGAAAGACGTGGAAAGATAACCTGGGAGCAGGGAGCAGCTCTCCTGTGAGGGGTATCAGAGCCCTCCCTGCGAGGTGGGAACCACGGCAGGGAAAGGCTGGGAAGTGCTGGGATTTAGGGAGCTCCGAAAATTCCTGTGCTTGCTGTGCCCCGTGTCAGGTGGAGATACATGAGCTGCTGAGCTGTGTCACTGCTCCTGCTCCGTGGAACCATTCCTGTGTGGGACACAGAGCACGGAGGAGCCACAGACACAAAGGTCTCCGTTTGGCTTTCACATGGCACAGATTCCTGCTCTGGGAATCACTCCTGGACTGTCCTCATTCCTGTGTGGCCAGGCAAACACCGAGATCCCATTCCTTTGTGTCCTGTGGCCAAGGAGAGCTGTTAATTTTTAATTAATGGATCGGCTTGGTGGGATCAGCTCCTCCAGGAGTGGCTCTGGTCCCTCCAGCTGGCCCTGAGCTCTGGCTTTGCTCCATCCCCAGGGACAGGGCTCTGTCCAGGTGCAAACCATCGGCACTGACGGATGCTGCAGCTTTTAAGGCAGGAATGTGGAGTCCCAGCCTGGTTTGGGTTGGAAGGGTTTTAAAGTTCATCCCATTCCACCCCCTGCCATGGGCAGGGACACCTCCCACTATCCCAGGTTGCTCCAAGCCCCATCCAACCTGGCCTGGAACACTCCCAGGGATCCAGGGGCAGCCGCAGCTGCTCTGTCCTGTGAAGCCCATCGGGTACAAACTGCTCTCGTGTATCTGGAGCTTGCTGAGCTTCACTGCAGGGTCGGGAGAGAACCTTTGGCCAGCTCCAGGAGCCTTGAGGGGGTTTTCAGCTCCCCTTGGAGCTGGGGTACCTGGGTGGAAGCTGCAGTGTCTCCCAGCTTCCCTTGGAGGTGTGTGACGCTCTCCAGCTGCTGGCCAGATGTGGAACTTTCCGGTGTTTGGTGCTGAGCTGTGCGTCATTCCTTTCTGTGGTCGTTTCGTTCCAGCCAAGCCCTTTGAGAGCGGGCAGTACCTGGACATCTATGGAATCACACGGGACCAGGCTGGGGAGTACGAGTGCAGCGCAGAAAACGACGTCTCCGTCCCAGACGTGAGAAAAGTAAAAGTCACAGTGAACTGTAAGTCCTGTTGTTTGTTACTCCCTCGGTGTGGCGGAGAAGGAGAGTCTGGTGCTGCCGGTGTTGGAGCTGCTGGGGTCTGTGCCGCGGCAGAGGGGCTGCGCTGTGGGCGTTGGTGTCACCGAGGGGGGCACGGCGAGGCCGAGGTGCCCACTCCCCTGTGGGGTGATTTTCCGAGCAGGTTCTGTGGCTTTGTGGACGTGGGTCTGAGCCCTGCCTGGTTTGTCTGGTCATGTGGTGCAGCGGTGCAAGAGATGAGAAACTGTTTGGGTGATAAGATGGGGATCAGTCCCTGTGGAAGTCTGAGCTGTTCCCAGCGGAGGCAGCAGGGTGTTCATGCAGGTCCCACTGAAGGCAGCAGGACTCTGCCAGGGTGTGGCTCTGCTGTGGGGATCCCAGTGGCCACAGGGATCCCCACAGGCCACCTGGTGCCTGTCCCTGCAGCCTGTCAGCTCTGGCCACGTGGGATTTCCACACCAAGGAGGTGTTCTCAGCTCGGGACTGAATTTGGTTTAGCACTCAGCGTGATGTGAAATATTCTTTTTCCTTCCAACGTGTGAAAAAATACAAGAAAGACAATGTGAATAATTTCTCTCATTCATTCTAACGATTTTCTTTGGTTAACTTCAATTATCCAGCCTGTAATTCGTTTCTGGTTTTAGAATTGCTGCGGCAGCTTTGTTGGTCACAAACATTTGAGATGTCAGCGTTGTGTCTCCCCCTCAGACACTGTCCCTGGTGATGGGGGCAGTGGAGCCCCTCGTCCCTCACGGCATGTTATCATGTGTTATTTCATATCAGGGGTTTATAAGGGATAAGGGAGATAAGGGAATAAGGGAGAGGGCAGCTGACAGGGAAAGGGAGAAGCTCAGCCTGCTCGGAGGCTGCTCTGGTGTTTGGGCTCTTTTCTCAGTTACAAACCCCAGTGGGTGTGGCAAACTCAGGGACTCTCTCTGGTGCGTGGCTGGGTCTTGGCTCGGAGGGCCAGTCCTGGCTGGGCTCAAAGCACCGGCTGAAATGGCCAAAGCCACGGGCAGCGAAAGCCACGCCCCGGGCTGCCCAGCCAACGGGGCACTGAGAAATAAAGTGCCAGCACTAAAGTCGTGAAGCTGCTCTCTGTCCCAGTGCAGCCTCCTGGGCTCGGCTGGGAGTGTCCTCGGCCGTGGTGGGGATGAGCTGGCATCGTGTTGGGTTCAGGGAAACTTCCAAGTCCACGCTGGGAATATGCAGAGTATTTTATTTTATTTTTTTGGTCCTTCTCACTGCTAAGGAAGGAGGGGGTGGGAATTTAATGGCAGCGATGTGGAAGTGGGATGTGGCTGCAGCTGAAAGCGCTTGTGCACGTGGTGGGTTTGTCACAGTCAGCTCATTGCTGACACAGCCCCAGGGGGTGGGGACATGTCCCCTGCCAGCTGAGCGCAGGGCAGGAGCTCTCAACATCTGCCTGCAGTCTCTGTTTGTAAAGGAAATCAGAGCAAATCAATTTTCCAGTTTAAAACCGGAAAGTTCTTAATGAAAGAAATAGAAAAGAGAGGAGGCCCTCAGCCCCTCCGGTTGGGCAGTTTCCTTTGTCAAATGTTCTTCAGTCCTGTTTCTTCTGTAAAAATACCTGTTCATTTGGTAACAAACTGGTAAGAGCAAGGCCTTCTCCCCAAAAATTCCATGCTTTTCTTGGTGCCTGGGGACATGGGGCAGTGGGTGCTTTGGCAGTGCTGGGGGGAGGTTGGACTCCATGGTCGTGGGCTTTTCCAACCCAAACCACTTTGTGACTTTTTTATTTATTTTTTCTTTTGCTGCTTCTCTCACCCATCCCGGTGTGATTCCATGATTGTATTCCAGCTGCAGGGATGTTCTGCCCATTTCCCAGGTCCCTCCCCTGTGCCTTTAATTCCACTTGCTCATGGCTGAGCTCCTCGGTGAGCGTCACTCAGGATGTGACCCAGCTGTCCTCCCTTAGTCCCTGTAATGTCACAAATGTCCAGTGCCTTTCCCACCCGGAGTGCTCATGGCAGAAAACACTCCTGGCAGCAGCGTGTGTGGCTCATGTTCCAAGTCAGGAGCAGGCTGGATGGGGCCTGGAGCAGCCTGGTGTCGTGGAGTGTCCCTGCCCGTGGCACGGGGTTGGGATGAGATGGGCTTCGATCCCTTCCATCCCAAACCGCTCTGGGATTCCCTGATTCCTGCTTTTCCAGCCTGGTGGGGTGTGCACAGCCGTGTGCTGCAGGAGCATCCCCTCAGCTCGGAGTGTGAGTAATCCCTGCTCCACCTGTGTCCCCCCCTGTGTCCCATGCCACAGCAGCTCCAGCCCCGGAGCGCCGCCGGCCCCGCGCTCCATCTCCATGGATGTCACCCCTGCCTCTGACAGCTTCAGCAGTGTCCCACTGTTATCCAAAGGAACGCTCTCCTGCAGCCCTGAGAACTGGAATAATCCAGGGCTTTGTTGCACCCAGGTGCTGGAAGGTCTCAGTGGGCCCTGGGTGGTTCCAGTGGGGATGAGCGGAGTTTGGATCGTGGACGTTCCTCGCACGGAGCGGCTGCTCAGTGCCCCGGGCAGAGACAAGGACATCACCAGCTTTAAATTGCTCCCTGAAATTCAGGTTTCTGGGCTGGGCAACTTCCAGCCCTCCATAAACAAGGAGCTCCCGTGTTACAGCTCCAATGGCTTACACAGGTTCCATTATACTGCTGGAGTTGGCATAATCCACGTTTTCTACTTAATTTACGTCTGTCCCCCCTACCTTCCCTTTGACAAACGGTGGCCTGAGAATCTGCCTGAATTCCAAAAGGACGGGGGGAAGAAAAGGAAAAAAGACATTGAAGCTGCTGGTTGGTGCTGAAGGAACACCCCACCAAATCAAGTTAAAATAGATAAGGCGTAATCCAATTTCATTTCACAAGTAAATCCTATTAGCATTTTCCATTACATTTTGTAAAGCAAATACTGATTTATAGATTATAATATTGAACCCCGCTCTGAATGAACCAGTGTCTGGATTTAATGTGTCATCTGAGAGCTGGTCTGAACCTCTCCATGTGCCACTGTCACTCCCTCATTCTCCCCTGCTCTATTAATGTTGTGCTTAAAAAATATTAAAGGCAGCTGCTAAATCCTGGAATTTCCAGTGGAGCTGAGGCCACAGTGAGAGGATGAGGAATGGGGTGTGTGTATCAGGAAACTGGCATTTATTTGCATTTATTTAAAACTTTCACCTGTCCAAATAAATAGCAAATGTGGATTTTAAAGTGGAGTGGTATTGCAGAATTCCGGTTTTTGAGGATGATACACGTTAAGGGTCAGTTTTCTGGGAGGTGTACCTTGGACCCCTCCGTTAGAGCTGGAGCTTTCAGACTTTGCTGGATTAAGATCCCATGGCTCTGGGGAGGAAAAACCCATTCAGATGAAATGAAAAGACAATAATTTAATTGAATTTCCTCCTTTGTGGAGCCCATCAGGCTGCAGATTGGAGGCCGGGTTGGAGGGTCCTCCCTGGGCAGGTGACAGCACCCATTCCTGTGCTGAGGGAGCCCAGCTGGCACCAGGGAGTGCCAGGGAGCCCTGCCCTGTGGGATCTGTTGGGTGGGATGTCTGGGGTGCTCCTGGCAGCACAGGAGCGAGGACAGGTCATCAGTACATTTCCCGAGGGATTGACGCCGTGTCCCTTTCCTGTGCTGGCGGGTGCTGGGGAAGGGCTTTTCCAAACAAGGTCTTTAAATCCTGAACCAGGTGAGGGTTTTGGTTGCCAAGGAGGTGGAAGGATTATCTTTGCTGCCTGTTTATCTGGCCTCAAGCTGTGCCAGGGGAGGCTCAGGTTGGATGCCAGGAGGAATTTCTGCATGGAAAGGGTGGTCAGGCCTTGGCAGGGGCTGCCCAGGGAGGTTTGGAGTGCCCATCCCTGGAGGTGCCCAAGGAAGGACTGGACATGGCACTCCGTGCTCTGGGCTGGGGACAAGGTGGGGATTTGGCACAGCTTGGACTCAATCCTGGAGGGATTTTCCAACTTAAATGATTCCGTAATTCCACATACCTGGCTCTGGGGCTTTCTCTGTGACAGTGGGACACTTGAGGGGCAGGGATTTCCCTCAGCAGCCTCAGTCATCCTCTGCAGTGTCTGTCTCACCTCCTCATTGGATTCATCCAGAGGATGAATCAAGTGTTGAACCCATTGCTGTGTATTTGAACCCATTCCTGTGTGGTTTTCTCCTGGTTTTGGGCCACTTCCTCCATTTATCTGGATTATTTCATCATTATCTCTGATGGGATAGCAGAGCCTTGCAGACCTCGTGTCCTCACCTGAGGGCAGTTTTGAGCCCAGCTCAGCTCCCTGGTGCATGGGGGGAGTGGTCAAGGGGCAGCTGCTGCTCTCCCTGCTCCGGGCAGGAGCTGCTGTCCGGCCACAACCCGCTCTGAACCAGCCTGCTGGAAAATGCTCACTCCTCATGATCCTCCAGGAGCTCTCACACCTTTGACTGCTTGGACAGCCTTTCCATGGGCACTGGAGATGAAAGGGCTGGGTGTCATTCCCTGGCTGCTCCTGTGCCCTTCTTGCCTGGTAAAGCTTCGCCCAGGCTGTGGCAGGTGCTCAGGAATTACACTGTAGCCCTGCATTTCTTTAGTTCAGGCTTTTAATCAGTTTTTGGAGCTTATTAGGCCGATTGGGTTTGTATCAGTTTGGTTTATTCAAGTTCTTGCTGCATTATTCTCTCCTTGCCTTGGCCTGAAATATAAAACAATGGATTGGGGTCATGAATCGATAAAATTTTGTGTTTGGAATGATTCTGTCCCAAGCCTGACAGAGTTCAAGTGTTTGGACAACTCTCAGGCACATGGAGTGACTCTTGGGGGTGCCCTGTGCAGGGCTAAGGTTGGATTTGATGATCCTCATGGATCCTTTCCAACTCAGCACGGTCTGGGATTTATTTACCCTTTCCTATTCTTGCATGTGTTTTGTGTCCTTCAGTAAATCATCCAAGTTTGGGATTTGGGGGCTTTATTCCCAACTTCATCAAGTTTTCCTCTCCCTCTGGGCCTGGGTCTGTGTGCTCGGAGCAGGCCCTGCATTCCCTGGGTTCCGGTTCTGCTCGAGTCCGGAGCAGAGGGACCCTGGGCATCCCAGTTCTGCCACAGCCAGCCCAGTGCCAGCCCTGTGGGGTTTGGGGAGCCGGTTCCAGAGGTGTGTGCTGTGTGCAGATCCTGTGCCCCCTCCTGCTGGGACGCTCTGCTGAGGAATTTCACACAGTGGGGTTTTTGGGGGCAGGAATGTGCGAGCTCCCTGTCAGGAATGCGAAGTGGGGTGTTTGTTTCCGCCTGGCCGGGTCGGGCTGGCAGAGCAGCTCCCCTCATTAGCATTTCTTCGAAGGCTGCCTCGCTGTTGCTATGGTGCTTTGCATAATGTATGGATAATGCTGGATTTCACTTTGAAATCAGACATCCTGTACAAGCCACGCCGGCCCAATTATATCTGCAACCTTAAATCTCCCGGGAAAAAACACTCCAGGGCTTCTTGGGGCTCCCAGTACCTGGACAGGTCTCTGTGACTCTGTTTTCCCGGGAAGTGTCTCGTGTGAAGCATCGCTGACCTGTGAGAAACATTTCCTTGGCAAGGTTTTGAGTGGGGATTCAAGGAGGAAAATTGCCTCGGTTAAATTATTAAATATGAAGACAAAGCCCACATATTTTCTGGAGGTCTTGGTCCTCCTCTGCTTTGGCACCAAGTATAAAATTTCCCAGAGCAATATAATTTTAATTTACACTTTCTTCTAATATAAGAGGGGGGAGGAGGGGGCTTGTCTCGAAGCAGAAATCAGTAACTTGGATTCTTTCAATTTTTAATAGCTACCAATTTGCAGCTCAATCTTTGTATCCCTGGCAAGGTTTAGGATTTGGGGTTATGGTCAGCATTGACTTTAGGAGCCAAGTTTCACTGCCAGTGGGTTCACTGCTTCAGAGGAACACATTTTCCTGAAATCTCAGGTTAGCATTCAAAAATGGGATTTTTGGCTTCTGAGTCACACGGGGGACTCCTGGAACTCCGAGTCCTGGTTCATATTTGGTTCTTTCCATGGAGCAGTGGGGTTTAGTGCCCTGTGGGGTTTGCAGGATGTAGCCCCGCTCTATGGGATGCTCCTTGGTGTCAGATGTGTGGGTGGTGGTGGGGCAGAGTCTCCAGGCCCCAGCCATGCCCCTGGCCTCAGCCTGCCCTGCTTCCCACAAACGTGCCGGTTTCCTTTGGGAAGGCAGCCGTGGGGATCGGTCCCCGTTTGGTTTGGGATTCCTTTCCCGAGGTCCACCTGCTGCAGGCGTGGGGAGTGGGGAGCATCCTCCCTTCCCCACTTTTCACCCCAAAACCGTCGCAGCAGAGCAGCGTCGGAGCTGTGCCGCCATTTCGAGCAGGAGGAACATTCCTGCTCCCTGGCACAGCGCTGGGGACTGGGGCCGGGATTGAGGAGGGATGCACTGGCACTCGGAGGGGTGTGTGTGTGAGAGGGCCGTGGATCAGCCCTGCCAGCCATGTCCTGGTTGCTTGTCCTGCCGCTGTTCGGTGCCAAGCCAGTTTTACCGCCGGGACTGTGCGCGGGGCAGCTGCGCCAGCCCGGCCGCTGCGGCGCGGCGTTGGAGACACCGCTGCCGTTAAAAGTGCCGGGAAGGCTGTCAGAGCGGTGATGGAGGGGACAGTTCCCCGGGCACACAGCTGAGGACAGAAACAACAGGAACTGCTTTCTGGGCCGGTGGGTTCGCTGTGCGAGGACACCAAGCCGCCCGCGGGGCTGAAGGGGCTGAGGGGATGGCACAGCCCGCCTGGGAACTCGGGGCAGGATTTAAATCAGCAGCAGCAGGGCCGGGTCCGGGTGCAGCCACCAGGCGAGGGCTGCCAGCCAAATATTGCAGCTGAAACCAGTGCAAATCAGAAGAGGTTTGGGGTTTTTTTACATAAGAGAGAGGTCTTTGAAGAATTTCTGCTGTTCTATAAAATGGAGGTTTTGATCATGCACGATGTAATCAGCTGGGCTTTTGCTTTTTGGGTTTTGTTTTTTTTGGTCAACATTAGGACTAAATTCTTGTTTAGCTAATTTGCAGGCTGGTCTCATCACCGAGATCACTTGTATGAGTTATATGATGTCCCATCTCATTGCAACAATTAATGAAAAACAACTCACACCAATTCAATAAAAATTGGTCTTAAAATTAAAGCTGCCTCAATTGGTTGGGTGGGGGAAGAATGCAGCTGCTTTGAAGAAAATATTTCCCTTTGCTGGCGGGGAAAAGAAGCCTCTTGTAAAATAATGGTTGTCATTTTACGTCCTGCAGGTATTTTTATTAACATGTCACAGATTAAAACAGTTCAGCTCACGTCTGTGACTCCAGAGCAATCTGGCTGCTAAATTAACATCGATTTCTTCCAGGGGGGGTGGGTGTGATGGTTTGTGCTGGGGTGGCTGCTGCAGACCCCCGACAAACGCCGCTCCTGGGGGAGCTGACAGAGCTGGTGACGATGCCCGGCAGGAGAGGGTGGAACTCTGCTCACACAGCACCTCAGCGGGGCTGGGGCGCCTCGGGACCAAGGCAGCTGCAGCAGCAGAGCTGCTGGAGATGTCTCTCCAGCAGATAATGAGGATGTTTTTCATCTTCTCCCAAAAAATTTTCTGCTTAACTCTGCCAAGTGCTGGTGGCTGGGAGGGAGCGGTGCCACGGGAGGCTGCAGGACAAGGGTTCAGCCTGCCTGCTCCAAGTGGGAAAGGATTTTGCTGCTAATTTTGCTGCTGATTCCATCAAGTTTTCCTCTCCCTCTGGGCCTGGGTCTGTGTGCTCGGAGCAGGTCCTGCAAATGAAGAGTTCAGGGCACAAAAACCACCTCGGGTTCTCCCTTCGCTGTGTTAGAGCATCTCCAACGCTGATCTGTGAACCACATTGCAAAGGGAGGTTGGGCCAGGGGAGGCTTAGGTTGGATATTAGGGAATATTTCTCCTTGGAAGGGGCTGCCCAGGGAGGTTTGGAGTGCCCATCCCTGGAGGTGTCCAAGGAAGGCCTGGATGTGGCACTCAGGGGTCTGGGCTGGTGACAAGATGGGGATCAGGCACAGCTTGGACTCGATGATCTTGGGGATCTTTTCCAACCTTAATGATTCTGGGGTTCTGTGAAATAATGGAACAGCCCTGACACACTCTCCTAAAATTGGTGGGAAATACTGTAATCAATATATTGGTGATGGTTTTTACAAAGACACCACGTGAAGCTTTCAGACCACTCTTGGTGGAAGTGTGGGGCCAGCTCATGAATCTGAGCACAAAAAATTTAATGGAAGGTTTTTTAATGGTTTTTATCTACTTTTCTACTCTTGCTGTCATTTTAGAGTCAAAACAAGGTTACAGTAAGGCTCTGGACACCTCTGTGCATCCACCTCTGGTGAAGCCTTTCTTGCAGCTCCTGGCCTGGGCAGGAGCAGGAATGTGCTCCTGTCCATGGATTTGGCTGCCTGGAGAGCCAGCAGCTCCCACGATCCTCAGAGGTGCTGAACTCCCCCATCTTTGGGGGATGTTAAACCCCAGCCCGAGGGGCTGCACGGCCGGGGGGGCTGAGGAGAGCACTCCTGGGCAGCCGTGCCGCTCGGAGCCGCTGCCTTTTCCCACCGCCGGCTCCTCAGCCCGCGGGTGATCCCGCTTTAAACACCAGCCAAACACAGCCCGGGGAAATTGCGGCTTTAATAGAAGATGAGTCATCTCTGAAGAGCTGCTGCGTCTGAAGCAGCAATTTGGAGCGGAGCTGTGTTCCACTCCGGGCTGGAGCCAGGATTAATGGAGAGCTCTCGAGCCTCCGGGAGCGTTCCCTTGCCCGCATCACTCCTCAGCAAAAACAATTACTTAAAATATTTCTGCTAATAGTCAACGCACTGTACAGCAATATTTCTGCCTGTAATTGCATTATTCCTGGTTGCTGGAGGGCCGAGATGAGGCCTCCCTGTCCCTGGCAGAGCCTTTGTGGTGACCGTCAGAGGGGTTTGAGTGCAGCTGGTGACACCAAGTGGGGTCACAAAAGACAGGTCTGCCAGTCTTGTCGAACTCTCCATCCCCTGATTACTTTTTAAATGTTTTTTTCCCAGTAATTGCAGTCTGAAATGGTTCTGCAGCAGGCATGTGCTGTGACGATGTTGTTCCAGCCTGGTTTTTCCTGGTGACATGGCTGAGGTTTCAGTAGCTCCCGTGTCAGCAAGTGGGTGGTGGAGGCAGCAGATGGGAGCTTTGAGAAGTCCCATTTTGCTTTTATAATTTAAAACAAAGCAGTGCTGTGGATGCAAAAGACAGGGAAAAATTGCCAGCATCACTCTTCAGGCATTCCAATCCATAAAGCTGCTTCTCTGCATCTTTCCTGCCTCCTCTCCAACAAAAACAAACACTCTGGAGGCTGGAGAGCCCTTTCCTGCACCTCGGAGCCGTGGAGCCAACACAAGGCTCTGTGGTGGAAGTCTGTGCCTCCAGGCACAGCCAATTTCCATGGTGCTTCCCAAGGACAGGGAATATCCCAGACCACGGTGCTCTGGTCCCTGTGGCTCAAAGATCACAAGAGTTGGTGCTGGACTGGAGGAATTCAGCTCACTTCAGGAAAAATTTACTTCAGAATGCACCAGCTCCACCGTATTTGGAACAAAACTCTGTGTAATATCAGATGGACCAAAATGCAGGTGTTCTGCTGCTTCTGCACATCCTGGTGTTGGTGGCCAAAAGAGTCCTGACAAAAGGGAGTTGCTGCACTGAAGAATAATCCCTGATTTGTCTCTAAGTGGGGAATTCCCGCTATTCCAGGTTTCCCGTGTAAAGGCAGGTCTGCACCCAGGTGTTGGCTTGGGGTTTATTGTCCCTTCCTGAGGAATGTGTGACATCCTTTGGGAATGAGGGGCTGTCACCAGAATGTGAAAGATCCCCTGGGACAAACTGTGGAGCCCTGGGTGTTTCTGGTCTCCATCAGTGGCTCTCCCTGTGGGCTAAGGGGAGGTCTGGGAAAACCCTCTCAGAGTCACACCGAGGTGGGATTTCACAGTTTTGTTTTTAAAGTTTGGGTTTTTATTACACAGACCCTTCCTGGGAGTGTCTGGAAGCAGCCAGGGTTTCTGTGGCTTTATGGCTCTCAGCAGAACCCCCCTGTGGATGAGACTCTGGGTGTGCCTTGTCCCCTCCCAGCAGAGGTGGCCCCGTTCCCATCAGCTCACATCTGCCCCAGATCCCCGGGGAGGGGGAGCCAAACCCTCCCTTTCTGTAAACTTCACTTCTTTTTAATACAGAGCAAGAGCTTCGAGACCTTCCGTGGCTCCTTCTCATTCTTCATGAGCTACATATGTACATCAGCTCTAGCACTCTGTCAGGGAACAGGGGTTTTCAATCAAAAAGACTGTCAGGAAAGCTGATTCACTAACAAGAAAGCTGTCAAGCTGTGACAGCTGCTGTCTTTGCAACCCCAAACAATCTGTTCAGTGCTAACTCTGGCTTATGCTTCCATTTATTATACAGCAGTAATGAGTTCCGGCCTCGGAAGCCGCGTTTGGGGGAGCTCACCTGGCTGCTTTGCCGGGGATGTGGAGTGGATCAAATCCCACCCGAGGTGGGCCTGAGCAGTTCGCTGCAAAGAAGTTCTGCTGGTGTCCTTGGAGATATTTTAAATTCCGGGTGCAGTCCGTGCCTCACCTCATTTTCATGGTTAAGTGTGAATCTGGTGTTTGTCACTGTTGTGAGCTGAGAAGATTCTGATTTCTGATTTTTCCCCATTGTGTTGAAAAATGGCATTTAAGTTTAAACACCACACATTTATCCACAGAAGTGAGGGGAGGAATTGGTCCTGATGCTTAATTATCCCAGGATCTCAGAGACCACAGAAGTTCCACCCTGGGGAGGAACTGAGGGCTCAGGCTGGTGCTGCTGTCCAGATGTCAGCATTTACATTGCCAACCTTTGCTTTTAAAATGCAAAAAGAGGAAAAGCACCTTGACAGTCTCCTTAAGCAACATCTTCCAGCACTTCTTACCACCCCTAAATCTGCCTTGCTTCGCTTTGGGCTGATTATTGCTTGCCTGGCTCATAAGAGAGATGTGGTGGAGCTGATCCCTTTTCCCTTCCTTCTTGCATATTCAATGCTGCAATATACCCCAGCAAATTGCCTTCTCCAGCTCTGTTGAGCCAAATTCCTTCTGTTTTCCTGACCTTTGGATGCTCCAGCTGAGCCCATACTGTCTGGGGGCTGGGCACTGCGCAGGGTCACTTTTCCCTGATCCCTGATCCGACACCAGCGTCCCTGCTGGGATTTCTCCTTGCCCTTGGTGTCTCCCGCCCACCTTCCCTGCTCCTGCGGGACCCGAGCAGGGCTCTGCCTGCATTCCTGACCTACTCCGAGGGATTTGGCATTTCTGCTCCAAACTTTCTTTCCTTGGAAAACCACCAGCTTGCTTTAATTCATTTTCTTCTCAACTTTGCTGCCAAAAGATCTACTTAGTAATTCCTGGAATTCGTTGAAGTCCATTGCTTTTCCCTCCCTGGGAGGGGGAGAAGCAGGGGAGCCAAGGCGCCCGTGTCTGTTCTCACCAGGCTCCGGGCCAGCTCTCCCTTCTGGGCTGGCACCAGATGTCTGGCAGCACCCCCTTCCCGCCTCCTCCTCCTCCTCCTCCTCCTCCTCCTCCTCGCTCCTCGGTGCCTCTCTGGGATGCTGATGCTCGATTTTCCCCTCCAGCCCCCACAGACACTGCAATTCCCAGCAGGCCTCGTGTGCGGGGGCACCGCTGGGTTTGTGTCTGCCCGGCGTGGTTTCAGTTCTGGACAGGGCGAGGGGGATGCCGCCGGCCAGGGACCCCTCGGATCTGCGATGGCCCTGACCCCGCTGTCCCACGCAGGTTCCTCCTGTTCCGAGGTCCCTGGCTGTGGGAAGTGCACGGAGCAGAGGGGTTTGTGGCAGGAATTGTTCTATCAAATGGGACATGGATGTTTGCAAAGGAATGGAGAGTTCTGGAAGTTGGGGCATAATCACGGAATCATGGAATATCCTGAGTGGGAGGGGACCCACAAGGATCATTGATCCAGCTCCTGTCCCTGCACAGACGCCACAACAGTCCCATCCCTGGGAGTGTTGTCCCAACGCTCCTGGAGCTCTGGCAGCCTTGGGGCCGGGACCATTCCCTGGGCAGCCTGGTCAGTGCCCACCACCCTCTGGGGGAAGAGCCTTTCCCTGATATCCAACCTGCCCCTCTCCTGGCAGAGCTGAGAGTGGGGAGCATCCGCTCCACTGGGCCCAAGGGCCACCTCCAGCCTGCTCTGGCTTGGATGTGACATTTCCAATGCCACCATCCGATATTTGTCCATGTGGTGCCCACAGGGATCCTGGGTCTCCTCCTGCAGGGACATGGATCAGACACCAGCACATGGCTCGAGCTGCACTCCTTGGATGCCGCTCAGGGAAAGGGTTTGTGTTCCCACGCTAGAGCAACTCCTTTAATAGGGGATAAAAATGCATTTACAGAGCTGCCTTAAAGGGAATAGGGGGAGGAAAGCGCTTTGCTGGAAAATAAAAGGATTAAAGAGATGAAGCAGCGAGATAAACCCCGATGGACGATGGCACAAAGCAGTTCCTCCAACTTGCCTTTTCTTCTGCAGCTCCCTCCAGGTCTTTGTTTGCTTTGCTGGTTTTCGGGAGGCTTCATTAAGTTCTTTCCTCTCCTTTTTTTATCCCTCCAATACCTGTAAAACAGATTGTTCAGATTTCCTGGCTGCCGGCCTATTATTTATTAAGTATTATTTTGTGCTGCTGATTTTTATGTTTTCCTCCCACGGAACAATTACTCGCGGATTTCAAGCTTTGTGCTCAGCACCGGGAGGTTTTACATCCAAACCCATAAATGGCCCAGCAGCCAGGGGTTGGGAGGGTTATAGTGCCGTGCAGGAGAGGGAGCTGAGGGAGGAGAGTGTTTGGGGAAGCGGCTGTGCCCTGGGACATCCCAGATCCCACGCAGGGAGTGCCTGGGGATCCTCTTTCCTGGCAGCACGAGGTGTTTGCACAATTGTTTAATTAATCCTCATCCAAAGTGGGGTGGTGTAAAGTGAAATCCTCAGTGGGAAAGCTAAAGGAAGGTACTTTTAGATGGGATATTGGGAAGGAATTGTTCCCTGGGAGGGTGGGGAGGCCCTGGCACAGGTTGCCCAGAGAAGCTGTAACTGACCCTGGATCCCTGGCAGTGTCCAGGGCTTGGAGCAGCCTGGGATGGTGGAAGGTGTCCCTACCCATGGCAGAGGATGGAATGGGATGAGCTTTAAGGTCCCTCCAACCCAAACCAGTCTGTGGTTCTGTGAAAAGAGACACTTGGTTACATCTAGAACTGAATTCTTACCAATATCTTGTGTGTTTGCATATAAAGTTTGTGGATATGGACTTGTCAAGATCCCAACGAGTCCGTGATTTTGATAAGCCATCAAGAAAGGATGGAATAAATAAGGCGTGATTTGCTGAGCCCAGTGGTTGTTCCAGTCGTGTCTCTCAAATGCTCCTGCACAGCAGAGGATTTCTGACATGAAGAGCCATTTATTAAACCACTCCATTAATTTGGGAATAGGTAGGGCTGCTGCTCTGAATAAATTAGGAAAATTAAATAATCCAGACTATCAACAGCCCCTCTCAATTTTATGAAGTACAAGTAATACTCTTTGACTTGTTACTCTATTGGTGAAACACTTTGAGGGTGCACATACATAAAAGAATATATTTGAATATTGCTGATATCTGTTCTTCTGAGCAGAAAACACATCTCAGAAAACCTGTCCTCTTACCTGGGATTTTTTATCTTAACACCCTGGAAAGCAATTTCACTAACAAAAGATGACATTAGGATGCCAAATTAAAGGCTGATGAAAACTGGGAAAATAAAAGATGATTTTTTTTTTGGCATTTACAATTAATGCCACGAAACTGTTGGTTTAATCAGACAATATGTGTGCTCACAAAGGTGAAATTGGAAGTTTCCAGCCCTGAATGCTCGTGTAAAAGTTAATAAATTCAGCTCGTAATCATTATGCACATGCTAGTTATAATAATTTACTGTCCATACCAAATCTTTATAAGCATTGTAATTAAATATAAAATGCACATTAGAATTATAATGAGTAATTAGGGCAACATAACTAATGTGCAGAAAAGTCCCGAAGCTCATTAAAATGTTAACAGAGGAAACCTGCTCTAGCTGGGGTTTGTGTTCCCTAAGCCTGGGAATGCCATGGGTTTAACTGTTCCTCTAGACACTGAAAAGCAAAATGAAAACATTTGGGCAGGGGAGCAGATTCAACAGGACTTTGAGTTGTTTTTGAACAGAACTTCAGTTGCAAAATTTGGTTTTCCAGCACACACGCCCGACTCATGTGAAGGTTTCGGGGAGCTCAGATGTGCAGAATCAGAATTACGGAACAGTTTGGCTTGGGGGAGACCCTAAATCCCATTTCATCCCAGCCCTGCCATGGACAGGGATCCCTTCCATAGCCCAGGTTGCTCCAGGCCCCGTCCAGGCTTGGGCACTGCCCCGTGGTGGGTGAGACCCGTGTGGGTCCCACGCGGTGACTCCGAACCCTTGGGGACATCTGGCACCTCCTCCGGGGCGTGCGGGGCCCAGTTCCCCTCCCTCGCACCCTTCTCCTCAGGTCCCTGCTGTGGGGTACCTAAATGTGCATTTGGGGATAATAAAGGAGTGTTTGGGCTCAAGGCCAGCGTCCCTCCCGAGCCACTCGCCCAGGGACGGGCGTGGAGGGCATTGGTGGAACTCCAGCTCAGCTCCATCTCGGAGCACCCGCTCCAAAAAGCCTTTCCCAGCAGGGCACTTCCAAGCACTGGGGAAATTGATATTAAGTCAGTTCCCGTAATCTATTTCCAAGTCAGAAATTAGGCAGTTATTTGAAGTGCCGCACTCTGCAGGGATGAGCCACGGGAGGGGAGCGAGCACGGATCCACTGTAGGGAGGAAAACCCTGGATCTGAGCCACGGGAGCCAGTGCTGCTGAGAGACACAGATAATCAGGTTTTTCCTCTACCATTTAATATAACCATTGTTTAGGAGCTCTAAAAATGACAAATACCTTTTAAATTATTAGTCTGACACCAGGTTTTCTTGCTGGCATCCCTGTTAGATTTCATTGCGATGTCTCTGTCTGTCACTGGCTCTTCTGGGATAATCCTGCCCCGGGAGCTGTGGGGGGTGTCACCCCTTCCCTCCTCCCGCAGCCTGTGCCAGGTTTCCCTCCCTCCTGCTGCTCTGTACCTTTGAGCCAAGGTGTTATTTCCCTGCTGGCTCATTTGTTATTATTTATAACGAGGGGCCCCACGCCGCCTCAGACACGTCTGTGTTTTCAGCACAGCGGGAATCCCTTCCCACAGAAACGGTTCAGGGGAAACTCGGGGAAAGCTTCAGCTGTGGGAGTCTGAGGGAATGCTGGAATCTCACCTATCCCACACCTCCCTTCAGCCTCAGCTGCTTTTTTAACCGAATTTCTCCTCCCAGTTGTTTGTCTCTTCCCTTTCCAGAACAGACCCGGGCGGTGAGAGCAGCAGGTTTGGGGTGTGGGATTTCATCGGGAGTTGCTCAGTCTTGCACATCTGATGGATTTTTGGCTCCCTAATCAGTGCTCCAGGAACGTGCCTGCATTGTGTAGTTTGTCTTTAGACTAAAAACCATAAAATAACCTGGCAGTGGTAAATCCAAGGGGATGGTGGCTCCATACGATCTCCAGTTTGTGTTTCCATACCTGGGTTAACCAGGGATTTCCTGGAGCAGGGAGCATTGATTTTAATTTCTGTTCTGAACAAACAGAAGCTGAAATCCTTCTGAAAGGGAGATGTAAGAAAACTTCCTTTTCAGAAGTTTTCCAGTAGTTTCCAAGCAGAACTGTGCCTCAGCGAGCAGCAAGGGCTGGAATTGTAATTTGGAGCTGGGATGCAGCTGGCATCCCCTTCCCAGCTGCACCCGGAGCTCGGGGCCTGGGGCTCCTGCCTGAGAAAGCAGCAGCAAGCTGCACATTTTTATGCATCATTTCATCCTGAAACACATTGTCAGTGATGTTCTGCTCTTGTGTAAAAAACAGCCAATCAACCGAAACAAAAACAGCCCCAAAACCCCACAAAACATCACGGAAAAGGTGAGCAGGCTCAGGGGGAGGCATCAAGGTGGTACTTGGAAGGAAAAAGGACTTTGTACATGACTCAGGCCTTGGCTCATCTCTTACTTGTTCGTCCAGTGGTTGCATTTTTCATGCAGCTTAGGGAAGGAGAGGGAATGTTTCACATGTCCCTGCTATTTTTATGGGTAACACAAAAACAATCAGTGGTTTTTCCTATGCAGATTATGGAGAGGTAGTCATGCAAATTGCTTATACATTCATTATCTCCTTGAAACCTTAATGGTACCTGTTGAAAGCTAATGAATTTATGGATTGGTTTGTTCTAATCACTGGGATGAGGAAGCTGGAGACGAAGGGTGAGTTTGCCAGGGTGGGAAATTGCAGCCTGGCTTGTGGGAGCACGGCAGTGATGGAAGAGAGGGGAGCAGCCCTGGTTTAATCCTGGGTGAAACCTCCTCACACAGTTTTGTTAAACAAAAGTGGGAGTGCTGAGCGTGTGTTTGCTCTCCCCGGGCCGTGGCAGTCGGATTCCCGGGAGCTTTCCTTCCCGCAATATGGGAAAGCAGCCGTTGGTGTGCGAGGGAGGGAACGTGGCTGTCACTGCTCTGCCACAGACCTGCTGTTCCTTTAGTGGGGCAGGAAAAGATTAATTTCCTCGGATTCTTGGAAAAGATTAATTTCCCTGGATTCATGGGAAAGATTAAGGTCTCTCTTAACCTGTGTCACAAATCAGGGGTTTGGCTGCTTAAAGAAACACCGTCCAAGGGGTTGGCAAAAGCAGGGTTTAACGTGGATTTTGGAAATGAGACTTTGCAGGGCTCAGTGGCAAGAGCTGCCCTGTTCCTGCACAGGTTAAAGCTCACAAAGGAAGATCCAATCAGGAGCCAGTTGGAATGATTTACACGGAAGCCGGGGTCACAAAAGGGAGTGCAGAGGACACAGATGCAAAGATAAGGCTGCAGAAGGGTTTAGCAGCACTCAGTCACTGAGTATTTAACATTTACAGAGTGATTGGATAGGCTTTACTGCAATTATAGCAATGCTTGGCCACAGATTTGAGACAGCAATGTCCATCCCATAACCAATTCACAGCAGGTGAAACGAGGTGTGCTCCTATGTCCAGTGTGGAAAGGGACCTACCCCAAATCCCCCTCATGTTCAGTGAGCTATTCCCATCAAATCCCTTTGTCTTTCCCCCCGGGGAGGGGTTTGCACCCCGAGGAGTGTGGGGATGGGGTGGGGTCTCACTCAGCACTGCTGTTTGTGGGGCTGAGATGCTTGGCTTTGGCCACCACCCAGTTCCATGCTGACCAGAACCCAAGTCAGCAACTCTGGGCTTTTTTCCCAGCTTTTCTGGGAGCTCCTGGTAGGACCAGGCTCAGCTGGGATGGCCAAGGGACCCTTCACCACTGGGATGGTTCAGTCGAGGCTCATGAGGAGCTCCTGGGATCGGGTCTGAGGGTGGGCTGGGGGAGCAGCACCGCAACGTGAAGGAGGCAGAGTGAGGCAGTCAGAGCTTTGCACGCTCATAAACACCTGAAAGCAACATCTGGAAAACTGCTCGGGAAAAAACAAACAGATTTTTATTTATAAGTTATGTGGTTTGGTTTTTATGGCGTTTTGATGATGCACATAAATTATTGTTTCAAACCAGAGAGCGTAAAAGAAGTTCCAGGAGGAAGCAGTTGTTCCCTTTGATAATCTCTTTCCCAAGGAATTTGCTGTGTTTTATTTTCAGCTGGCGCTTCCCTTTGCTGGCAACTGGAAAACCTGACAGTGGCTTTTTATCTTTATTTGTGTCTGTAATTCTGAGCTCAGGAAGTTTATCACTATTTACAATGCTTGCTGTTTAAAAAGACAAAATGCACTTACTGGAGCAACTCTGTGTGCAGTGGAATGATGGGGAGGGCACTTTGCTGTTAGGTTTGTGGTTGGCTCGTAATTTTGGAGGTTTATTCCTTTAATATGCAAATGGGGATCCCAGAGGCCACCTGAGCTCTGGGTTTGTGGGTGTTGTTTGCAGGAGATGAGAGGAGCTGGCACCGGGGACCTGCAGCCTGGGCGCTGCCACAGCCTCCCAGGGATGGGGAGTGCTGGGAGCCTCTCCGTGCCCCGGTGCTGGGCTTTGCTGTGCTTCCTTCCCATCCTCAGCCTTTAAACACCCCTTGTGTGACACTAACGCTTGTGGTTTGTGTTGAGTAACTGTCGGAAAAACAGCTTTTTCCAGGCCTGGATTGCTCTCTCTCCGTGTCTCAGCCGTGTTTTTACACCAGACACACGGAACGGGTCCCAGGATCCGCAGTGTGGGATGATTTTCACTCCGCTGGAGGAAGAAGCGACGGAACGACGGAGAACGCCCCCGGGCCAGGCCGAGGAGGAGCAGCGGCGCCGAGCGACCTGCGTGTCCACATGCCAATGTCCGTTTCACAATTCTTTTTTTTCAGTTGCCCCCACAATTCAGGAACTTAAATCCAGCGGTGTGGTGCTTGGAGGGAACGGCCTGATCCGGTGCGAAGGTGCAGGAGTGCCTGCCCCGGTCTTTGAGTGGTACAAAGGAGAGAGGAAGTAAGTACCACTGCTCGCCCTCCCTCGTGTGCCAGGGCTGTGCCAGGCTGGGGGTCACCATTTCGGCAGTTCCTGAGCTCAGTTCCAAGCTCTGTACCACTGCTCATCCACCCTTGTGTGCCAGGGCTATGCCAGGCTGGGGGTCACCATCCCAGCAGTTCCTGAGTCCAGTTCCAAGCTCTGTACCACTGCTCATCCACCCTCGTGTGCCAGGGCTGTGCCAGGCTGGGGGTCACCATCCCAGCAGTTCCTGAGCTCAGTTCCAAGCTCTGTACCACTGCTCGCCCTCCCTCCTGTGCCAGGGCTGTGCCAGGCTGGAGCTGGCCCCGGGGTCACCATCCCAGCATCTCCTGAGCTCAGTTCCAAGCTCGTGGAACTGAGGGTGCTCAGAGCTGTCGGCTCCTGTTCTGTGCCGGGCTGAGAGAGTGATAATGGCAATAAGGAGCCTGACATCCAAAGGTGCTACATCATTACGGCCTTTTAAGCATAATCACTGGAAAAGCACTGAAAAATCTACTAAAAGGATTTCTTTTGTTAATTCGTCCTCCGAGGTTTGGAAAGCGAGACCTTGCCGCGTGTGAATGGTGCCCCAGCGGTGCCACGGGTGGGGCGCGTTCCGTGGGGCGCGGCAGAGCTCCGCAGGGCGGTCAGGGGAGCGCTCCCTGCTTGAACCCTAAAACCTGACCGTGTGTTCTGGGTTGGTGCACACAAGCTGCGCACAAACCCGCCGCCCTTGCGGGTCCCGGGGGCTGTGGAGCAGCAGCAGGCACCTCTGCAGAGTCACCTTTAGCTGAAAGGCGGCTCGTTAAACCGGGAGATGTTTTTCTTTTTGAGCAGGACGCTGTGGTTTACGGCCCTTGGCCAGTGCAGGAGCTCAGTTCTGTTGGTTTAACACGGTGGTGCAAAAGCAAGTGGATATTGTCCCTTGCGGCTCTGGAGCTTTTGGAAGTTCCTGGCTTCCAAGGGTTGGGTTTTTCAGCTCGAACATCCCGTTAAACCTGGAGCTGACATGAGAATATTAATGACCCTTTTTCACAGAAAGCCATCTGTCAGCTCGTTCCTCAGCTGCTCCCCTCCCGCAGCACGAGCTCCTGGCCTCCTCCCTCTCTTCGCTGAGCTGTTCCATTCCACCATATCCTAAAGCCTCCTCTAAAATGATCTCTCCTATGTGGGCCAGGAAACCTTTCTCCTCTGTTGGCGAAATCCATGTGCATCCCGTTTCCCCCGTCACGCCGTGCCGTGCCCAGCCTGGGGGCAGTTGCAGCACGAACACCCTTTCTGCAGGAAGTATTTCAGCTCCGATTTTAGCACTCCGGGTTCAATTAGCAGCTCCCAGCGTGCTGATCACCTTCCTGTTTATAGCTGTGGCCGAATTCCTCCCTGCTGAGCGCCCTCGGTGCCCCGGCGGCAGCAGGAGAGGGGAAGCAGAGCATTTCAGGACACCCAAGTTGTGCTTCTGTTCCCGCTCCAGCTGGTGTTTCACACACTGCCCTGCTGGCTCGTGCTGCTCGAATATTGGGTTAAATCTGCCCCATCCTTTTTAGGAGTTGGACTCTGATGATCCTCGTGGGTCCCTCCCAACTCAGGATATCCTAAGAGCTGCTGTTGGTAGATGACTACAAAGGCGCTGGGGATCTCTGAGCCCCACCCCTTGCAGGACAGAGGGAAATACCTGCAGGCTGTTTGTTATTCCAGTGCATCCCCTTTCCCTCTGGGTGATGGACAGCCAGCACAGGATGAGCCCTGGCCAGCTCAGGCACTGCTTTAACACCAAGCTGGGGAGAGTCAGCCCTCAGGGGGGGCTCCCAGGAGCACCCACATTACCCTGCAGGTAATTTGCAGCTGTAAATTTACACCCTGGGAGGGCACACCCTGCTGCATTGTCTGCTAACAGAATAGAGAAAATCCCATTTTTCCGGATATTCTTGGATTGGGACTTCTCTTTTTTTGGATATCCATGGACTGTTGAATCAATTAACAGTGGAGCTAGCCCTGAAACCATGGCTGTGTTCAGCGTCTGAAACGAGGCTTTTGGGGGTGGAAACTGCATTGTTGTTACTGAGATTAATGTAAATCCAAACCCACCGTTCCCAGACTCTGGGGATCATCTCATCGTAAAATAACCATTAAAGCTAAACACAGAGGCAGTAACAGACTGCACTGAGTTAAAGTTATGGTCTTTGAGGCAGAGAGGGCTAATTCTGCCTAATTACAGAGCTCCCAGGAGTTCTGTCCAAAAACTTTGCATAGGTGATGGTGCACAGGGTGGGGAGAGCTGGGAAGAGAAATTTTGGGGGAGAAGTTAGTAAAAACATCTTAAAATTGTCATATAAACATCAGATGGTTGGCTTGGAAGGGATCTTAAAGTTTATTCCTTTCCACCCCCCGCCATGGGCAGGGACACCCTCCATAGGCCAGGTTGCTCCAAGCCCCATCCAGCCTGGCCTGGGGCACTTCCAGGGATGCAGGGACATCAGAAATGTGTGTGAGTGTTGAAGGATTCCCTGCGGAGAGCAGAATGTGCCAGCTCTGTGCCAGCTCTGAACCCGCGTCTGTTGTGTTCTAGGGTTACAGAAATTAGAACTCAGACATCAAACAGCCGCAGGGAAGAAGCCCAAAAGTCACCTAAATAAAATATTAAAATATTAATTCCCTTTTCCTCCTCAAAGCAAACAAGACTCACATTTGAAATAACAAAACTCATTATCATGGCTTCATCAGTTGTAATAACGTGGAGGTGTTCCAAGATGAAAGCAAAGGCGGGGACCCTGGGGGCTGCACTGATGCGGGAGCTGGGGATGCGTAGGTGGAATCTCTGGAATTAAAAGGAGATCGCTCTTCCCTCGATAACTGGCACAAAGAAGAAGGTGAAGGAACGTGAGGGTGGCTGCACACGCCTCCAAATGCTGCCCCAGCCCGGGAGTAACTGGGTGAGGCCCAGACGAGTGATCAGTGTGTGCTCAGCCCACGAGCGAGCCCAGAGCGGGCAGGAGCCATAAATGCCAGAGGAAAAGCATCTGCTTCTTCCAGCGGCACACGGACACCTCCGCACTCTGAGCCAGTGCCAGCTCAGGCCAGCTCCTCCCTGGTACTCGTGTGGCTCATTGATATGCATATCCATATCCATCCAGCCCCATTTGCTCCAGAACTTCCAGCTCTGACCCCTCAGCCTCAGCCCCTTCCCAGCGGGGACGTGGAGGGAGGGGGATGCGGGGGCAGAGGGAGAGGAAGGGGGCACAGCAGGAGGGGAAGGGCCCTGAGCTGGCACCCCCAGCCCTCATCCCCTCGGCAGCCTGGGCAAGGCAGCAGGCTATGGCACACTTCATTTTTTAGAGGCAAGTGTTGCCTGTGACAGGAAATGGGGACAGCAAAAATCCCAACACTCCATTGTTTTCCAGGCAAAAAAGTGACTTAAACCTTACAGCTGTAAAATAAAGATGCTGTGGTTCAAGTTGTGTTTATGGCCAAAAGGGTGGAGCTGGCTTGGAAAGAGCTGGTACAAACCACAGAATCCCACACTCGTTTGGGTTGGAAAGGACCTTAAATCCCATCCAGTCCCAGCCTTGCCATGGGCAGGGACACCTTCCACTATCCCAGACTGCTCCAAGTCCCACCCAGCCTGGCCTTGGACACTCCCAGGGATCCAGGGGCAGCCACAGCTTCTCTGGGAACCTGTGCCAGGGCCTCCCCACCCTCCCAACAAAGAACAGCCAGAGGTGGACATGGAGCTTTGGCTCTGGTATCCCGAGCTTCCCTGGGAGAGGGGCAGGGATCAAACCCAGAGAGGCAGTGGGAAGGGATGGGGGCTGTGGCTGCAGCTCAGGCCAGCTTGGGATGGGTTTGGGAGTGAAGAGGCTCTGGGGATTTCCTGCAGGAGAGGCAGGAGGCAGAGGGACAGACACTGGTGGGGTTAGGAGGAGAACATCCCTGTGCAAAGGCTGAACGGATAAACTTCTGCCTGGAGAAAAGATGGATCTTCCAAGTGCACTGTTCACCCCAAACCAGGCACTTCAATCCCATTTTTTTATGTTTTCATGCCCATGGGATGTGTCCTCTCCCCAGCTTTGGGCTGGAAGAGCAGAGTCCTTTCCAGCTACACAAAGTGCCCAGGGGGGAGGAGGAGAAAGCCCTGTGTGAGCAGCAGCCCGCAGGGATCCAGTGGGGACAGAGGCACTCCCGTAACTGTGAGGAATGCTCAGTCCTCAGCCTGCACAAGTGCAATTAATGGTACATTTGCCAAGGTTTTTAGACAGAACAGTAGAAGATTGCAATAATTCCCAGGATGTATGATTATATCCTTCAATATAGCAGACAAAAATTGTATTCTTAATCCAAAACTCTGCTCCTTATGGGAAATAGAAGGAATTATGAGTAATAACTGTAGCAGGTTTTTAATAACACGGTTCCCCTTCTGCTCTCCTTGTTTGATCAAACGTGGTTTGCCTACAGCAACACTGTTTAAGTTGGTCCTCTTGCTTTGCCCCAGTGCCCCAGCGATGCTCCTGACAGGGCTTTGGGAGCAGTATCCAAACACCTGCATTTTTCCTGTGAAATTTGGGGTGGGGAGCTCAAAGCTGGGTGAAAAGAGTCCTGATTTGGCTTTTTCCTGTGCTTCATTACCTGGTTCCTGCCCAGGCTGCTGCCTCAGCAGTGCTGCTGCTCTACACTCTGTTCCTAATTGCGAGTCTAAATTAATGTAGAGCCCTGTAGAACAAGCCATGGTCACAATCCTGGCTCCTGATCCTCACCTGCTGTCAGCCAGAGCCGTGAACAGGCACAATGAACTCCAGGAGGCTGAAAAAACCGTGGTCACAATCCCATGGAGTCACATTTCTGGCTCCTAATCCTCACCTGCCATCAGCCAGAGCCGTGAAAGGGCACAACAGACTCCAGAGGCTGAAAAACCCCTCTTTGAAAGACTTTCAGTGGTACTCCACAGTCTGAAAAAAAACCCTCTTTGAAAGACTTACCATGATGATTTTTTGCCCCAAGGAGAGTATTTCAATTCCCAGTTGGCTTTGCCCAGCTTAAAATCCAAGCTCTGCGTCCGGGAATTTCTATCCCCTCTCCTTCAGGCAGGAAGGGCTGTAGGTGTTTGTTCTCCTCCAGCAGTGGGACACACAGGCAGGAACTCTTCCCCTGAGCACCCCCAGCTCCAGCACTGCCCGTGACCTCTCCAGTGTGCCGGGAATTGTGCTCGGCAGACAACTCTGGCAGCCTGCAAAGAGCTCAGGGATGTCCGTAAAACCAGGGGGAAAAGAAAAAAAAAAGAGAGAGAGATATAAATCAAACTCTTGGTTGTGGTATATGAGTTATAGACATTTTCTTTTTGCTTTCTAGACTGATCAATGGTCAACAAGGAATCACTATTAAAAATTATAGCACGAGATCTCTTCTCACTGTTACCAATGTGACAGAAGAGCACTTTGGCAACTATACTTGTGTCGCTGCCAACAAGCTAGGGACGACCAATGCCAGCCTGCCTCTCAACCGTAAGTAACGGGGACGTGCGGCCAACGCTCAGGGTCGGTTCCTCCCACATTCCAAAGCCAAGCAGGAGCAGAGCGCTTTTGTCCCTCTCAACACCGTGGAGATGCCGTCGCGTCCGTCGGGAGGCGGAGCTGCTGCGCCCCGTGGTTGTTCCGTGCCGGAGGAGGGTGCGGGTTCCGAAAGCTGGGGCACATCTTGGGGGGACCGGGGAGTTACGGATGCACCAAAAATCGCGGCCGGCCCCACCCCGCCATCGTGGTGTACAGGCAGGGTTTGCACAGCCACATCTTTCTGCTCGGAGTGGCGGTAACAGATCCCCAAGCTGCCACCGGTCAGAGCTTCTCCAGCACATTCCAAGGAATACCCTGAGCTGGAGAAGCGGGGTGTGCCAGAGCTCTGCCGCACCTCGGCTTGCCAGCCGTTGGTGCAGAGAAGTGAAACCTTTTGGAAAAGACAGTGAGCACCGTAAGAGGCAAAGCACTGGATGTTCAGCGTGGAGGGTGCCTGAAATGGGTCTCCAAGGTCCTGTTTGGGAGGTATTTTTAGCCCTGAATGGGCAGCATTTCGCTTGTGTTGGATATTCAGCCATCTGCTGGTGGCACCCAGAGGTGTTGGTAGCGGAGCTCTGGTGCTGCTCTGTTCTGATGGTGATAAAAGGGAACGACAAAGCTCAGAATGGATCCTACACACAAAGATATTCCTTACTGAGCGGAAACACAGAGTTTCAGTTGCTTAAATCCCACAATTATTGCCTTCTAGCCATGAAATTTCCTCCTGAATGTACTTCCCATATGATGTGCATTGTCAGGATATCGTGAATTCCTGCAGAAGAGATGTAACAGGCAGAAAATAACACGGAGCCTTTGCTGCCGTTTATTTAATATTTGAGGGATCATTACCAAAGTGGGAACGACGTTACACTTATTTTAAACAGGAAATGCAAGTGAAAACAAGGGAATATTATGCCAGAAGGAGACGGAATTTGGTGTATTTGCAATTCAGATTCAGGTAGAATGAAGGTCTGGCTTCATTCGAACAGAGCAGAGCTGAATCTGTCTCTGAGCTGCTGCCAGGATTTTTTCCATCTTGAATTGTGAGGTGCCTGGTAGCCACCCTTGAAAAGCTCTTTGAGATGCAGAGGTTGAAAATGTCATATAAGTACCAAGTACATTGTTACAAATCACAAAAATAGATGTTCTCCATGATGAAAGAGATGGGATGTGTGAGTTAGAATGGTCTGAGAGAAAATATGGAAATCTGGGTCTGTGCCTGACCTCGGGAGGGAAATGGGGGGAGGTTGGCTCAGAGGTTTGACTGAAGGACCAAGATGAAACGTCTTATTTTGCACTGCGATTTTTTTAATCCAGTCAAAACAAGGAGAGCTTCCCTCAAGGTGACGATCTAGATTTTGGTGGGGAATGAGGGTCACTGGGTGGGGTTTTTCCTTTGCTTATAATTTGCATTAACGTTATCTGGAAGCATTACCACTGTAAAAAAAAACCCAACGAAAATAATTAAGAGGAATTCTCAGGGTAGCAACGTGTGAAGCGCGGACTCCTTGATCCTTCGGCGAGCATTTTGTGGCGTGAAGCTGTCCCGTTGCGCTCTGCTGGCAGGGGGAGCGGGGCCGTGTGCGCTGGTTCAGGTACGCGCGAGGAGCTGCGCGTCCTGGGGGCTGCAGCGCTCGGGAGCCACGCGCAGGGCTAAGCTCAGCCTCATCTGTTACCTGGGGAGCGTTAAAATAGAATTGCTGCCGTGCTCCAGGGCCTGTGCCAGGCTGTGGCTGCACCGGGGGGACACGGCCCGGGGTGGGAGGGGTGGCAGTGGCGTCGTCACGGCGGCGATTCCGGAGCCCCGTCCCATGGGAAACACCACGGCTGTGCACAGACATGGAAAGGGGGGATCCCGACCCCCCCAGCAGGAGCCCCTGGGAGCCCCAGCGTGGTCCCTGCGCTGTGAGCCCCAAGCGCAGAGCTGCACTGCCCCTGCCCAGCGCCTCTGGGGGGTGCCCAGCTGGCTGCTGCTCTCTGCTCGCAGGGTGGGGTTTGGAACAAAAGCGTCGTGGCAGAGTCAGAAAATCTGTATTTTTCTCTTTGCACATCCCCCTATAATATACATAATGTACCTAATGTCCCTAAATGGCACAGCAGCTGTGCACAGCTGGAGACCTTTCTCGGGGACAGGACTGAGCCTGTTCTCCATTACTGGGATCTGCATCCAATGCAGATGGAAAGCTCCAGGATACCAGAGAAAGGAATATTTCCTTTACTGTGGAGAGGGCTCTGGCTCTCTGTGATCCATCAAGGCAACCCTGAGCTGACAGAAAGTCGTGAGGAGGGTAAGGGAATGACAGAACAGGCTGGGACATGGCCTGATCCAAGGACACAGAGGATCCGTGGAGCTGCACAGGCAGTGCCCGTGGGGTGAGGAGAAGGAGGAGGACTCGGCTGGGCTGTGGCTGCTCACCCAGGGCCAGGGGACAGCCCTGCTGCTGCCATGAGCCAGGGACACCCCCAAGGGTCACCCAGAGCCACTTGTGCCCTGGGGACAGGCAGTCAGGTCGCTGCCGGGGGAGTTATGAACACCCCAGATCCCGGGAATGTAACGGGGTTTATCCTATCCCTGACTCATTGGCTGTGCCTAAGATCCAGTGATTAATGATAAATCCAGCAGCTGTAAAACACAGAGCCTGAGCCTTGCGGGGGAAATGCAGAGGAGCAGCGGTTCCAAAAAATGAATAATGAATGGCAATTTGCTAATTATTCATGGCTGAGTCCTCTGGATCATCCAAGTGTGTTGGTTTTCTCGTGGGGCAGCGTTGGAAGTGCGTGATCCTCCCACAGCACCCACAGGAGGCTGTTTGGACGGGCCCATCCTGGCATCCCTGGGCCTGATTGATGGGATGCTCAGCTCTGCCTGCCCTGGCTTTTCCCAGAATTTCTGGTACTTAAACAGAAGAAAAATGTGGTCGTTCCCTGTAAATAAAGCTGGGATGTGCTGATTCATTACAGCCAGGAGATGAGGGGTCAGGAGTGTACCTGGGGCAGGAGGTTCCCTCTCCAGGGGCAAGCAGCCGGCGGGGAGGGAGGGAATAGCCCTTTTTAATGAGGCAGATTTGGCTTTAAATTAGCCCAATCTCAATTCGAGACAAAAGGCATTTTCCTACAGGCAGATTTGCCAGGCTGTGGGGAGGGGAGGGAGGGAGTTGTCATTGACCACTGGTAGCCAAAGGAGGTTTGTTGAGGAGTTTTTCCCAAGCAGCCAAAACTGAGATGGTCTCAACTCCTCACCCTGGTGGCACAGTGGGGTGTGGGGTGGGATGCTGCCTCCACAAGCCCTTGGTGAGCTGCTGGAGATCCCAGCACAAGGATCAGTTCTGGCACCAGAGATGCAGGTGGATCGGGATGCAGGGAGCTCTGGTTTGGTGTCCTGGCTCAGGCAGGGGTGCACCTCTCAAACGGGGCAGAGGGGTGGCAGAGCTCCTCGTCACCTCAGCCTGCGCTAAATCAGGGCAAGAAACTGAGGGGTTCTTCAAGTGCTGCGTTTTTAATCTGTAGGTTTGATCCGTAGAAACTCTAAACCTACTCCAGAGGCTTTGCAGAGGCATTAAACTCACTGCACTGGGGGATCCCCGTGTGTCCCCTGAAGGTGTCACCAACAAAAGTGTGGATTCATGGAAAGCCATCACCTCTCAGGGGATGAAAATAATCATTACTCCTCTATTAGATGTGCGTGTATTCGTAAGCAAAGGTGTTATTTCTGTGTTCTAAAGAGCATCTCCCAGACATTCCCTAATATTTTTAGGAATCCTGTAAATAACTTGACTGGTAAGGGGCACCTTTCTTAAGAAAAACTTGCAATCCACAGGAGAAACCCATATCCGTTCCTAACAGCTGCCAAAGCAATTACTTTTTTACGTGGCCGGTTGTGTGCTCCAGAGGTGTCACTGGTGTCCAGGTTTGCACAGAATCCTCGGATATACTGCCAGTAACTACGCACAAAATGTAAATAATTGCAGGAAGCCGCCCAAGAGGTCCAGAGAGACATTTGGGAGGAGCAGGAGCCTCGCGAGGTGTGCGAGGGGTGTGGTGGCCGTTTCTGTGCCGATTGAATCGCACAGCAGCCCTACTGAGCGAGCATCCGGCTGCGCGCTCCTGGCCGGTGCCACGCGCTCGGAATCCTGTCTCCAGCGTTCCGGAAGCGCCAGACCGTGCCCTCAATTTACATGTGCTGATGGCCTCGTGTGCCGGTTCCTACACAGAAGTTCCTAATTAAACTCGTGTGTTAATGTTTCCAATACGTCGGGTTTCAGATCGGAAATGTAAACAAAGCGGATTTCCTCCCAAAAATGGAAAGGAGCTCGCTGGAGATCGCACGGAGCCTGTGCTGACGAGTGCTCCTCGGTGGCACCCTGAGCTGGGGCTGTGGGCTGGGCTGCTGGGGCACCAGGGCTGCAGGGGGGCCGTGCAGAGGGGTAAAATGGCCCCTCTGTGACCCTTCTCCTAAAGAAGGGGACAGGCCACCCTCTCCCACGGAGATTTCCTGGCGCTGCCTCCCCCTGTGCCAAGAGCTCACAGTCAGTGACGGAGCAGAGCTAAGGGCACTGCCCGGATCTCCTCAGCCATGGACTCGATGGTCTTAGAGGGATCTTTTCCAACCTGAATGATCCTGTCTGGATTGAGGGGATTCAGGGCACAGCCCTGGCTGTGCAGTTGGACTTGCCCCCTGTGATCCAGAGACCTTCCACCATTGTGGAAGGGCATTTTATAGATGTGCTTCTTCCACATTTGGGTACCTTTTATTTCGTGTTTAACCCAAATGGTTCATATTTAACCCAAGCGTTTTCCAGCTGAAGCCCGTTCCACCTGCCACAGACACTGCGAGAAGGAGAGGGCAGGGATTCCCTGGGGTGAGGAGGACTGGGATGTGGGCAGAGGGAGGGAGGGGCAGTGCCGTGGTGGACAGTTCTCCCTGGAACGTCCCCTGGTGCAGCCGGGCCTGGGCTCCCTCTCCTGGCACCGACCTCCGGAACTCCCGAGGGATTTCTCCCACCTCATCCAGGCTGTGCGTGGGCAGGTTCATCAGGAATTTGCATAGGCTTAATTAACGTGCCAGGACTGCTTGGGCCGTGTCTGTTCACACAGTTCAGTGTCATCATTAAACTCAGCAGTTTCATTTTATTGACTGAGAGATGATATTTCAGTGCCTTTGGATATGTGACAGGTTTCTGCTCAGTTTTAACTCGATAGCTTTGCCTGGCCTCCCAAATCTGACATTTCTGGAGAGAAACACACTCTCCAGGGAAATTCCCTTTGTGCCCACAGATTCAGCTGTTGTCCAATTACCCAAGAAAGATTTTGCTATTTTATCTCTCAAATACCAGCCTGGAAAGCAAATCAAATTTCAATTTGCATAGTTCTGTCTCAACTAGGTGGGCTGGTCTGCATCAAAAAAATAATATAAAAACTGCGTGTGTATATATATATTTATATATAAACGTAAATGAAAATTCCTGTACTCATTAGGAGCCTATCCAAAGCCTGCTGCAGTCGGTCAGAGGACAGTTATTGATTTAACAAGGTTTGGATCAAGCCCAGAGTCTCCTGGAGCCATCACTGTGCAGAGATCTGGTTCTGTGCTCCTGATTTTTCCTTGCATCCTTTCCAGCCCTGCCCCAGGGGTGCAGTCACTGTCCTGAGCTCCTGCAGGTCCTGCTGAGCCTGCAGGGAGAGTCTCTCCCTCCACATCTCTGGAGGGGTGGTGGGCTGGGAACAGATCTGAAATCCATTCTAGGGAATTCCAAACACTTTGTTAAGGGGGTGGTCACACATCTGAGCCTTGGTGCTTCTCCTGCTCAGGGGCATGGCACACCCAGGCCACACCTGTGGAGTTCCTGGTGTGTCCTTCATAAAGCCACACCTTTCCCTGGAGCATTGTCCCATCTGGAAGCTCACGAGGTCCAGGCTTTACCTCTTCCCAAGCAACCTGGGGGGGATTTTGCTCTTTCTCCCCTCTGTGTGTGCTCTGTCTTCACTGGGGGCATTCCTGATCTAAGTCCTGGGTTTTGCTTTCCATGTCCGAGTTGGGCAAGTAGGACTGGCTGCTCCAGGAGAGGCGATCCTGATCCCTCATGGAAAGGCCCTGTCCTGGACATGGACACCCGGCTCCTGACCAGAGTGTTGTAGTTCAGGGCTTTGGAGAAACTGGTTATAAATCTGAGAGTTGGTTCCACAGGGACCCTCCTCAAAGATCCAGGTGCATCCATCCAGGGCATTTGAATGGAGTGATCATGTTCCCTATGGAAAACAGCTCCCTGAAAGCTTCCAGCCCTCCCCACTGGGATTCACAAAGTGAAACCCTTCCTTGTCTCCCTGCTCTCCTGGGGTGAAAGGCGGGCATCCCACACAGCTCAGCTAAGCCAGAGCCTTCCCCACATCCCAGGGAGCAGGGGAGCCATTCCAGAACAGATTGCTGGGGCAGAGCTAGAAACTCAGCACCTCGAATTCATATATTCACCCAGGATTAGATAAATGGCCACATCCTCCATTTATGTAAGTCATAATAATTCTGTTAAATGTTGGGTTTGAGCTCCTTCCATATGGATGCCAACTGCTGCTCCAGGTAACAATTACTGAGAGTTATGAAGAAATTTTCTCTAAATCCATTTTCCAGCTTGAGCTTTATTATGAATTATATGACAATAAGTGACTGAGACGGGACCAGGCAGAAATAACCCGTTTGAGCAAGGCCAGGAACACGAGTTTCTCCTTGACATTTAGCAGAATGTTTAAAGAGAGGGGGTTTGTGGTGGAGGGGGGAAATCCAACAAAAGCCCAGGGATCTTTGCTGTGGGGTCTCGCTGCAGTTGCCCTGATGCTCTGCTTTGTTCCATTTGTGTTTATATTCACAAATTTTGCAGTTGTAGCCACAGCTCACAGGGTTCAGACCCATTCTTACCAACTGGATAAATCAGAGGGGTTAAAGCCTGGCCCGATCTTCATCTCAAGTATCAGTTAATTATCATAAAATCATGGAACATCCTGAGTTGGGAGGGACCCACAGGGATCATCAAGTCTCCCTGCAACTGGAGTTTCTTCCCACAGAGTAGAAAACCTTGGAGTAAATGACACAAAACTGAAAATCCAAAGAATACCTTGTGTAACAAACAGGATGAAGACAGGAAGTGCTGTAAATAGCACTGTAAATAACGATAGAAATACATTTTACAGCTCAGTCTGGAGCACAAACTTCAGCTTGGCCCCAAAACTTTTGGAGGATGGGGGGAGGAGGCTCAGAAAGGGGTGATAGCAAAGAGAGGATGAAGCAATCCCCAAGTCAGGAGATTAAGGACAATTACTGTCTATCTTGTGCAGGGAAAGTGAGTTATGGAAATATTGGCGAGTCTGGAGAAGGTGCATTAGGAAGTTTTCTCATAACACAAGCCCAAGAGAGAGTCACTTACACTAATCAGGGGCACATTTTAAACCTAATGCAAAGCACTTCTTCATTAGAAGATTATTAAGTGTAGAACTTATTTTCATATCAAGTTGTCGAGACCAAAGCTCAGGGGGCTTTAGAAGGGAATTAGATATTGATCAAGGATATCCAGAGTTTTCAGGGAGATCAGAAAATAGATTTCAAACCCAAGACTTCAGTATTTCAGCAGATAGTCCAGCAGGTTGGAAAATGCCAAAAGTTTCCCAGATAAATTCTGGGTTAATTAACAAAAGCAGTTGCTGAAACCCAAACATTTATCTGTGAAGTGTGTGCTTCTATCGAGTCAAGTGTCTTGTAATTTAAAAGTTACCAAAAAATAGAGAGAGATGGGGTCTCCACAGCTTCCATCCCATCCTCCTGGGAGCTGCTTCGTGTTCCTGAGTGTCTGGACACTCTGTGAGCTGAAGAAAAAGAGGAAGGGGAAAAAAATAATCCTTTTCTTTTGGCTGCAAGAAGGCTAAAAATATCTTCAGAGGTTTAAAAACAAGAGGTTTTTCAGCGAGCCCACGCTACAAGCACTAATTAACCTCTGTGCTGAACCACGTAAGTAACAAAATGCTGAGGTACCTCAACAAGCCTCGAAAATCAAGAACTCAATTACTGTTATCCTTAATTCCACCTCCAGCTTTATGCGTGGAGATTCTGGCTGGATTTACAATAATAAATTGAGCATAAAAGCTCTCTCTTCTCAGGGCTCTTGCAAACCTCGGGTGGAAAGCGCTGCCATCAGATGCTTTGATTCGTGATATTCACAGGAAAAGGCCTGTAATGAATTTTTCGGAAACTCCCTTTTTTCCCCCGACATAGCTAAAGTAACAAAGCTGATTTCTTGACTTTTAAACATTCTGCTGTGAAGCACCTACAGCAATAACCCGAATTTTGCTGTAGGGAAAGGTGCTGTTCCTGCAGAGACCGTTCCTGGCGAATCGGCCTGCAAAAAAAAGATATTCAGATTTTTAGGCTCGGCAATATTTAGATTTACTAACTTTATTCAAAAATAAAACACAAACCTGAGAGCTGAATCATTTAGATTCTGTTAATTTATTCAGTTAAAATTATATTCCAAGAAAAAGAAGAAAAGTTTTAAATTACCGGGGATGCGAGGAAGAAAGGAGCGAATCTCAGGGAGTGACTGCACCCTGTCATGATGCAGCAGCTTTCATTTGGTCAACAGAATGTCCAGCTGGACCAGCCCCTTTTCTGAGCTGCCCAGCATGCTGCAAGCACTTGGGAAACTGTGTGGGAATGGGAAAACCACCTTTGGGGACAGGATCAAACCGTGGTTTGTCTGAATCCATGGGGACAGAAATGCTTTTAAAAATGTGATTTTACAGCCAAGGGCGGTTCTGTGCATTCCTTCAGCTTCTTCATCAAAGTAATTCAATTTATTCTTCTTAATCTAGAGCTGAGCTTAAAATAATAGGCTCCTGCTAATATCAGGGCAGAATGTTGTGTAAAGTGTGTCTGGTTTCAGAAGTACTGCTGATTAATGACTGAGTGCTGATGATTTTCCCCCATCCCCGGGAGTGTCCAAGGCCGGGTTGGACAGGGCTTGGAGCAGCCTGGGCTAGTGGGAGGTGTCCCTGGCCAGGGCAGGGGTGGCTCAGGGAGCTGTGGGGAGCCTTTGCAGGAAAATTCTGCTCCTGGGGCTCAGCTTTGAGCGGCTCCCCGGGCACCAGACGCTCTTCCCCCTCTGAGGGTTCCATGGCTCAGCCAGGCGCTGCCCATCCCCTGCTCTGCCTGCTTTCCCAGGCACATCTGCACCACAGGAAAGCAGCTGTGCTTCCCCGGGACTCCTTTGGAACTGCAATAATCCACATTAGGGTTGATTGTTGCGCTCCTCTTTTTTTCCCTGCCTTGCAGCATCGTGTGGCTCTGTTTCCCTTGGGAAGTTCGAAGTCAAGGCTTGAATCCCAGGCTGGGCGAGGCTGGAAGGGACCACAGTTGTCACTGGTGCCACCTCCCTGCTCAGCAGGGCCATCCCAGAGCACAGGGCACGGGATTGTGTCCCAGTGGCTCTGGAATATCCCCAGGGAGGAGACTCCAGCTCCTCTCTGGCCTCTGTGCAGGGCTTGGGCACTGCCCAGGGCAGAAGTTCTGCAGCCCCGGCTCCCTCAGCCTTTCCTGGGCAGGGAGATGCTCCGGGCCCTGGATCATCTCCGCAGCCCCCGCCGGCCCCGCTCCAGGAGCTCCGTGTCCCTGCCGTGCTGAGGAGCCCCGAGCTGGACACGGCACTCCAGAGGTGCCTCCCAGGGCTGGGCCGAGGGGCAGGATTATCTGCTCCTTCTTAGACTCTAACTCCATCTTAATTAATCTCCTTTCCCAGAAACTGCCGTCATTTCATGAATTTCATCGTGACGTGGGCACATCTCCCCCCGCGATTTACAGAGATTGTAATGATTCATTTGATAGGCATTGTCTGTGGATTTGGGTTCGTCAGGGATCAGCAGAGCTGTGATTACACAGTAATTACTAAATAAGTTATTCACAGATCGCTGTGCCAGTACAAGCAAATACCAGAGCAGTTGAAGGGTGTCCAGTTCTGGGCACGTGTTTGACCTGAGTGAGGAGGGCAGGGATGGGGCTGGCTCCGAACGTGGTGGTGATGCACGGGTCAAGGTGACAGAGTCTGCTGGGGAGAATGGCTTCTCTCCTGGGAAGAGGGGTCCGTGCCTGTATTCCGGAGCTGCCAGCAGCAGCTTTCACTGGGAAGCCCTCCAGGAGGTGCTTGGCTCAGGAACCTGGGTTCCCCCCATTGGGAGCACCTCCCTGGGCTGACCCACGGCACAATGGGCCCAAGCACATCTCTTGGGCCATCAATGGACCAAAAACCCTGGGAATTTGGGTACCTGAAGTTCCCATGAGCCCTTCCCAGGCAGCTCCCCGTGTCCAAGCTGCTGCTCCGGTGTAACTCAGGCACATTCCTCTGCTTTCTTCACATCTTCTGATCAATGGAGTGATGGCTTCCCACTGCCAGAGGGCAGGCTCAGATGGGATACTGGGAAGGAATCGCTCCCTGTGAGGGTGGGGAGGCCCTGGCACAGGGTGCCCAGAGAAGCTGTGGCTGCCCCTGGATCCCTGGGAGTGTCCCAGGCCAGGTTGGACGGGGCTTGGAGCAGCCTGGGACAGTGGAAGGTGTCCCTGCCCATGAGGGGTGGCACTGGACGGGCTTTGAGGTCCCTTCCAACCCAACCCAGAGTGGGATGCTGAGTTGCTCAGTCACCTGCTGCTGCTGGGACTTGTCCTCAGCGCTGTGTTCCCATGGGATGGGGGCTCCCAGCGCTCCCCTGCGCCAGTGAGTGACGTGTCTCTGGTGCCCCAGGACCTGCACCTTCCCAGGTGCCTCCTGCAGCCTCTCCAGTGCCTGTTTTGCCTTATTTACTCCCAGAAACACAGCCACGGTTGTGCAGATTTACAGAGCGACCTCTGAGCACGGGAATATCATCACTGGGAGTCAGAGCAGTGCTAATCATATGTTTGTGAGCAGAAAAATGCTAACAGATTTCCAGAGCTGCATTATTCATGAGCTTCCATTTATCCATCTGAATGAAAGACCAAGCTCAAAGGACACAGCCAACTTGGTCGCTTTTTCTTCGTTTTGTTATGGTCTCAACAGCTGTAAAAATCATTAAAGCAGCAGTTTTCCCTGGAAAAATCTGAAATAGGGAATAAGGACTGGTGAGCAAATATTGTTTATAGCTTAGAACACTGTGACTTGAACAACTAGATAAAAGCATTGTCTTTCATGTCACTCTGGTGACGCAGATAAACTTCAAATGTATGAAATCCATTGGGTTTGTGCCTTTGCTCCACCCTGGTGGTGTCACCCAAGCACAGGGAGCACGGGGGCGACACAGCACCGGGAATGGGGCACGCTCAGGAGCAGCTTCCTTGGACCTCTGCCCTCATGGAAAGTCGTGCTCAGGGCAGCAGGGCCAGATCTAAACTAAAATGTTCTTTTTTCTCTTCCACGAGCAGAGACATTCCTTCTCTTCCAGTCATTTGAATTAAAAACGTGATTTATTTTAGTCTTAGAATGGTTTGGGTTGGAAGGGACCTCAAAGCCCACCCAGTGCCACCCCTGCCATGGGCAGGGACACCTTCCACTGTCCCAGGCAGCTTCAAGCCCTGTCCAACCTGGCCCTGGACACTTCCAGGGATCCAGGGGCAGCCACAAGAGGTTTTTTCCAATGCTGGTTTCCACGAGTGGATGGATCATCCCTGGAGTTTTGGGCTGCCCTTTGCTTTCAGAGAGCCTGTGGGACCGTGGCAGACGCTTCCCCTTGAAGCAGGAAATTTCCCATCAAGCTTTCCTTGATGGGAAAGCACAGCATCTGGGCTGGAATGGGTGGTCAGGCACCCCGGGCACTGTTGGGGTACAACAGGAAGCCTTCAAAAACTTTCCCCTGGCTGATGGTGGCTAAACAATGGATTCTTTCCCTTTGGCAAACGGGGTCTGGCTGCAGCCACTCCCTGGGGAACTGCGCTGCTCCCGGCAGGCAGGGGAAGGGAGTGCCATAAATCACACCCTCAGCGGTGCTCTTCTGATGCTCATTGTAGGAAAATGTCGTAAACCATGTGGAATATTCCATAAACACAGGTCCTCCACAGAGACTGCAAATCGGTTGTGCCTTTTATTGTCTTCCATTTTTGATAATACTCCATAGTGTCCTGTAGCTGGATCCAGAGCGTGGGGAGGAATTCTTTTGGCTTTGACATCAAACGAGCCCATGGGCTGTTCCCTCTCGGAGAGCAGGAGTGCTGTCTGAGGCTGTCTGTGTTCCAGAAGTTGTTGTTGCATTGTTCTGTTTCATAAATTGCAGTGGGAGTCCCTGGGTGGGAAGCTGGGGGTGTTGGGAATCTCCTCTTGCATCCGAAAGAGCCTCAGGTCCTTTGGAAAAAAACTCCCTGTGTGGCTTTGTGCAGAGCAGGTGAGTTCCTCCTGCTCCCTGGGACAGGGACAGCAGCCAGGGAGCAGCTGGAGCTGTGTTAGGAGGGGTTTGGGTTGGATATCAGGGAAAGGTTCTTCCCCCAGAAGGTCGTGGGGCACTGACCAGGCTCCCCAGGGAATGGTCCCCGCCCCAAGGCTGGCAGAGCTCCAGGAGCGTTGGGACAACACTCCAGGGGATACACAGGCTGGGATTTGGGGTGTCTGTGCAGGGCCAGGGGCTGGATCCATGATCCCTGTGGGTTTTCCCGAGCAGGAGCCTCTCCAGGCACACCTGGGTGGGGTGCAGGCGGCTGCGACTGCTGCGGGTCCTTCTGGAACCTGTGCAGATCCCACTGCTCACATTTATTCCCCAAATCTGATAAAAATCCATTATTCATTTCATAGATTTTTTTTTCCCTCCTTGGAATGCATTGCACTTCTTCATTTTTTAATGGTTTAGTGCTTGTAAATACTGATGCAAAGATGTGCCCTCACTTTAGTGGATATATTTTTGTGGTACTCAGGAATTGGCCTGCAAATGAATGGGTGCTTTAGCCAAAATCCATTTGCTGTGGAAAAACTTCCCTGATTTATTCATTTATTCAAAATACAGGCAGCCCTGTGAAAGGTAAAGCCTTAAGCATATACCAGTGTCTTATAGATGTGAAATTGTTGTGAGAGTGAGGATGGAAACTGCATATTTTTACTGCCAAGAGAATCAAATGTGTGACCTTTAGCTAAAATATTATTTTGAGTGTTTTTAATTAAAATATAAATTTGTCTGTTGGTGGTTCACACACACACATAACACCACCACCCCTCACAATTACATTAAATTAAATTGAATTAAATTAAACGAAACCCCACTTTTTCACACTATAAAATCATTCATCCTACGTAAACCATGATGGTTCATTCTGGAACTTATTAAAAAATAAATAAATAAAAAAGCCTGTAGTCGTGTGGAGCATTAAAACAATGTGTTTAGTGTCATTCTCTGCCTCTCCATAAGAAAATCAAATTCCTGGAATTTAAGTCAAATTTGAAATCCATCCCATTGTGCTGCCGGCTGAGAACAGGTGTGGGGCTCGGGGCTGGACTCCACAGAACTGGAGACTCTCAAAAATTGTCTTCCACTGGCATTCTTTTACAACAGGACACAAAGAGGTGTCAATAATGTGGTTTTCTACAGCCCTAAAAATATTTGAATATTTATTGAGAAGCTCCTGCTATCAAGCAAAACAATCAGCTGGAGGTGTTGACTTGCTGGAGGACAGAGTGAGAAAACTCCCTGGCAATTTCAGGCCTCAAACTTCAAATTAATAATTATTATTTTGGTAATGTCTCGTCGGCGTTGAGCTATTAAATATTTATCATCCTGGAATAAAAGAATAAACCATTTAAATAAAATAAACCATTACAAGGCAATTAAGGTGTAATAACTCAAACCCGCAGAAAAGCTCTAATTGTAATTGCAAAATATTAAGGGTGAGAGAAAGACACAGAATAAATTAAGGTCATGTCTCTGCCCAATGCACTCACAGTTTCCATCCCAAAGATTTATTATTAAATGTTTTTCCATTTTTTGTGATACTCAAACAGGCTCTGGCTTCTCTAGGCTTAAAGACCTCTATTTCACAATAAATCATTAATCTTTAACAAAGCTGATGAAGCCTGGGGGAGATTAGCTTAAATAAGCCCAGTTAATTATCAAAGGTCATAAATGGAAGCAGTTATGAGAGTTTTGTTAATTAACTAATGAGCTGGTGTTTAACTGCCAGTTGTGGTTTGGTCCAGTTATTGATCCCTCCAATACATGGGAAGCTGGAATATCAAAAGTCAAACCATTTTACTGATGTGGATTGAAATGAAAGGAGCTTTTTGTGTTCTCCAGGTGGGAAATGTTCTCCCGACGACAATCCCAGCAATCCCAGCCTGTGCATCCCTGGGAGCGCTGTCCCAACGCTCCTGGAGCTCTGGCAGCCTTGGGGCCGGGACCATTCCCTGGGGAGCTTGATCAGTGCCCAGCACCCTCTGGGGGAAGAGCCTTTCCCTCATATCCAACCTAAATCCCCCCCGGCAAATCCCTGAGGAGTGGCAGAGGTGATGTCACCTGCTGGGGGCTACAGAAAACAACTGAACATTTCAGAGTTCCTGTTCACCATCATTTATTGTGGAACAGGTTGGTCTTTCTGTCACTGAATCACTGAAGAACACTGAGAATCCCATTACAGCTCTGCTTTTATTCCCCAAACCAGAATTTGGGCGTGGCTTCAATAATAAAGCACATTTTTCATTTTTAAAACCTGGTGCCCCTCTGGCAGCTTTAATTGCACCAGACACAACAGTTTGGGTTTGGAGCAGCTGCAGGGTGATAAAATAAGGTGCCATTGGAACAAAAAATTGGATTCGTGGCTTTAACTCCAGCCTTGGTCCCAGGGATGGGCTGGTGCCGAGCTGGTGCTGGGAGTGGGCTCCGGAAAACTGGAAAGGAGCATCGGCACTGTTGTGGAAAGATGGAAATGAACGGAAAGGAAGGAATGGAAAGATGGCTGGGAATCTCCGGGGATGTTCCACGAGCAGTGCCCTGCCTGCTGCTGGCTCTGCTGGGCTGGGAGCTGGAACGGGATCCATGCTCCTGCCTGGGGCTCGGCTGGATTTATTTGGGAGTCAGAGGTTCTCGTGGCTCTTGTGCTGCAGGCACAGACCGGAACCACTGCTCTCTCCTTCTGCTGAGTTCGCCGTGGTCTCTCGGGATAAAAGGCTGGGATTCGGTGCTGGGAGGCTGGGGCTGGGAGCACGCCCGGGTCAGCGGATTTAATCCCTCACGCTGCACGCTGCTCCCGCGGGTAATCCCTGCCGAAATTAATGGAATTTCCTCCTCAGAGGAGCCGGGGTTTATTTCGGGAGCCTCGAGGAGGAGCAGCAAGGCTGGAGAGGCGCAGATCCACGCCGGATTTCCCAGGGAATCTGCCCTCGGTGCGTCCCCTTCGCTGGTGCGAACAGGGCTGATGAATTGCTCCCTTCCGTAGTCGCACACAGGGAGATTTTCTGCGCAAATAATTACCAGTAATTGGCCTCTAGTAAGCTAAAAGGCAGGCTTCATTTACTTGCTTGTTTTTACCTGCCTGTGTGCTCTAACAGCTCCTCGCCGCTCCCGTTTTCCCGAAGCCCTGGATGCCAGGGAGCTGCGGCTGCGGGTCCTGCCCTCCCCGAACACGTCTGTAATTCCCAGCCCCGCTGCCCTCCCCTCCCTGGGAATTTACTGCCGTTTTGACAATTTTTACGTGCAAACATATTTAAATCCCTCTGACCTCAGCCTCCTGAGCTGATTGAATTTTGCTTTAACTTCGGTCTGGCAATTTCCATTTCCATGTTTTCGTGCAGAATTCTGGCGTGTCAGCTTCTGCTAAAACGGGGATGAAAACAGTTCTGGGTCTGTGCTGCGTTCCTGTGCCCCATGTCTGGGAGCAGAGGGGCTCTCATTCCTCCTCAGGTGCCTTAGCCCTTCCCAGTATGGTTTGGTGGGCATGGTGGTGTTTGATTCGGACTTGGGGGCCTTGGAGGTCTTTTCCAGCCTCAGTGATTCCCGGATCCCTGGGGTCAGGGAGCGTCTCCTTTTCCAGCCTCAGTGTGGGCCGGATCTCGGGGGTCAGGGAGCGTCTCCTTTTCCAGCCTCAGTGATTCCCGGATCCCTGGGGTCAGGGAGCATCTCCTTTTCCAGCCTCAGTGATTCCCGATCTCTGGGGTCAGGGAGCGTCTCCTTTTCCAGCCTCAGTGATTCCCGGATCTCTGGGGTCAGGGAGCGTCTCCTTTTCCAGCCTCAGTGATTCCCGGATCCCTGGGGTCAGGGAGTGTCTCCCATCAGCGCTGCTGTGGTTCCCTCTCCAAGCTGCCGTTCTGGCTTTCCCAGACACGGCCCTTTTGCAGCCAGTTCCTTTTGTTCCCTGTAATTTGCCTCCTCGTGCCGTGGAGCCTTTCATGGGCTGGTTTCCCGTTTTGATAAGAGGTTTTCTCTGCCAGCTCCTTTCTGCCCGGGATCAGACAGGAATTTCCAGATACAATCTCTGTGCTTTGGGTAAAAGGCAGCGCTAAACGTCCTTGACATTAAACCTCACCTCCTCGGCCCCGCTGTCTTTAGTGCCTGCGTTCTCCAAAGGTTTCCCTTTGGAGGATTAGAGCTGCACTCACAGATCTGTGGGGTTTATTCTCTCTCTTCATTTAAACCCACTCAGCTGCTGAGTGCTGAGGCCGGGTTGTTTCCAGCCTTAGGTCCAGCTCGCCACCACCAACCAAAACTGATTTTAAAGAGCACATTGGGGTTTATTTCCCATGACAGTGTGGTAGAGATTCCTGCACACCCCATTTCCTTTTTCCCCTTCCCCACCCCAGCTGTCACACCAGGACCCGCCAGGGCATTTCCTTATTGCACCAGGGCAGGTTTAGTTTGGATATTAGGAAATATTTCTTCACTGACAAGTTCAGGCCAGGAAGTCAATCAGGAAGTTTGGGGTGGCATTAGTAATTTAGACCTGGGCAGAAATCCCCTGTTTTCCACGTGTGTTTGGGAGCCAGGGATGCTGTGCCAATATCCCTACTCCCAGGACGTTCCTGGGTTTATATTTTTGAGCCCAGCCTGAGTTAAAGCCCAGCTTTAAACTGATGAGCTGGTTTTGGCTGTCCTGCCCCCCCAGGAGAGGTGACCATGCAGGGAGCACCAGGGCCCCGCACTCACAGCACCAGCTCTGGCAAGGGCACACCGGGAGCTGCTGGGAACTCGCTGCTGTTCCTCTGCTTTGGGAAACAAAGCTCCAAAGCTCGGCTCCGGCAGAATTCCTCACTGAAGCCACAGAAACGGCACGGAAGAGCCTGGTTTTCCATCATACTTGCAGATTTTTTTTTTTTTTCCACAAGCAGCCTTGGAAATGTGAGCAGTCCTGATACTGTAGGGTTGGGGTCCCAGGAAGACGGAGTGCAGATAGTCCCACCCTTCCCCACGCATCCCTGCCTCCCAGTGTTCCCGAGGAGTCATTAATACATTTTAATGTGAATGAACCAGCCTAGCGTGCTCCTACAAAACCAGCTGGTTTTGTTTTCTCTCTGTAGACCCGAACATTTTCATGAATAAAGATTTGCAAAGAGTTTTAGAACTTGAAACTGGAAATAGATCCGTCTCTCCAATGCCTTGATCTAATAATGTATTTAAAAATGAGATTTTTTGCAAGAATAATACATGAAATTACCGCCTTCGCTTCCAGCCTCAGTGATGCCATGAATCTGTGACTTTATGCTACCTTAAGCACCTATAATTAAGTCTAGATCCAATGTTTCCCAAGGAGACACGATCCCAGTACAATCCCTGCTGGTTTGGGTATGGTATTCTGCTTTTTAATGAAATATTGTACTCATTGAGTGTGTTAATTTACCTGATTGTTGGAAAGAATGATGTTATTCTGCAGCAGGAGGAACTTTTCCTTTCCTAGGAAGCCACGAGGATTGACTCCTAAATTCCCAAGAAAAAGATGCTCTTAATTTAAGGCAGCCAGAAAAATAACTTTTGTTATCATTTGAGCCAGGCTGATAATTATCCATGAGGAGCAGGATGTAACTGCTCAGAACATAAAGGTTTGGGAGAAACTGAAGAGCACTAAATCAAATTATTGCTGAACTTATAAAACAGCCAGCAAAATGCAAAACCGAGGGGAACTTGATAAGGTTTTGTTTTCTCTGGGTCTCTTGTTTTAACCCAGTTTCTGTTTCTGCTGCTGAAGTCGGGATTGCTCTGTGGGTCCTGGCAGAGGTGGCAGCCAGGCCCTTGCTGTGCCCCTGCCCTGGGACAGCAGATTTGGGGGTTTCAGCAGATCGACTCAAACCCCACAAATGCATCGTTGGGGCTCCTTCCCTGTTCCCAATCCATGCCAATGGCACAAAATCCGCAGCTGTTTAAAACTTAAGCATCACTGAAACCAATTTGGTTTCTCGTATATGTCTGTATTTTTGGGTAATTTTGCTCTGTGTCGGTTAAATACGCTGGGAAAAAGCCTTGTTGGTGCCTCAGCCAGCTGAGCAGAGGCTTGAAGCACAATGCAGCCCCCAGAGAATCCTCCCCATCCTTCATCTTCCTCCCAGAGCCAAGTGCACATCCCTGGGATGCTCCCATATGGAGAGCACCCTCCTCTCCACCTTTCCCTTCCCAGAGCCCTGGGTGCCAGGGTGGGAAGTGGTGTGGGATGGCTGGGGGTGCACTGATGGATCCATCAGTCCACAGCACTTCCCACTGCTCCTACCCCTGCACAGGGGCAGGAAACCTCAGTCTGAGACCCGAAACCCTTTTTATGCTAAAGGTGTCACCGGCTTCATGGCTTTTAATGTCAATTAAAAGTGTAACACAGCTCAAATTCCATTTTACTTTACAAACGTGATGTGGGTTTATCAGCAACAATGGTGTGCTCGTCAAGGTGTCGAGTAATTGGTTTTAAGGTTGGAAACATTCATCTTCATTAGCAGAAGTTCAGCAGTTGGGTAAAGAAACTTCATAACTTTTTATTTGGGGAAATATTTGTCTGCTATTTCGCTTGGACTCGTGTTTGCACAGTATTAACCTGAAAAGAAGTTGTAGGTGGAAAATAAAGCCCTTCAAAATTGGCCAGGAGCTGGTGTGTGCTCAGCCATTCCCTGCACATCCCTGCTTGTCAACTCGCCCCCATTTTTTTTCATTAGTTTCTTGTTATAGTCAAGATATGGTCAATGATCTTTTGAGCTTGGTAATTTTGTTAAACCTTTTTTATGAGGAGTATTGAATTGCTGCATTGAGATGGGAGCTTGCTTCCGTGCAAGATTAATTGGGACTGGTATTTCATTTTGCATAGCACTATTCAAAGCTAATAAAAAGGCCCAGAATAATGAATTCTAAAGTCAAATTATAATGAAAAGCCACAGGTGATTGTTTCATTAGGCTGGATGCAGGAGAACTGTGTCTTCTCTTAACTTTGCCTGTTTGTATTGGTCGCCCCGGGGGAAGTAAACAACTTCCAAATGGGTCTGATGTTTCTGAAAAATGTTTTCTTCTGGAAAGACTTCAATAATTAAAAAGATGTGCCTTCTTAAAAGTTCACTGAAGCACAAAACTATTGCCTTAAAACATTCTTTGTTCAAAACTGTTACCTTGACTGATATTCATGGGAGGAAATTGCCTTCAACGAAGTGAACAAACCCCTTCTCTTGGCCAGCTTTCTGTGCCTCCCTGGGGAAACGGTTTGGAGCTGGAGAACTCCAGGGGCAAAAGCGCTGGCACGCCGGGAGCGCGGTGGTCCCGGTGCTGTGCAGACAGCGCAGGGAGAAGGGCGGTGCCGGGCTGCAGCTCCAGGCACGGAGCCCCGCGCTCCTGCGGGTTTGCCGGGGACCCGGCCCGACCCCGAGGTGGAACTGTGCTGTCTCTTGCATGACTGTTTGCTGTCTCATTCTGTACCTGTCTTCCATGTGTGATTAACTCCCGAATGTTTTGTTTTTTTTTTTTTCCTTCTCCCTTTTTGTAGAAATTATTGAGCCTACTACCTCTAGTCGTGTCTCAAGCCCAGGTCAGTATCCCCACGCATTCCTGCAGGACCTTTGGGTACTTGCAGGGACTCATCGCCATCGACGCCCGGCGTCGCCCCGGGCAGCTTTGTTGTGGTAGTGCTGGACCGTGTCCTCCCTCTCTGTGCTTCCATCGGTGTGTCTCCCCTCCAGGCTTTGTGTCTTGTCCTCTCTCTCCCTGTTTTGAGCAGCCTCTCCCGCATCTCTGTCCCCGCCATGGGTCTGTTCCGGCTGTCCCGGTGGGGACTGCTCCGTGGGGGCAATTCCCTGCCCTGGGACCGCCTCACCCTTTGAATCTTCGCTGGTGTTGTTGCAAATGTGAATGTCGGTTCGAGGATTTACGGACTTCCTGCTGTCTCCTCACAGTGATTTGTGGGATGGGGTCAGGAGCCTGGTGTGAGGTGTTTGTCATTTCCAGTGCCAGGAGGGGTTTGTGGGGAGCTGAAACTCCTCTCCTTGTGCCTGGCAGGTGCTCAGAGGTCCCGAATGTTTGCGGTGCATCCCCATTTTCTTGGGGATTTCCTGTTGCTGCTCCCCAGCAGGACACGCTCAGTGGAGCTGGTCACAGAATCATGGAATAGTTTGGGTTGGGAGGGACCTCAAATCCCATCCCGTTCCGCTCCCTGCCATGGGCAGGGGCACCTTCCACTATCCCAGGTTGCTTCAACCTGGCCTTGGACACTTCCAGGGATCCAGGGGCAGCCACAGCTTCTCTGGGCAACCTGTGCCAGGGCCTCACCACTCCCACAGGGAGAAATATCCCAGTATCCCACCTCACCCATCTCCTGTGTGGCAGAGACCGTCCCGTGTGTGCAGCCAGAGCCACACGGAGGCAAAACCTCCGAGTGATGTCTGCAGGAGCAGCCTTCACCCCAGCCCACGGCAGGGGAGGGGTGCACAGGGCTGCAAACAGCTGATAGTGCTTGCAATAGAAGCCTCCATCCTTGGGATTTTCCATGGTTGCTTTGGACTACCAGGCAGTCAAAAATAAGATGAGGAATTATTTTTAGAGTTAACAGAAGCCGAGAAGAAGGGAAGAGTTGCCGCGGTGTCGATCGTGCAAAGTGGTGATAGGAGAACCTCCCTCTGTGTGTTGTTCAACACTGGGGCTTGTAACTCCTTAAAAAGTCCCCTCAGCCTGATCCCGTTCCAAGCTCTGCTCATGGAATGAGGGATAATGCTGGGTGGTTGCAGTTGGAATGGGCTCTGGTAACATTTTGGGGTTTAATCTCCATAAGTGAGCACTCCAACAGAGGCACTTTAAAATTCCTCATTCCTCGCTTTAAAGTCTGCTGTTCAAGTACCACAGCTTTGAGATGTGTTTGAATTCTTGCCTGCAAAAATGTACACAACATGAGCAAAATTATATTAATTTTGGGAGCAGGATGGAGGTGGGGGAATGGAAATGAATTGTCCTTTAATAATGATCCCTCTCTTAACTTTGAAAGCACAGGGCCAAATAGGGAGGGCTTTTTCCAAACCTGAGATTGAGAATATGAAAACCTTTGAGCACAATAGAGGAAAAATGTTGGAATTGTTAAAGTTGCAATAGTCATGAAACTACACAAGCTAATCCAACTTTAAATGACCAAGGAAAGGACTCTGGGGTCAGTTTGCAGTTGAAAACCAACATCTGTTCTGCTGAAAGACAACAGAAAGGGCGTGGGGGTTCAAAGTAAGTTCTCAAAATGGTTGCAGATTTAGTATTGAGTCCTTTCTCCTGGAAATGAGCCCTGGTACCGGCAGTGACTTTGCACTGAACAGTTCTGTTTGCCTTCCATAATGAAATAACACTGGGATAGTCCCTCTCCGTGGCTAATTCCAGCCTGGTAAATAGCTGGATAATGCCAGCACTGTTGTTACCAAGTTACTGAGCTGCAGAGGCAATGAGAAACGTCCCAGAGTGTCAGGAACTGAGCCCCTCGTGTGCTGCAGCGCCAGCAGGGCAGGCAGCAGGCTGGGTGGGAGATGGGGCAGAAAACCCAGGGTATTTGTCCATAGCTCCTTATGACAGTAAAATTAGATTTATCATGAATCACAGAAGGGCGTGGGCTGGAAGGGACACTAAAATCATCTCATTCCAACCCCTGCCATGAGCAAGGACAACATTTCTGACTTTGTTTAAAGTCCTCCCAGGAAGTTTTAGCCACAGAGTCTTTTGGATCTGCCCGCCTGCCCTCTTCCCTCATGCAGGAGTACAAAACATGGATAAGTTGTAGGAACTCATTTTATCCTTGTGTCTTGCGTCAGTCAGAAGACAGAGCATCAGCCTCCTTCCTGCTCAATCAAGGCTCTGCAGCTAATTAGCTAATTACCACCATCCTTTACCACTCCAGTGCAGCTTCAGGGGATGTTTTCCCTGGAGAAAGTTTTGCTGCTGGAAGGACACAGATGCTTTGCAGGGTTTCAGTCCTGAGCCAAAGGTTATGGAAACACCCCGCAGTGAGCCGGTCTTTAACTGCAGGAGGATGAGGGAGAGTTGGAGGTCAAGGCTCTCCCAGAAATGGAGCGACTGACGGGATGTTCCACGTTCCATCACCACTGGTTGAACTTCCCAGGATCTTCCTTACAGACCAAACTAGGAAGTTACCCTTTGTAGAAAGTGAGGCATGTGTAGCAATCCTGAAGAACTTTCAGGATCCCCCCCAGCTCCCAACAACGGGAGACAAAGCACTTAAAGCATTTTTAATTAATGCCAACCAACGCCGTGTGTGAGAGCCGTGGTGACACATCCGTGCATTTCTCTGCTGGAGCCCTTTTTTGTCCATTTGGGGATTTACTTGCCTCATTTGAAGTGACAATGCTTCAAGCACGTAGAATTAGCTGCAAAATGTCCCAAAATTGGGGCCAAGGTTGGTGTCTGTTTTGTCAGGCAGCGCCAGGAGCGGGAGCCCCGTGCAAATCCTTCCTCCTCCAGCATAATGAGCTCACAGGGGGTGTCTTGGAAAGCCTTTGAAGATGTTGCTGAATTCTTAACGCTGACTAAACAAGTAACTGTGACAGGTCAGAGAGAATAATTGAGGAATCTTCTTTAGTTAATGATTTCACATCTTATGAGGCACTTTTATGAAAATTGGAGTTGGAGAGAGAAGGACCTCAAGTTATTTAATTTTCTCAGGAACAAAAGCACGTGTTTAAATGAGCACTTGGGCAGGTTGGACAACTGCTTGAACTTCGGCTGCTTCTCCCTGCTCTGCCTTTCTGCATATCCAATATATTTAATATGCCAGAATACCAAATAATACTGAATTTCAAGCAAGCTCTGATTGTTTCATGGGAAACTTGCCAAACCCTCCAGTTTTCCTCTCCTTGTGCAGTTGCAAATCCCATTTAAATCAATAAATGATTTTGTGTAAGGAGAATCTGCGGGGTGGGCTCTGAATCTCGGGATTTACAGCGTTCCTTCGTGCCATTAATTTTGCCTTTGCCTGAGGAAATTGCCATGTCCCTGCAGCTGGAGAATTTTCCACGGGAGCAGGAGATGGTGGTGCAGCAAACTCTGGGGCAGGGATGAGCCCTGGGGCAGAAGGGGATGAGCAGCTGTGGGACACAGCCAGTTGTGCTCCATCAGCCGACACCCAACTGCTCTTCCTTTTCCCCATTCATGGAATTCCTTCCAAAACACTAAAACAAGTATGAAAAAATGATCCAGATTTAGGGTAGCAAATCCTGGATCACTGCAAATTTAACTTCTAAATCCTGTTAGGAGCAGATGTGTGTTTGCTCAAAGAGCTTTTGGTGCTTGGTGGCCACTTTGCTGCCTCCCAAACGATCCCACCCGGGAAGGAAGGCAGAGTCTCCCAGGCTGCTCCATCTCCATCAGCTCGTGGGTGACACACCCTCCAGCACCCAGGCCCAGGACACCAGGGGTTCCTTTGTCCCAGTTAATAGACTTAAAAGCAGATATAGGCTTACCCAAAGCGGGTATGGGGTTGCCCAAAGCAGATACAGGGTTACCCAAAGCAGATCTAGGGTTACCCAAAGCAGATCTAGGGTTACCCAAAGCAGATCTAGGGTTACCCAAAGCAGGTATGGGGTTACCTGAAGCAGATCTAGGGTTACCCAAAGCAGATACAGGGTTACCCAAAGCAGATATGGGGTTACCCAAAGCAGATATAGGGTTCCCAAAGCAGATATGGGGTTCCCAAGGGTTGCTGTGAGTAGTTTGGCATCAGACAGGAGAACATTTCGAAAGAGAAAAGATCAATTCATTAAACCTCCTTGTTAATTAGCTGAAAGCTTTGTGTTCACAGCCCATCACGGGCATTGCTGTCGCATCCCAGAGCTCCAGGCAGGTGTGGCATTCCAGCGCAGTTCCCTGTGCCAGGCAGGGCTGGTTCCTGCCTCCATCCAGCTCCGCGCACCTGCACAGTGAATTCCGCGTTTCCGCGGGAACCCGCGGCCGAGCGGCGCCGGAACGCCCACACCGGGAACACTGGGAATTATATCCCGTGGGAAATAGCTGCCTATCAGTGTTGCAGTCACCTGCCGCTACGAACGGGTGAACTCTGTGCCTGTGACTCATCCCGGGAAGGCGCGTCCTCCGAGTGGGATGTGTGGAATTAGGTAAATGCTGCCGTTCGAGCTGAACGAGCGTCTCGGGGTGTGCTCAGTGACATTCAGCATGTTCAGAGCCTGCATCATCATTCCAGCAGACTGTTTGAACACACTAAATCATATTATGCACTGCCTGCTGAATAGATGCATTATTAAATATCAAAAGAGCCGCTTTCTATCAGCTGAAAAATAGGACTAGAACTAGGTCGTTTTTAGTCCATTGATTCCCACTCTCTGAACCAGTATGTAAAATACAAGGATGTTTTTTTCCTGATACTGTATTGCCTACAAGCCTTCTGTCATTGGGGATTTCAATATTAATGAGTTTGCCCACGAATATGAGAAGCCCACTTAGGAGGAGAAGCTGCTCTGAGAATGCTGAATATTTTACGATGTAACACATCGATCAGTGCGCTGAAATTTCACGTTTTAGCCAAGGAGTGCTTCTGAGAGGTGCCAGGAAAGCAGAGCAGGGCCAGGTGTGAAATGGCTTCTGGAGGCTGTGGGAAGGGGGGAGGATGTGGAAGGTGCAGGGATGCTCAGCCTCCTGCTGCTGCTTTCTCCTGCCCGGTGTTCCTGATGCCGGGGATGAGCCGCAGCTCCCGGGCTCTCCGGGCAGTCTGAGCCCCAGGTCCCTCCACATTCCTGAGGGATGTTCACCCTCTATGGAAGTTCTCAGCTTCAAGGAATCAGTGTCCTTGGTGCTGGTGGCTTATCATTTTCCAGATTAATTTATGTTCTTGTAGATGGGATCAGCGTTTGCCGGGTGTGAGTGTGTTGTGTGCAGGAATTCCAGCACTGGAACCTTGGGAACACAGGGAAGGCTCTTCCCAGTACAGCTCTAACTTCCCTCAGTTAATGGGGTTTTAAAACATAGATACTCATAGAATCATGGAGTATCCTGAGCGGGAAGGGACTCACAGGGATCACGGATCCAAGCCCTGTCCCTGCATAGACACCCCAACAATCCCAGCCTGTGCATCCATGGGAGCGTTGTCCAAACGCTCCTGGAGCTCTGGCAGCCTCAGGGCCATGCCCATTCCCTGGGGAGCCTGTTCAGTGCCCACCACCCTCTGGGGGAAAAGCCTTTCCCTGATATCCAACCTAAACCTCCCCTGGCACAGCTCCAGCCATTCCCTCATTCCTTATACAACCTATTTACATTTTCCACGAGACTGAGACAAGTCCCAGCTCTGACTGAGTGCAGAGAGGCAGGAGATTCCAGAATGTGATTCACCAGCAGGAAGAGAGCAGTCCGTGTTTTTATTTATCACAGAAGGGTATGTTTTAAGTGAGGGTTTGATCAGGCAGAATTGGCTGAGTACAGGAATTGTACAGGAATAAATATGCATATATCCATCCCGATGAGATGTGTGGCCATGTGCAGGGATTTAAAATGTATACAGAACTGTGCATCCATAACTTCAGGGAGGGGCCGGCTCTGCGTGGAATATGGAGGAGCCTACAGCTACAGCTGGCAGGGAAGGATCTGACAAACTTGGGTTGTTGAGGGAGGGAAGGCTTGGGGGATTAGGGGACTTGTCAGAAAAAGCCTGTTTGAAAACTCCATGAATATGTCAGTTTTAAAGAAATTCAAATAAAGGCCTGTTGAGTTTTGAGTGGAAAAAAAAATATATTGGCTTCCTTCCAGGCTCCCCATCTCATTCCAGGCAACACTTCTTTTTTTGTCTTTTTCCTGTCTGAATTTCACACCAAATGGAAGTTTCAGTTCCATGCCAGCTGCATTTAGAGTATCTATGCAACACGGACATTTTGATGGAGTTGCCAACAATATTCCAGCCAGGGATGGAAAATGACATCCCAGGATGATACAGGATCTGCCATTTCCTCGCTCTGAGCCTGATGTTTGAAAGCTGCATCGCTGCATCTTTTCCTCACTACAAACCAGTTGCAAGGCTCAGTCTACCGAGGTGGTTTTCAAGCTGCTTTTGGTCCTTCTTTAAACTTTCCAGATGGGCTGTTAAGCATCCACCAGGCAGCCCAAGAAAGGCTGAATGTGGGTTTTTCCGAGAGTCTCTCTGGATTAAAGAAAACAGCACCGAGATTTGTAGGTTAAAAGCGTGGGGATTGAGCCAAGCCTGTGTCCTTCCAAGAGCGAGGCCGTAGCGGGGTTGCAGCAGCTCTGAACAATTGAGCAAATATTCATTTATCACTGGTTGTCACCACGCTCTGGAGCAGCCCTGCCTGGGTTTGACCTGCCTTTGTGCAGGACCCTGCAGCTGTTGGAGACAGAGATTCCTTGGAATGGGAGCTGACTGGGAAGGCATTAGCGCCCCACTGAGGGCAGGGCAGAAGTCCCTGAAAACCAGAGCCAAACAGACCCTAATAGGCGTGGACTGTGAGCAGACCGAGGGTGGCTGGAGGAGCTGAGAGTGATGAGTAGAACAGGGGAGGTTTGCACAGAGCTGGAGCAGAGCCAGAGCCCAGCCCCTGCACTCTGTGTCTCACTGGAGCCCAGCTCAGGGTCCTGCTGCACCCCGAGCCTCGCTGCCCTCGGGAACAGCTGCCCAAGGGACCTGGGACCTGGACACCAACATTTAGGGATGAACTGCCTCAGAGAGGGTGTGGCAGGAGCAGAGGTGTGCACCCCTGAGCAGAGAGTGCTCGTCCCAACCTCAGCCTGCTCGGGACACGCTGTGCAGGGGAAGGGAACACGTGAGGAGCTCCGGCCCAGGTCACCCTTTACTGCTCCTTTAATCCAGCATAGTTAACGAGGAAAATTCACATTGTAGCTGTTCCTGTGCTCGGGCACCTGTTCCTGCTCATGATTTTCACCAAGTCCAGATTTTAAGCGAGCCTCTGAATGCACGGAGCGCTGCGGAGCCATCTGATTAAAATGTTAAAGGCGCTTTTCATTAAGATGGAAGTTGTGCAAAACACTTTCCCATTTTCAGCTGCTGAGTCAGATATTTCCATCAGAAAAAGCTGCTGGCGTGAGGCAGCGGAAGATGAGCTGAATGTCTGAGTGGCAGCCTGCTCCCTCCCACCCACCCACACCACACTGTGCCCTGCGTGGGGTGACGCCGGGTGACGCCGGGACACTCCGTGACGCCCGTCACTCCAACACGGGGTGAAGGGATTGACCCTGACACCTTCTGTCCTTCTTCTGCCAAGGTGCATGACTCAGCTCTCATCTCTCAATCAATCATCTCCCACCACGGCAGCTCTGCCTCTCTGGGAAAATGAGAACTGATGGGACTGGCCCTTCCTGTATCCCTGATTGCACCGGGATGATTGTCTCCCGTTCAGCCTCCCTGTTCAGCACCTCAAACCACGAGCCCTCTGCCAAACCCAGGCAATTCAGAGAGCAACTGGGTTGTGAAAGCTCGAGAGCACGTTCCCTGGAGCAAACGGGGATGGATTGCAGAGGAGGAAAACAGGGAGCCGTCTGAAGAACCCGCAGGAAATTGTCAGAACACAGAGCTCTGGTTGGAGAGACGTTGCAGGGATAAGCAGTGCCTGCGTGGCTCTGTGCAAGGATTCTCGTCCCACAGCCTGCTGTGCCACCCCTCCCACCATGTGCAGTCCCATTCGGTGCTCAATTCTCCTGGAATCACAGGATATCCTGAGCTGGAAGGGACCCACAAGGATCATCAAGTCCAACTCCTGCCAGAAGAAGGAGTTGTGTGTTACAAGGAGGTGGAAATCCCACCCTGCTCAATGCAGGTTATCGCTATCCAATTCCCAACCAGGTGTTCCAAAAGTTCCTTTTGTACAAACCTGAAGGATTTTAGCACTATGGGGTTATACATGGTACAAACTAGGAAAAAAAATTGGGTTTGAGGCAAAATATGTCTTTGTCCCACCTCTTCAAGACTATCAGAGCCAGTTTTAAGGCATCCAAGTCTGTCTCTGTCTTCCCAAAAGCACCAAAATATTGTACTCATTGATGGAGATTTTCAAACCATGACTCTTAACAGAACCTTCATGCCTAAAGCTCCCAGTCGGCTTTGGAAAATCTCAACTATTGGGGTTTTTTTTCTCTCTTCTGTGTAATAACATATGCAAAGCTGAGCAATAATGTCTCCAAAATCCTCAGGATTAAGCTGAAAAGTGAGTGGGGAAGGCTGGGGCATGAAAATCCTCCTGATGCAAAATCCTTCACCGTCAGGAAAAGCTGCAGAGGAGAAGCAGCAGCAGCTGGAAGGGTGGGGGGCTATGGAAAGGGACCCCCAGCAGAAATCCAACCCAAAAGGGCTCTGGAAGTGGGGGTTTCATTCCCCCTCATCCACAGGCAGCTGCAAAAGCTCAGAGTCCTCCCGGTGGCCACATCAGCTCCTGCTGCCATCCCAAATCATTCATCCCAGGGAAGAGCCAATAAAGATAAATGGAGCCACAGAGTCACAGAATGGTTTGGGTTGGGAGAGATCTTAAATAAAGCTCATCCCATCCCACCCCCTGCCATGGGCAGGGACACCTTCCACTATCACAGGCTGCTCCAAGCCCTGTCCAACCTGGCCTTGGACACTTCCAGGGATCCAGGGGCAGCCACAGCTTCTCTGGGCACCTGTGCCAGGGCCTCCTCATTCCAATACAATTCCTTGGTTAAAGGGTGGGAGTCTGAAAGTACTTTGGGAAAAAGAAAATCTGCACATTCCTGAAAAGTGACAAACACTTGACTTGATTACACACATTTCCTGTGTATTTTGTGGCTGGCCTCAGGTGATGTTTGGGAAGCCTCCTGAGCTCACAAATGGTGGCCCCAGGATTGAGGCAGCAGCTTTGGAGCCCTGCAGAGCAAGGGCCTCTGCCTCGAGAGATTAGACCTTGGTGCAGACAGAGGGGGACGTGGATGAAATCCATGTGAAATCCGTGAAATCCGTACACGAAATCCATGCTGTATAAACAGGCATTCAAGGGCTGTTTAAATCCATTGGAATGAGGATCCGTGGGCACAGAAAGGAGAGTGAGAGCTGCACAGTTACAAAGACAAGTAAAATCAAGCATGGTTTTTCAGGAGTCAGACAACAGACATGGTTTATGAGCTTCACTTTGTCTTGGAATCAGCATCCTGTGCTGATGGATAATTGAGGGCAGGGAAAAGGCACTTGTGCAGCCGAGTAAGGGCAGCCACAGGCAGCACTGGCACATGGAAAAGCAAAACCTGTTGGAAGGGGAAACAATCCATTCCCAGGGGCTGCAGGGAGCAGGGGGGGTGCCCTCCCCAAGTTCAGCAGCTGTTGATGACCAAAGGGGTTTTATGATCAGTGGCCAGAGCGGCGCCCGGGATCCCTGAGTGGGACCAGGGACAGGGAGATGGATCCCTGCCCTGGAGGCAGCCTCAGGTATTCCTCAGAGGGATCAGGGACATGGGAGATGGATCCCTGCCCTGGAGGCAGCCCTAGGGATCCCTCAGAGGGGAGATGGATAGATGGATCCCTGCCCTGGAGCCAGCCCCAGGGATCCCTCAGAGGGGAGATGGATAGATGGATCCCTGCCCTGGAGCCTTGGCAGGGATCCCTCAGAGGGGAGATGGATAGATGGATCCCTGCCCTGGAGCCTTGGCCAGGTGCTGCACTGCAGGTGACAAACTGAGTGTGCAGAGTGAGGAATCATCTGATTAAAATGTACAGGCAGTTAAATCCCGTTAGACCCCCACGGGGGCAGTTCCCAGGGATCAGTCCGGGAGCAGGGACTCGCCTGCCCAGCCCCAGCCCCCGGGCGCTCCCGCATCCCTGGGGCGCGGGGAGCCCGCTGCTGGCTGCGGCGGGGCCTGGCTGGGGGAAGATCTCAATCAAGTTGAAAAGTAGCAACAATTTCACTCGGGCAGTGTTTGAACACCCTCGAGCTCCATGAATAGTTAATGTCAGGCCGCGGAGAAGCGCTCCTGCGTGCGAAGAGCAAACAGCTGAGGCTCTGATGAGTTATGTTTGTTCATTGCACACGCGGCCCCGTGGAAATTGCGATCATCCTTCATGAGCGGGCTCGGCGCTTCCACCGAGGGAGGGAAGGGGGAATTGCCAGGGGAACCCGTGCTGTTCCTCCTGCTGCTGAGCACGTGGAGGGCTGGCGCTTCTGGAAAAGTGGATCTGGGGGGGATTTCAGGTGCCGGGGAGCCAGGGATCCTGTTTGTGGAGGTGGCTTATCCCATGTCCTTCAATTTAAGATGTGCCCCATTACAAAGGACAGGATGGAGCAGTATCGGTGTACAGGGCAGACCCAGGAGGCACCACAGTTCACAGAATCCCGGAATCACTGAGGCTGGAAAAGCCCTCCAAGATCGCTGAGTCCAATCCCTGGCTGACCTCCACCTTGTCCCCAGCCCAGAGCACTGAGTGCCACGTCCAGTCCTTCCTTGGACACCTCCAAACCCCCCTGGGCAGCCCCTTCCAATGCCTGACCACGCTTTCCATGCAGAAATTCCTCCTGATGTCCAACCTGACCCTCCCCTGTGTTAGGACTCAAGGTACCTCTACACCTTCTGGAATTAGCAAACAGTTGGACATTGTTATTTATTCCATCCACCTCCTTCTTCTAATCAAAACACTATTGGTGATTCATTCCTTGGCTATTGGCACAGTTCAGCAATAAATTTCCATGGATTACGGGGTTTTTGGTATACCTATAAAAAGACAGCAATTCATACACTATGCAGAAATAGGACCAAGAGGAACCTTCCAGAAATGCTCGAGAAAATCAACAAAAAACAAAATAAACCCCACATCTCAGAAATCATCTGACAACCACCTCAGTGAAAGATTTGCTTCTCTTCCAGCAAAAAACTTCCTTCCTCATACACAGTCACCAAAAAAAAGGCAGGAAATCGTGTCCCAACCTGCTTCACTCAACATCCTTTGTCAAGAGCACAAGAATGATGTGGAAACCGTCCAGAAACTGGAAAGTTCAGTGTAAAAAATTATCATTCACGGTGCTGTATGACATTGCCTCAGCGTAGCAGAACCAACAGAGTCTCCATGATATATGAGAACCATCAAAGGTTGCCACTGAACACAGAGATTTAATGTGCTGCTTAATTCAAGAGCTTATTTACAATGTCACGCGTCACTCGGAGAAAAATGGCTCTGACAACCAATCATTTAAAATATAGGAAGAATGTTTAACAAAAGGTCAGAAGTACAAATATTTTACATATTAACTACTAATAAATTCATTTCCTCTCAAAGTTAGGAGGATCAGCAAATGTCTTCAAAGCCATTTGCAATATTTCAGCACCAGACCCAACCTCTAATTACCAATGTAAGTTGTAAATAATTGTCAAGTATGCAGATGAGCCAAAAATCCTCTCAAATTAAAGTAATTAGCTCCCAAGTCAAATTTTTCTGTCACATTAAAATGCTTTTCGTTGTCTCCACTGTGACACTTACAAATGAGGGCTGCATTGTCAGGGAAGCAGTTATTGCAGGCTGCCACAATTATCTGCTCGAGGAGCTGAGAGCTCTTCACTTTCACAGCAACCTGAGCTTCCCAGCACTCCATGTCTTCTCTCCGTAGTGTTGCTGCACATCCCACTTGTGAAGTGGGGGATTTATCCAGCTGCAACCCTGGCAGGTGACTCCAAAGCTTCCCCATCACTTGGTGTGGGAATCTCTCTCTTGGAGAGCCTCGCTCCTTGGCTCTTCCTGGTTCTCCTTCCCTGAAGAACCTTTCCAGAGCTCCTGGGCTGGGATACAGATCAGAACAGTGCCACACCCTGCAACACAGGGATGGGGGAACAGAAATGGGAATGGGAACAGGAATGGGTGGATGGCTTGCTTCTCCCAGTGCTTTCCCTGGCACCTTCATAGTTTTTTCTCAATGTCCCCTTAACCAAAGCTGTGTTTGCCATGCCCAGCGGAAGATCATGGCTCATTCTCCTGTTTAATTTTGGATTTCCATGCAGGACCCAGCATCAGGCTTGGTTTCTATTTAAATTTAGGCTAAACAAGGTTGGGTTTGCTGATTGCTGCAGATGAACCCAAAATCAGGGCAGATGTGGAAAAGGAGAGATGTGGGAAAGGAGGGAGTCCCAGCCTTGGACACATCACATCCCAAACCAGTTGTGTGATGGGAAAACTGCACAGTGCCATGAAATAACCCGTTATTTACCTGTCCCAGCCTACAAGGTTCCTTTCCAATGATCCCTCTCCTCTGCCTCACAGCTATTGTTCTTTATTCCACTTCTTCCAGACAAGACAATGGGGTTTAGACTCAGAAATCCAAGCTGGATTCGTGGTTTCCTTCGCCCTGACTGTGCCAAGAGCAGTGAATCCTGCAGGATTCTTACAGGGGGAGGGACAGGCTGAACCTTACTCAGGCACCTCATGCATTCCGGTTGGATATCAGGGAAAGGCTCTTCCCCCAGAGGGTGGTGGGCACTGAACAGGCTCCGCAGGGAATCCTCTCAGCCCCAAGGCTGCCAGAGCTCCAGGAGCATTTGGACAGTGCTAGAAGGCTCAGGGTCCGTGATTTGGGATCGTGGTGATGGGGTGAGCGCTGCTCTCAGCCCTGGAGAGCCCTGTCCAGGCTGCTGCCCAGAGCCATCGATTCCCTGCTCCCTTGGCTGATTTCTCCTGTCTCCTTGGCTGGTTAAGGGCAGGGATCAGGTGGTGACCGGCTCGGTGCCCATGGAGGCGTGAGGAGGATCCTTTTCCCTTGCAGTATTTCAGGGAAGGGGTTTCTGTCTGGCAGGATCAGGTTTGTCTCTGTCTGAGTGAAATCCCACTGAGGGTGCACCGTGAGCAGCGCGCGAGGGCCGGAGGTCGGGGTTGGTTTTGGAGCTGTCGCTGAAGCTTGTCCTGCACTGTGGGAGCAGCACCACTGCTCTGATTCTGGGGTACCCAGGGACACGTCATGGAGTCATGGAATGCTTTGGGTTGGCAGGGACCTTAAAGCCCATCCAGTCCCACCCCCTGCCATGGGCAGGGACCCCTTCCACTATCCCAGGCTGCTCCAAGCCCTGTCCAGCCTGGCCTTGGACACTTCCAGAGATCCAGGGGCAGCCACAGCTTCTCTGGGCAACCTATGCCAGGGCCTCCCCACCCTCACAAGGAACAATTCCTTCCTAATATCCCATCTAACCCTGCCCTCTGACAGCAGGAAGCCATTCCCTGTGTCCTGTCCCTCCATCCCTTGTCCCAGGTCCCTCTCTATCTCTCCTGGAGCCCCTCTAGGCACTGGAAGGGGCTCTAAGATCTCCCCAGACCCTTCTCTTCTCCCTGAGCAAGAACCACAGCCAGATCATACACAAAAACCAGAAACTCCAGGGATTTTTAGGTGCCACTGAGTGAGGCACCACTCAGAACGTGGGAGCATTTGCTGCCTTGGGAAGTGCTGTGTTCTGGGGAGTGGTTTGAGAACAGGGATTAGGACCCTTCACCCCTTTTTGCCCCCAGAGCCCCAGTCCCAGCTCTGCTGCCTCTCTGTGCCCAGTGCAATGGGGAGTCAGTCCTCACTGAACGGGTCTGGTTTGAACCACGGGGCTGGCAGCCCCCCACCCTCACCAGCAAAGCTGATCTGACTTTAAAATCCCCATTGCTGTGTGTATTTTTAGCTGTCTGAAATGAGTCTGTGGCTGTTTACAGTATTTAGCATGAATTATTTGTCAGGGAACAGCAAAGGTGACTCTGACTCTTGTGGAGGGCAGGGAGGGAAACCTGTGTCTCCTTCTGCCTCCTTGGCTGAGTGTTCCCACAGCCAGGAACCCAAATTCCCAGGCAAAGATCCCCACAATTATGAATTGCACGGCTGGTGGCCATGGTTACCGTGTTTCCTTTGTTTGACTCTCTTTTTCAACCTGTAAATATCATATTTTAACTCAAAATCAGCATCAAGAGCCAGTTTTGAATTAGGCACAGGGCATGTCCCAACTGGGGCCTTCATGACCGCAGCAAGAAATGCTTCTGTCTCATTTTCTGTGCATACACAAACGCACACTGGGACAATATTTCCCTTTAAAGCATTGCTGGTGGCACATCTCAAGTGTTTAAAATACCAAGCTTTCAGATTTCAGCACAACAAATAGTTGATTTTTGCTTCTGCGGTTCTAGCAATCATCTTTTATTCCCTGTGTCCCTATTTTAAGACTCAGAAAGTGCTATTTTATCCATTTAAATTAGAAATAGGGACAAATCAGCCTTTCCTTTCGCAGTTCCTGCCCTGGCAGCAGCCCTGTGTGAGCACTGATGGACAGGCCCTGATAACACCCCTCTCTTATCAATCCCATCACTCTTCTGGGGGCTCATCTCCTGAATCTTTCTGCCAACACTCCCATCCCAGGGAATGACAAAGCCCCTCTGTTAAGCACCTGGCACTTTCCAGCTTTATCCTCTCTACAGCTCTGGCTTATCCACCGGGCAGAGTCAGTCCTTGGACAACTCCTGCAATATTCCCTGTGTCCTTCCTCAAGGATTTTCAGAGAGATTTGTCTCGGTAGTGCTGAGCTCTTCTTGACAGAAAATAGACAAAAGCAAGATCCTGCCCCAAACTGCAGCCATGTGACCCCAGGAGTGGCTGCTTGGGAATGGACTGAGCCAAATGTGGCTGTTCCCTCTGCTGGAATATTTGATGGAGATGATGCCACAGAAGGGTGCAGGCCCACAGCACATTCCATCTTTGTTCCTGCCAGAATCCTTGTCCCTGCAGCTTCCACCACTGCCCTGGGCAGCTCTGCCAGGGCTGGACAGCCCTTTCCAGGAAGGAGTTGTCCCAATATCCAACCTGAGCCTCCCCTGGCACAGCCTGAGGCCGTTCCCTCTCCTCCTGTCCCTGTTCCCTGGGAGCAGAGCCCGACCCCCCCTGGCTGCCCCCTCCTGTCAGGAGCTGTGCAGAGCCAGAAGGTCCCCCCTGAGCCTCCTTTTCTCCAGGCTGAGCCCCTTTCCCAGCTCCCTCAGCCTCTCCTGGTGCTCCAGCCCCTTCCCCAGCTCCGCTCCTTTCCCTGGGAGGAAGGGAATGGAGAGGCTGGACACGCTCCAGCCTCTCCATGTCCTTCTTGTCCTGAGGGGTCCAGAACTGATCCCAGATCTGGAGGTGCCTCAGCAGCGCCAGCACAGGAGGAATTTTGTTAAACCATTCCAGTGTCAGAGGAACGTGGGACTGGAGAGGACCTTCGAGTGCCCCCACCCAGCTCTCCGCTCCCACAGCCGCGGTCCAGGCGCGTATCCACGCTGCCGACATTCCCAGCGCTTTCCGAGCGTCGTTAGGGTGGCCAGAGCTCCGTTCACTCACAGCCTCCATCTGGCACACGCTTCCAAAGGGCCTCCTCCTTCAGATTGATCTATTCAACTTCACTCCTGCCTTTCCCATCCCAGTTTCCTGTCTGGGGCGCTCAGCCTCGGGGATGATTGCATTTGCATAAGACTAAACGAATCCCTGTGTCGGCTGATTCATTTTCAGACAGGACTTGCAGGGCTCGCTCTCCCAAGGTCAGGCTCCCTCCCACCCCGCTGGCCTGCGGGGCACGGCGGGAGCTCTCCGTTCCCGACGCGCTTCCCTCTGGCCGGGGCTCCGGAGCCGGTTCCGGAGCTCTCCGGCGTTATCTCCCCGTCCCCACCGCTGCTCCCTCGCTGAGTCTTTTACAGACTGTCGACCTTCTCCTGCACAGCCATAAATCCTGCTCCGGCTTCAAGTGGAACAGAATGGAGAGATGTTATCCCCAGGCCTCGCTGAGCCTTCTGAGGCCCATTATCTCCCCATCTTTTCTTTTAAAAGAACATTATTTGACAGCGCAGTCTTTTTCATCCCTTTTTTTTTTTCCTTACAGCTTTGACCTTGAGTTAGTTTATTCCTTCCTTCTCTGTATATTTTAAACGTTGCACCAAAAAATCCAATTTATTAAGGCTTTCCTATAGTAAATGATTAACCTGAATATGGTTAAATGAAATGCTTATTAACATCTCCCTGCATAATCCATTTAACAGAATTAGTCTTGCTCGTTCAGACAACCTAAAGGGGTCTGTGCTTTTGTCTACACAGCATCAGCATTAAAGCTTATAATTATTTCTGGTTAATGCAGCCCTCGGTGTTAGGAAATGCTGGTTTGTGTGTTCCAGCATAGTGCTTCTCCTAATCTCTTGTATTAATTAGAGATACTGATATAATATTACTTTGTTCCTTTCTCGTCAGCACCGGGAGAGATGTCTGAATATAATCCTATCTGTGCTAAGGGTGTCTTAAATATTTCCACAAGCGCTGGCTGGTGTAAAACACCAGGATTAGGTGCAATAATCTCTGAATTAGAAGAAAGGGGAGCTTACCAGGGCACGTGGGCACCCGAGGTGTGCCTGGCACGGGGGTGTGGCTGTGCTCCCATGGCAGCCACGGCCTCAGGGGGGATTTCTCCTTCCCCTGAGATGATATTTAAGGTCCTTTCCAACCCCAAACACTCCGAGAATCCATGAGGCCCCAGTGGGTCCCTTCCCAGCTCCATGCGTCCCATTCCTCCCTTATCCAGAGGGATGAAGCCATTCAGGCTCTGAGGAACATTTGACTTCCCCAGTACATGAAAGTAAATTATTACCCCTCAGTGGCTGCCGCTGACATTTTAAACTCATTGCATCTCCTAAATCCTGGGTCATTTGATATTCCAGGCATCAGACTGTGCATGGAGCTCATTTTAATCTTTTTCTAAACGGAAATTCACTTTCTTTTAAGGCATTTGAAGGTATCACTGCCAGGGCTCTGAAGTGGATTTGCACCACGGGATCATAAAAACAGATTGGAAAAGCCCTCTGAGACCATCGAGTCCAACCATTCCCCAGCTCTGCCAAGGCCACCACTGACCCCTGTCCCCAAGTGCCACCACAGAGCTTTAAATCCCCGCAGGAATGGGAATTCCACTGCCCTGGGCAGCTGCCAGGGATGGACAGCCCTTTCCAGGAAGGAATTTTCCCAAATATCCAGCCTGACCCTCCCATGGCACAGCTCGAGGCCGTTCCCTCTCCTCCTGTCCCTGTTCCCTGGGAGCAGAGCCCAATCCCCCCTGGCTGCCCCCTCCTGTCAGGAGCTGTGCAGAGCCAGAAGGTCCCCCTGAGCCTCCTTTTCTCCAGGCTGAGCCCCTTTCCCAGCTCCCTCAGCCGCTCCTGGCGCTCCAGACTCTTCCCAAAGGATCAGCACAAGGTGGTCCAGATGGTTTGACCCTGATTTCTATTAAAGGGTCACCAAGAGTTGTTCTGGAGGAGAATCCTGAGCCAGACCAAGGCAGCCCCAACCTCTGCTCTCCTTCCTCTCTGTGGGCACCAAACCTTCACCCTCTGTAAAATCAGCTCCAATGTCGTGCTCCACTGTAGTGGTGGTGCTGGGGATTATGGAAATGCCCAGGATGGCTGCAGGTGTAATCACAGACTCCAATAATTCCAGCTTTTATTTAAAGCCTAATCACACATTCCTCCACCATTATCTCCCTGCATAAATATTAAGACTGGGAGCTCGTGTGTGTGTGTGAAACAATGACATGGTAATATTTCAGTGGGGAACAAAAGGCAGCTGGTTTATGCTGTTCTCAAACATTTAAACCTTTTCATTTTTTCCTAAGCTAAGGGTTTAGTCTGACACAGAGAACCATCAAAAAATGCTTTGAAAATTACCAAGCCCAAGAACAAAGTGACCTTGCACGGCCTCACACAACAAATGCTCATCAAAGCAAGGACTGATCAGTCCTTGGCAAAATAATTACTCAGAGAAGATCAAGGACTGAGCAGGCCACGCTAAAAATCTTTAAACTTTAAGGGTGTGTTTGTTTTTTAAAGTTTATAAATCAGCACAGATCTATGGAATTTTATTCATATCTAGGAACAACCTTTTGTTCGGCCAGCAAAGAATACAGGGAGCCACAGGAAAAGTTAATCAAAACTCTGAGGTAGAAAAGGAAAGGTCTGCAGAAGATTATTAATTTGTAAGGATTTTTAAGAGTCTCACAGAATGTTTTAAGCTGTATGTCATCCAGTCAGCCTAGTGTGACATCATAATTGATCATTAAACTTCTCCAGGTTTGCTTCTCCTCCAGGGTCCTTTCCCATCCAATCCTCCTGCTTAGGCAGCTTTGGGAACTGTAACTCTTTCCCATTATCTCCCCAAGTCAGTGCATTTTTCCCCCATTAACTCCCCTCGTGCCTCTGTGCTGAAACAATCCGGGTATGATTTAATAAGCCTCAGAAAGACAGAGCTGGTTCGTGTGCAGGAAATCAGATTTACATAATTTTCCGCTCGCTTTTATAGCCACCGTAGTTCAAATTACCTGTAAGTTGGGGAAACTCTTTTCATACCATAAAATGAAATAGCACCCGTGTTATGCTTCAGCTTCCTCGCCTGGGCCTTGTAATAAATTAAAGGTTGATTTGTCATCCTGGCTTATCACAGAGAGCCCCTTCTTAATGAGAGGAGAAGGAGTGCCCTGGCCTGCAGTTAGTCACAGTCATCAGTCGCTAAACTAAGCTTCAAAATCGAGTTTAATCTTGTTTTGGTTTGGTTTTATTGCCTGAACCTTTCTGCATGGGGGGAAAGCAAAGGATTTCGGGTTGTGTCACATTCTCTGCGCCAAATAAAGCATCCTGCATTGAAATGTCACACATTAACAATGGAGCTCCCAGGGCTCTGTGAGAAAGGAAAGGGACAAGTATGTCCCAGGATTTGGACTGAAAAAGACTTGGAAGTGGGGAGGCTGCATCCTGTGCAAGCAGACGGGATTTGGTGCAGGGTGAGGGAAGGGCTCCCTGTCCTTCCTTCTGCCTGTGGCTTTACAGGACCAAACCCAAGGGTTTCACAGAATCCTGGAACGGTTTGGGTGGGAAGGGACCTCAAAGCCCATCCAGTGCCACTCCTGCCATGGGCAGGGACACCTTCCACTGTCCCAGGCTGCTCCAAGCCCCATCCAGCTTGGCCTGGGACACTTCCAGGGATCCAGGGGCAGCCACAGCTCCTCTGGGCAACCTGTGCCAGGGCCTCCCCACACTCAAAGAGAGGAATTCCTTCCCCATATCCCATCTAAATCAACACTCATCCAGCTTAAAGCCATTCCCCCTTGTCCTATCAAGGACAAGGTTTCTGCCATCCCTGTGCCACAGCTGGGATATTCCTGCACCAGCCCAGTCCCAGGGATCAGCTCCTCACTTGTTTCTCAACACTGATTTCTCATATTTCCCCTCTCCTTGTACCTAGTGTGTATTTACCCAGGAATGTGAGAAAGGCTTTGTGGTAAACAAATAAATACAATTTCTTCAAAATGAGTATTAATGCCTTTAGCTGAGCACACTTGTCAAACTTGGGCTTCAGGAGCTGGGCAGAAAATGAGTTGTTTTCCAAGAGAGCTTAATCCAGTCCCCTCTCATTGATTGCACTGCAGATCTTAATGCTCAGTAACTTAAAAAGGGATCAATTATTCAGCTGTTTAAAAATGAAGCGCTCCCATTTTAAACAATTTCTGCTCTTGGAACAAGCAGGGATATTCCCTGAGCGGGGCGGCAGCAGGGCTGGGCTGCTCTCGCAGCGTTTCCTCTGCTTTCCAGAGGAATTCTGCTGCTGCCCTGAGAGCCAGCTTAGAATAAAGAATGCAAACTGAGAACGTGGGGGGCTGAGAGCGGGAATCCTCACTGAAAACCTTCTCCTTGTCCTTGCAGCTCCCAGCACAGCCCAGTACGGGATCACGGGTGACGCCGAGGTGCTGTTCTCCTGCTGGTCCCTGGTGCTGACGCTGTCCTCCCTCAGCAGCATATTCTACCTGAAGAACATCCTTCTGCACTACGTGTAAAGACCCATAAAAGGCTTTTAAGGATTCTCTGAAAGTGCTGATGACTGGATCCAATCTGGTAGAGTTTGTTAAAAGCAGCGTGGGATATAATCAGTGCTTACACGGGGATGATCGCCTCCTGTAGAATTGCTCATTATGTAAATACCTTAATTCGACTCCTTTTTTTTTGATTAGCTGCATTACCTTGTGGAGCAGTACACATTGTCCTTTTTTAAGACGTGAGAACTCTGAAATTACTTTTAGAGGATATTAATTGTGATTTCATGTTTGTAATCGACAAGTTTTCAGAAGCATTCAGTCATGGTCCGCGGAGTCGCAGACCGTAGTTTACAAAAAAAAAAAGGATATTGCAGTAAAAATGTGCTTCTTTAAGGCTGCAATACAAACATTCAGTTCCCTTCTCAGCTCGCATTCTATCCACACTTACACAGAAACATTCGTTCTTTTTTGAGTAAAAAAAAAAAAAAAATTCAAATAATATTGCCTTCAAAATATTTCTTCAAAATATTACACATATCTAGATTTTCTTCTAGCATGATATTCAGGTTTCAGAATGAGCCTTGTACTATGACTGCATTGCGCAGTACTGCTTTTGTTCTCTTCCCCCCTTCCTGCCAATTCAGCATGGTTGTGCCTTCATGAAACACGACTTTCCTCTTCCTCTCCAACAAACCTGGAATGTGTTTTGGGAAATGCTGAAGCGTCCTTTTGAGCATAAGAGATCTCTCGGTGAGGACAGAGGCGCTACGGGCTACACGGAAATCCTCCTCTCCCGTCTCCAGGGAGGGGTTTAGGTCAAGGGTAGCACCAGCTCCTTTTTGTTCCTCCCTCCACCACCACTGACCAGCAGGTGACCTCTGTAAAAACCACTTTTCCCATCACAAAGCAGAACTCAGATGATTTTGTGGCATCTTTTGAATGTAGGACTGTTTCCCCTAGTGCCCCCGACCCCAAATTCCCACCTGGCTGTCAGGGTCGGGAGCCGAATCCTTTTGTATTACTGGCAAAACCGACGTGAATTGGTATTTTTCTTGCACTTCCTTTTGTACTGGTTTGGCTCACTGAGCAATGACAAAGGATGCTCGGAACGATGAGACACCTGCAAAGCCCCGAGGTCTCACGCAGAGTTTTCTGTCTCCTGTGGGGAGATATCCCTGTGGGGATATCCCACATATCCCTGTGGGGGCGAGGCTGCTCCAACACCTGTGTGTAGTGTACACGAGAGAGCCACCCCGGCAGGCAGGGCTTCAGGGACCTGTCCCCCGTGCAGGTGCCACCCCACAGCCCCCCCACACCGCGCCCTGCCGCTGCACCCTGGAGAGAACAGCCCTGTCGCAGCTGAAGGGTCGAGGTCAAACACAGTGGGTAATGGCACTTTACTCTTTAAACGCCCCTGGGCTGTGCTGGTGTGGAATGCTGCTCACAGTTTACACCTGATTTAAAACTGCTGCCTGTGTAACTCACCGGGGTGTGACTGTGGCCAACAGCCCTGGGACTCCAGATCCCCTGGTGACCCCAAGAGATCCTGACTTGCTCACAAACAACTACTGGGGACAAGAATAACAAGACCAAAATTGTCACAGAATCCCGGACTGGTTTGGGTTGGGAGGGACCTCAAAGCTCATCCAGTGCCACCTTTCCGTGTGCAGGGACATCTTCCACTATCCCAAGCTGCTCCAAGCCCCGTCCAGCCTGGCCTTGGACATTACCTGGGATGGAGCAGCCACCACTTTCATGTTCCATATTTGAGCTCCAGCAGGTGACACAAATATTACAGTTCCCCGTTTTTAATCCTCACACCAGGTTTTGGCAGTGAGCAGCACCAGCTGAGCTCTGGGAATACTCAGCAATCCCGAGCTCAGCACAGAGATCCCCTTTTTTCAGCAAGGAGGGCTCTGAGTTTCCTGGGCTCGATCGAAGCTGTCCCAGGCCTGTGTGCAGCCAGAGCCTGCAGTGGATCTGCTGTGCTTGCTGATGAGGGGCAGAAGCAGAGAGATGCTGACTCCAGGAGATGGCAATAAAACACCCTGGGTCACTTTGCATATGTTCAGTGACAGATTGTACTATTCCTCTTATTATTTACAGCCGCGTGCCAAGCAGTTGCTATTTTCAGAAATGTGGCATTTTTTAAAACCTGGAATAACATGACCAAATCCATTTGTAAGGAAAGGCTACAGACTCAACTCAGATGATGCTCTACACAGTGATACCCCGCCCTCTCTTGTATTGCAGCTTTAAAGTGCTCTATTTCAGAATCCATTCTCTAGGAACAGTGGTGCTGCAGGAAGTGTGCTGTCAGTACAGGTCTATGAAGGGAAAAATAAGGATGTGGGTAACCCAATCTATGTGTGTAAAATTCGGGAGAGGGTTCTATCCTGTGGCTGGATCAGATTCCGCATTCCAGTGATTCCTGGTATTTGGAACCTGGTGTTTTCCAGCAACAGAATAGAATGAAGAGCAGCTTTATTAAATATGAAGAGAAATAATGTATAGTGAAGTGTTGACTGTTTGCATTCGCGCCAGGGAGAGCCACTGGATAACGCGGATGGGATACCCACTCCCACGTCTGATTTTCACTTTGGGGGGACAAAGTTCTTGTCAAATCCAAAAAGAAAGAAAACACCACGACATCAGCAGAATTCCCAGGCACCTCTGGGTGCCCACGGTGATCCTGGTGAGGCAGGTGTGTGGGAGCTGTGAGCTCAGCAGTGCTGTGAGCGGGGACAGAGAGCAGAGAGAGGCTGCCGGGACCGGGGGGCTGCTCTGGGACTCCACAGCCCCAGTTTGGGCAGATTGGAGCTGCAGGCAGAGCGGATCCAATAAAGGAACTGGGTTCCTGGGGAATGTGCTCCGTGCACTGACCTGGGCAGGGGACAGGCTGGGGTTTGTTGTCCCAAACCAGGCGCTGCAGGGGCAGAGTGGCCACAGCCACATCCCAGGGACTGCAGGATGAGAGAATGCTTGGAGTGGGAAGGCACCACCTCGTTCCAACCCTGTCCCTTGTGGGGTGCACTTTAGGCAACTGTTTGAAGTTTGTTCTGTGCTTCTTCAAAGTTTTCACCCACCCTGTTCGTGTCTGTCGGGCCAATGACTCCGTCCTTTCCCACCTTCCACGCGTGACAAATAAAAGGTTCGGCTGAGTATTCCCACCAGGCTTGGTGCCCACGCTGGAGCCCCCCAGTGTGCCAGCCCCTCCTGGTGCGGTCACTCCGGGCTGTGTCCCCCCCAAGCAGCGGCATTCCTGTCCCAGCTGCAGCTCCTGGGACTGTGCTGATCCCCAGCTAAGGGATGTCTCACAACTCGGGAACAAGCGCGGCTCCTCCGGGGTTTGTAGCTTGGCAGGATCCTTCAGAGCCAGACAGCTTTTTTTAAACTTTTCAATAGATTTTTTTTTTTTAGAGTCGATGCTGTTTTTAAGATCCAGGAGTGTTAAAACCCATCACAGTGACAGCTGCTTGTTTTGCACATTTTCTGAGCGAGTCTAGATAGACAATGGCAAACGTTCTGCTACCAAAACCTCCACTGAGTCCACAGAACTGTGTTATGAAGAATGTGTATACCAAAAGATGTATTTACATGGATAAATATGCCTTAAAGACTAAATATGCATTTACTTCTAAGGCTGGATCAGAATCCTGCCCAGTCTGGAGGTAAATAATCCATATTTCACAGCTGCCATGGAAGGGTTTGTTTCTTTGGAGGAAAAAAAGGGGGGGAAAGGCATTTCTTTTAAAAGAATCTTCAATAATTTTAAAATCCTTGCATACATTGACATGTGTGGGGATGATTAGGGAAAGGATGAAGTTTAGCCTGACACTCCAGCACTGGCAATGTGGGGTTTGCCATGGGGGTGGCAGTGCTGTGGTGCCACCAAAAACTGGCGCATCCTTTTCCATGTCCCCTCAGATCCCAAATCTCGCTGTTGGCCCTGAGCTGGAACAGGGTGAGGGGTCTGGGTGCTCCCCAGTCCCACAGCTCTGCAGGAATGGGGCCACCTACCCACACCCTCCTGCCACGCTGCAGCCGGCCACACAAAATCCTCTAAAACGAAAAAATGTTGACAAAAAAAACGGAATTTGAAAACCAGGAATTAAAAATTCTCCGTTCAGCCTTAGCATCGAGAGCAGAGAAATCAGTGTTGGCAGGGAGGGGAGGAACTGGCGCTGAATTTGGCCTGGAAGGAGCAGGGATGCGGAGGGGCAGGGACGTCGGACGTGCTGTGCTTGGGTTGGGTCGGTCCTCGTTTGCGTTCCCTCCCTGAGCCCTGAGGGCAAGGAGGGGATTTATTCTGCAGTCAGGAAAGTCCATAATCTAACTGGAAACAGCCAGGTCAAGGCAGTGGCACGCAGGTCTGGGCTGGCTGGGGAGGGACTCTGAGCAAATCCTGCTCCCAGAGTTCTGTGTGAGCAAGGGCTTCAGGAGGGCACCTTCAGCGCTCTGTGCTCCCAGCGCTTCATCCCTAATTCATGAGGAGCTCCAAGGCTCCTTTTTATTAGAAAATTCTCGTGTTAAAAAATGCAGAGATCAGCATATTTGCCACCTCTCATAAGCTTAGTTTTCAGTCATTCATATTTTAGGGCATATTAAGCGTTCCCATCAGCTGGCCGGATGGAAATCTGCATTATGGGATGAGGGAGCGGCGATTTCCACCCGGCCTGGCTGCTCTGCCCTTGTCAGGGATGAGCTGGGTGAGGCCGTGGGGTCTCTGCAGGGGGGGTGCACATCAGTCCCGCAGTGCTGGTTCCATAATTCCTGACTCCCAGAGTTATCCCTGAGGATTTGCTTGAATTTATTCCAACAGCTATGCCGGAGATGGGAGGAATGCAGGAGGCACCTTCTCCTTGGCTCAGAGCAGGGCCTGGTTCTCCCACACAGTGAGCTTTGAACCCTCTCACAGACAGCAGTGAAAACCAGCCCAGTTCAAAGTGATTCCACTTTTCCTGCCAGTGCCTCATCCCCAGGGACTGCAGGTCCAGCCCGGCCCCAGGAGCAGGAGCAGTGACCCTGCTGCAGCAGCCAGGGGTGAAAGACAGGGAGGAGACAGCAGAGGGCTGCTCCAGCCACAGGAATTTCCCCTTATCAGCCAAATATCGGAGCACCCATTATCCCCATCCTCTTTTTTTCGTGCTGCCTGATAAACTGCCTGCAGTGATGATCCATATTCCATTCGGTATCCAGAGGGGGAGATCTGTTCTCTCCTAATGCACATCCATCCCTCTCTGTAGGATGTTGCAGCCCGAACCAAAGCACAGTTGGCACATTACACACTGTGATTTCTGTGCAATAACCTCAGCTTGTCCCCTTCCCAACCCCATTAGAGACAGGAGCACCCCGGTCCCGTTAACCCCCACGGCAGCCACTCAAACGTGAACCACGAGTGAGAGCGAGCCCCAGAGCGGGGATGGAGCACAGCCTCGTTTGCCAGGGGATGGCTGAGGGGGGGATGGCAGGGCCAGGCTCCCCTCCCTCCGTTTTGTAGCTTTTTTCATATAAAACAGCCTCTCCTCGGGTGGGGGTGGTTAATCCTGGCAGCCTTTGAGAGGTGCTCGACGTTTGTGATGTGTCCCTTCAGGTGGGACCAGGCAGGAGCTGCAGCCACGGGGCTGCTCCACTCCAGCCTAATGAGACAGGTCCTGGCAGGAATTTGGGCTCGGCAGGAGCTGCGGGAGGCGCACGGTTCATTAGGCTGGGAAAGCTTTAAAACCTTAAAGGAACTGGTTTGCCTCTCCCATTTAAGTGAATTGCTAAAAGCACTGAGTTGTTCTTCCACAGAATTTCAAATTTGCTGCTTTTTCATTATCCTTGACCTTTTTACATTTTTTACCATAAGGGGGGAAAAAAAAAAAAGTTAACTTTGGAGTAAACTACTGCAAATCCCTCCCCACAGGCTTTGGAAAACAGAGCCTGGGAGGCTGGGCCAGGGGAGCAGCGGCTCTCACCTGCCACTGTTTTCTGCACAAAGAGGATTTAACGTCTGTTTGCCAAAAATTATGAATCATAAATCCCTGTGACCCATTTAGAAATGACTTTTAGCCAGACAGGTGCACATATCCTCCCCGATATTTTGTGTTATGAGTGGCAGAGAGACAAAGGGTGGGATGGGACAGGACACCTTCCTGTGTGCTGCTCCTGAGGCCTGGGACTCTGTCCCTTGGTCCCATCTCTTGGTCCCTGTCTTTTTGCCCCTGTCTCTTGGTTCCCATGTCTTGATCCCCGTGTCTTGGTCCCCGTCTCTTTTTCCCATCTCTTGGTCTCCATCTCTTGGCCCCCTTCTCTTGGCCCTCTTCTCTCAGTTCCCATCTCTTGATCCCCGTCTCTTGGTCCCTATTTCTTGCTCCCCCTCCCTCCCCTGGAGAAGGGGAAGGCAGGGAGAGGGAGGAGGAGGCTGCAGCACTCAGGCTGCACTCCCAGCCCATTCCATGGTCCTTAAAAAGGCACCAGACGACGTCACCCACGACAGCGACGGGGTCACTCCTTGGCACGGAGGGCTGAGTCCCCCCTTCTCCTCTGGCTCCAGGTTCAACCTAAACAAACCCAAAAGCTCCGTGCTGTTCTTTTGGGCCAGCCAAGCTTTCCTCCCAGGCCGGGCACGTCCCTCCTGCCGCCCTCGGGAGCGGGGTCTGGAACGGCTGACGAGACACGGAGCGGAGCAGACACCCGAGTCCTGCCCGCCTCCTCGTTTTTGCCGTGGGAGCCTCAGCGAGCGCCTCGGTCTCTGTTTCAACGCCTTAAGCACCTTTTTGCAAAAGGCCACGGTGCAGGAGAGTCCATTTAGAGAATTAATTTCCCGGAGTTAATCATCCTCCCCGGCACGGCCGCTCCCGTCGGAGCAGCCCCAGCGCCTCGGAGCGCGGCGCAGTCAAGAGGCTCTCAGAGAGCTCCTGGCGTGGCATTTCTCTCCTCGAGATTGCAGAGCAGACACTTAATTCTTCAGGAAAAAACCCAGCTGAGGGCTTTGACCTTCTATTTGAATGCGGGATGAGCACTCCAGTAAAGGTTAATGAGCGCGAGGAGGGAGGGGAGCGTTTGCCGCTGGAACGCTGCTGGAAGGGCTCTGGACACGCGCAGGGCTCCGGGCAGGAGCTGCTCCCCCTGGCCCCAGCCCCACGGCCACCAGGACAGCCCCAGGGAGGAGGAGCGGGAGCAGATTTCCCAGAGGATGGCAGGGAACAGGGATTCACTGCAGGCCTTGGCTTTGTTCTCAGCTGAGATCCCGGCGGAGGACTCGGGACCTTTCCCTGAGCGTTCCAAATGTGTTCATTTTTCTGGGAACTGTGATCTTGAATCACGATGCCTTTCCTTGCTTCCTCATCCAGTTGATGCTTGTGAAGGAATTACTTTGCCGTGTGGGGAAACGTGCCAGGATTGCTGTCAGGCTCTTCCTCCCTGACTTGGCTTCCCAGCCCCTTTTCCAAGGATCTCCCCCAGAGGTGTTGGTTTGGCCAGTCGAGGCAAAAAACAACCCAACCTTCCCCCCCACCCCAAACCTTCCTCAATTTCTAATTCCTCTCCCACCCAAAAATCATGGCATCACTGCTGGAAACAAGAAATCATGAGGGTAAAGACTGGGGGGGAGAGCTCAAATACATGGCAAGAGTTAGGGCTACTCTGATTTAATAATCACTTTATTGTGTTCATTGCTTCTGTCATCAGAGGCACTTTACCTGTATTTAATCCCCACACTTCTGGAAAAACCTGAGAGTTCTGACAAGTGCTTTAATATTCCCATAGATTGCAAATATTTTGGAAAGAAATCCCTTCCACAGGCGGAGGCAGAAAAGCAAAACCAAAACAGACCCCGCTGGGCTGTGATGCAGGCACTGCTCAGTACCAGGCTAGAGACTTAATTATGGAATCATGGAGTGGTTTGGGCTGGAAGGGACCTTACAGATCATCCAGTGGTGATGGACAGTGCCTTTGGAAGGGTTAATAAGAATAAAACATGTACAGGGAAATGTTTTTCGAGAGGCCCCAGCTGAAAACAAAAGCCAAGCCTTGGAGGGAGCCAGCTCTGTGTGTAATTATCCCCTGACTGTTCAAAATACTGGTATTAAAACACTCTCAGCTCCAGTTCCAGTGCAGTGATCGCAGCCAGTGTGGAGAATATGGAAATCCAGCTTGGGTCTGAGCAGGACCTGCCCGTGCTCTCGGTGTGATCCAGGCAGGTCCCTGGCCCCAGGCATGGGGACACCATTGTCCTGCAAAGCCAAACCCCCAAAGTCCCCCTAAATCCTCTGCAGACATCAGCCCCCACGGCTGGAGTTGGTGACTGAAGGGCAGAGAGTGACTTGCACCAAAAACCAGCCTCAGGGAAAATGCTGGGAAGGGCTGGGATGGCCTGTCCAGCTCAGCTCCTGCCCTACCCCTTTTCCACCAGGGCATTTTTCCCCTTTTTCCCCCTCCAGGATAAATTCCTGGGAATAACAGGAATAACATCCTGCTATAGGGAACATCCTGTATAGGCATAGCAAACCCATCCTGGTGTGCCCCTGCAAACCCATTCCAGTGTCCCTGCATCCCGGTGTCCCTGCAAACCCATCCCAGTGTCCCTGTAAACTCATCCCAGTGTCCTCCCAAACCCATCCCAGTGTCCTGCAAACTCATCCTTGGATGTCCCTGCAAACCCATCCTGGTGTGTCACTGCAAACCCAGCCCAGTGTCCCTGCAAATTCATCCCTGGATGTCCCTGCAAACCCATCCCAGTGTCCTTCCAAACCCATCCCGGTGTCCCTGCCACCCTCCCCGCCCGTCCCCAGGTCCCCCAGGGCAGGGGTGCCTCTCTGCAGGGCCCAGCTCGCCCCTCCCCATCAATCAGAGATGCAAATGCACTCAGCAAAGAGCTCCTGCAGATGTTCTCCCTTCAAGCAGCCCACCCTGAGCCCCCACAAAGCAATCGCCCCCAAAATGCCTTCCTGCTCTCCGATGTTCCCAATCACTGCTGCAGGATACTGCAGGAGTATTATTTTTGTCGGAGCAAAGCATTTGCTAAACAAGCCACCTGTTAAATAAACACTCCCACTCTCCAAATATTGTTATTTTGTTTTCCAGCCTATGCACAATCTGGATTTATTTTAGATGAAAAAAGATAATCACTAAAGCAAAAAAAAAACCCGAAAAACAGTATTTTGACTATTTGCAACTATCCATCTTGTGAGCACATCTGCTCCTTTGCAAGCTGGCAGGGCTCTTACATTAAAAGAGATTCATAGCTCCTTATTCAGCCGGGAGCTAATGAATTTCCATCAGCAGGCCTCGGCACTCTTCCTTTTTTTTTCACTTCTTCAAGCCTTGAATTGCTCCTATTCCCCCAACTTCCCTTTCTGTGAGCTGCATCTTCTCACGGGGACAAATCCCAATCCAAGATTGCTTCCGCAAAGTTGCCACGGGAGTCAGAACAGAGTTTGCCTCTAGTTCTGTTGCAAAATCACATTTTCTGTGCTTTAAAAGCCAAGTTCGCCCTTATCCCACCTCAAACTTGTCAGTACAGGAACACCCTGCTGCTCCACAGCCCCTGGAGAACAGCAGGTTGGCTCCGCAGGATGGGCATCCACAGGAAAAGTGGAATGGAATGGAATGGAATGGAATGGAATGGAATGGAATGGAATGGAATGGAATGGAATGGAATGGAATGGAATATTTCCATTGGAAGGGACACACAACAACCTCTGAGCCCCAGTGCAGGATGTCAAACCACTGCCACCAGAGCTGGTACCTGGCCTCTTTTCCTTTGTAATGAATAAGCTACAACATGTGGAATCGTGGAATTGTTTTGGTTGGAAAAGCCCTCGGAGCCCATGGAGTCCAGCCATTCCCCAGCACTGCCAAGGCCACCACTGGCCCATGTCCCCAAGTGCCACATCCACAGGGCTTTTGAATCCCTCCAGGGATGGGGACTCCCCACTGCCCTGGGCAGCTGTTCCAACGCCTGACCACCCTTTCCATGAAGAAATTTTCCCACTATCCAGCCTAAACCTCCCCTGGCACAGCTTGAGGCCATTTCCTCTTGTCCTGTCCCTTGTTCCCTGGGAGAAGGGACCGATTCCCACCCAGCTCCACCCTCCCAGGAAGCCCATGCACCCCCTGAGTGGTGTGTGCAGACACTTGCCAGGGATTTAGAACGACTTTAGTGATTTTCATATCTGACAATTGCACCTTGTGGTCACAAATCTCTGCTCAGCACAGAGGGAGGCTGGAGATCCGGGGAACAATCCTGCTCCAGCCGGGCTGTGCCTGCACAGAGAGCCTGGATAGCCCGGGGGGAGACCTGAGCAGAGTAATTCCTGTGTGGATAATGGCCCAGGATAGCAGGCTGTGGGAATGGCACTGATTGGCAGTGAGAGCTGGGGAGGATCATCTGAGTGCATAAAATGTGGCCATAAAGAGCTCCAGCAGCAGGAAATTGCAGGAGCAGGACTGGCCCAAGCCGCTTTTCCCAATCAGCCCCGTCTCCCTGCTCTCTGCATCCTCTCTGTGAGCCTCATTTCCCTGCTGCTGTTTGCCAGGGATGCTCTCTCCACCAGTCACACTCATCCTCCTGCTCCTTGGCTCTCCCCCCAGGCCCCCAGCTTGGCTCCACAGCCTGCACGGGGGCTTTTCCTTCGCCCTCCGAACGAGGCAGGGACAAAACTCCCGGGCCGCTCTCACCCCCTGTCCCTGACAGAGCCCTCTTTATCCCAGGTTTCATCCAGCTCCAGGCTTGCCTGCACCTTTTAAACACTGAACCCCAGCAGCTCATGAGACTTTTCCAAGTGTTTTTGTGCCTCTTGACTCTAATGTGGGTTCTTCAATAATTCCACAAAGCCTGTGTTACTCATTTCACTGCAGAGGAGGCTCACAAGTTAATGGTGCCTGTTGATTGGGCAGCTAATCCCCCTCCCAGAGGTAAAAAATAACTTAAAAATAGCATAATACTTCTCATTTTTGGGCACTGTGCTGTAAACACGTTGAAGATATTTTAATAAATGAGAGGCTGTAATTAGAGCAGAGTAAGCCCTACAGTGCCCCTACACATACAATACGTGTGTAGGATAAAAGAAGGAAGAGTTGGATCTTTTTAAGACAGATTCTTTCCTCAACTCTCCATCCCAGCCTTTTCCATAAAGAAATCCAGGATCCCTTTCATTCAAAGGATAGACTTTAAATTCCTAAACTCATGTCAGGGCAGCATTAAATATTAAAGCCAGATATTAAAATTTCAAGGAACCTAAATTAAACCTGAGGTATTCAAAAATAAGTGTTCCTGAATATTTCATGGCAAAGATTTCGTAATTAACTTTAGAAATCCCTCACACTAAGGGAGAGAGGAGCTGCCCAGTAAAATGTGACCATCCCAGTGACCTTCCAGGGGCCTGCAGCAGACGCTGAAAGGTTCAGGTTTCTGGGGCCCTGTGTAATCTCCGTGCCCTCCTGAGGAATCCTTGCCAACCCTCTGTCTTCTCCAGGCTGGAATTCCACAGGAGCATCCCAACTGTCCCATCCCCCCTGCCATAAGCAGCCCAAAGGGGCCACCACTCACTGGAGCTGCTCAGCCAGCTCAGGGTTGGGAGGAGATGAGAGGTTATTTATGGCTCCTCCAGCATCCTATGAAAGATTCCCAGATTTCCTAGGGAGGAGGAGCATCCCAAATGGAGATGGGGTTTGGATGACTCCACGAGCAGCTTTTCCTCCATTATTCATAAGCACAGGCTGATTTCTGAGGAGCAATTGCCCGTTAGGGCCCTCCAAAATCATCCAGCTGGACCACGCTGCTCCCCCCACCCTCAGACTGTTCACAGCCACTGCTGGGAGCATCTGCTCCTGCCTCCTCCGAAAGGCTTGGGACAGAGATCCACGGCAGCACGGGAGCTGGGCTGGGATTACAGTGCAGTCAGGGGGAAACAGCTGAAAAACACCCCAGCAGGTGGAAAAAACACCCCACAGATAGGAAAAACACCCCACAGATAGGAAAAACACCCCCAACATATAGAAAAAAACACCCCAACAGATAGAAAAAACACCCCACAGGTAGAAAAGACACCCCACAGATAGAAAAGACACCCCAATAGACAATAAAACAATTCCACTGAGGATGCCTGGGCTTGGGGAATGGCTGTGCACTAAAATGGTGGGAGAAGAAGTAAGGAAACAGCGGCAAAGAGAGAGAAGAAGTGGTTTGGATTGAGATGGGTTTGGATCAGAGCAGCAGCTGCTGCCTGTGCCCCCTCCCCTGCACGGCCCCAGCCAGGGGGACAAGGGGCTCCCGGTCCCAAAGGTGCACAAATGAACTGGTGCTGATGGGGATGGGGCCGTGGCCAGATCCATGGGATGGGGAAGCTCGTTAATTGAGCCAAGCCCTGGACAGCAGGACCCTCGAGGGCTCCGTGAGCCAAGTTCCATGCCCAGCACCAGGACACTCAGGCACTTCTTCCTCCCTTCCCCTCTGAAACAGCCCCGCTCATGATGCACTTCCCAGGAAATTAGTGCATTATATAAGAATTAGAGTCTATTATTCTAATGGCTCCATCCCACACACGGTTTTATAAAAGGAAAGTTGCTTTAAATTGATGCTGTGACAAATTTTTCCCTCTCCTGGAGAATTTGAGAGCAGCAGATGAGGGCAGGGATGAACAGCACAGCCACAAGTCCCTGGGTGCTGTCACAAGCGGCCACCTGATGGTCTGTGGTGTTCAGGCTGTGGACTAAGCTTAAAACTGCTTAATTAATGGTACCTAATTAGCAATACCCCTGGAGCAGCCAGCTCCTGGGCTCCCCAGCACGATGTGCTGCCTCTGCTCAGCCCAGAGATAAGGGTGAGCCCTAAAATCTCTTCTATCTGTGGAAATCTAAGAGAGGTCGGTGTAAATAGAACATAAAAATATGTAAATCACTGTGAGGAGGTTTAAATGCCTTCCCAAAGGAGAATATTGCTCTACAACCGTGGGCAGAAGCAGAATAGCAGATTCAATGGGACAGACTGTAATTTGGCATTCACAATTTGCTAATTAATATAAACATACCATCCATAGGTACATATAAAAGCCACTGAATTAATGTGGAAAAGGGAAATAAAGTCAACTTTGTCAGTGGTGACACAAAGTGATTTCCAGCCCTCAGAAGTTGTGGGGTGTGACACTGCAGAGCTCTGGGCTGGAAGGGAATCAGCTCAGGGACACCTGGGAGAGGGAAACACCTCTGCCTTTTGTGGGGCCACCACTCCAACTGTGCCTGACCTTAAACCCATCCCATTCCCACCCCTACCACGGGCAGGGACACCTTCCACTCTCCCAGGTTGCTCCAAGCCCCGTCCATCCTGGCCTTGGACACTTCCAGGGATCCAGGGGCAGCCACAGCTTCTCTGGGCACCCTGTGCCAGGGCCTCCCCACCCTCCCAGGGAACAATTCCTTCCCAATATCCCACCCAAACCTCCTCTCCCTCAGCTCAAAGCCATTATCAGAAAATCAGAGTCAGGCTGGTGGTGACTTTTCCAGGCCATTCCCAGTTTGTCCCAGTGCCATCCTGTGGAGCCGGGGCTGTCAGCACCCCACACTGGGGTCACTGCGCTGCAGCCCTGGGCAGGGCACAGCAGGGCACGGACACCTGAGCCCTCACTGACACCTCGTGGGGAATCCATTCCCATCCACACAGGACTCCCCACAGCAGTAATAAATCGCTCTGTGGGATAAAGGCAGCGGCACTAAAGAGTTCTGGGATCTTTCCCTCCCTGACTCAGGCAGGAAAACGACCCAGACTGGAAAACGCAGCCTGTGCGTCCCTTCCTGCCCCTCAGCCCTGCTCAGTGCCCGGGTGCTGCCTTTGGAAAGGGTCAGGGCAGAACCAGAGCAGGGAAAACCCTCGGAGGCAGGGCAGGATCACAGAACATCCTGAGCTGGAAGGGCCCACCAGGATCATCAGAGCCCAGCTCCTGCACACCAGGCTCATCCACAACAAGCAGCAGGACTGAATATAATCCTTACTTTTCCTAAGGCAGTTTCCAAACAGTGAGTTTAGCATTGGCAAGCCCCGCTCCTGCCCTTTTTCCTTCCTTCCCAGGCGATGGGTTTATTTTACACCGAGTTCTTTCCCTGAAATTCACCCACAATCACCCACAAAACACCTTAATAGCTGTAGGCGCCTGTGCTGACAGGAGCTGCTGTGGGGGAGGCACCTTCCACGTGCACTGTCAGTTCTGGCACATGGAATTCAATATCCCGTTCCAGGCAAATGCTAATTTATTCCAGGAGCGCTTCTCCACACACAGATTGTTAAAGTGCAGGAGAATGGAAAGGTGATGTGAATGATACTGAAACAATCCGGTGAGCTGAGTGGGAGAAGCTGTATTTTCCCGGGGCGTCTCGCTTGATATTGGCACCGGGATGATCTGAGTGGAAAAAATATTCGGGATGACATCCCTGCTGGCCAAATGTGGCCCAGTGGCATCAACCCTCATTTGTGAGCTAAATGTTCTTTTATACATGGATTTGCCAGGTGGAGCCAGAGCCGTGTGACACAGCCCGCCCTGAGCTCTCGTGGAAAATTAGGGGAAGGACAAAACACAGAATCATCACGGGATCGTGGGATGGTTTGGGTTGGAGGGACCTTAAGCCCATCCCATTCCACCCCATGCCATGGGCAGGGACACCTCCCACTATCTCAGGCTGCTCCAAGCCCCGTCCAGTCTGGCTTTGAACACTTCCAGGGATGGGGCAGCCACAGCTTCTCTGGGAACCTATGCCAGGGAAGGATTTCTCCCCAGTATCCCGTCTAAATCTCCTCTCCTTCAGCTGAAGGCAGGCCTGGGATGCTGCAGAGCCCCACAGTTCATACATGCCCTGTCTGTTAGTTTGTAGCTATAGATTTTTCCTCTGCCTTGATAAAGTTTGGATTTTTCCCCCCTGTTTTACTCAGCAGCACAAACCCCTCAGGCTCCGGTGCCTCTGGCTTGTGTTTTAATTGCTCTGCTCGCCCAGGGAGGGGTTTGCAGAGCAGGTACAGCAGTGCCCTCAGGAACGCCCCGGTTCGGAGCCATCTGCTCCTCATTCCAAGGATCTCTGTTCCTGGGTGAGCCAGAGCAACAGGCTCAAGGTGTTATCATATCATCAGACAATTTAAAGGAATAAACAAGCCCTGCAACACCCAGCTCAGCCTTAAGCAGCCAACACGACAATAACACCTGAATGATGCAGCAGAGATTAGAGCTAAAAATAGCCTAGGAAAACAAAAATACTTGCAGACAAGTAATGAAAGTGTGTTTTTAAGGTGATTTATTGGGAATTATGAAGCAGTCCTGGCTTTGTGCTGAGCTGTGAACAGTGAAATTGGAATAAACACAATAATCTCCCTGTGTTAATAACTTGCTCTAAACCCCCCAGACGCTTCACAGCTCCGTGGCTGTCGAGTGAGGGACATGATTTAACGGAGAGATTTTATTTAAAATCTTTATCTAACTAGAAAAAGAAAGGAGAGGAGGCAGAGCTGCTGGCCCTGCACAGGGGATGGGGAGGAGGCTGCTCCCAGAGGCAGTGCCACCTCTCCAGGGCAGGGCTGGCTGTCCTGGCTCTGAGAGGGACAACCGAGGCGCTGGCACTCCTGGGCTACCACGGCCGTGCCAGGGGAGGCATCTCCAGAGGGAAAAACTGCAGATCAGGACGTTCTGCCAGGGAAAAGAGGCCCTGTTTGCACAATGGAGGGAATAAGGAGCCGTTTCCCCCTTCCCTGTTGAGGCTGATCCCTCCCTGGCACAGGGAGCCAAGGGGAGCCTGGGCAGCCTGGAGCTCGGGCAGCTCTCCGTGGAGGGGACACCTGACAGCGGCAGGGCCTGGCTCAGAGCTCTGAAACAAAATTAAATGCATGGAATTAAATTAAATTACATGATATGATACGGTAAAATAAAATACAATTCAGTTAAATTAAATTAAACAAACAAACCCCTCTCTCTGCCCAAGATCCATTTCCATGTGCTGCTGGAATCCCACGGATCACGTGGCCAGTGCCCAAACAATTCAGTATTCCAAAGGTGCTCACTCTTCATTCTGGAATCCCAGACTGGTTTGGGCTTGGAAGGACCCCAAACCCACTCAGTTACACCCCCTGCCATGGGCAAGGACACCTTCCCCTATCCCAGGCTGCTCCAAGCCCCATCCAACCTGGCTTGGAACAGCCTTTCCCTCGCTTGAGGAGCTCACCACACTCTGGGGGAGCCTTTCCAACCCCTCTTGCCAGGGAAATGAGGGAAATGCCAACCTGCTGACCCAAACACGGCAGTTCCCGGCGGAATTCAGAGCCTCAGCAGCACAGGTCGGGTCTGGGAGCTGTGTCCTGTCACCACCCCGGGGCTCAGGTGGTGCTGGGGTGGCCCTGAGCTGCTTCCCTTGCTCTGGAATTCGCTTCCCTTCTCCCGATGTTTGCCCCTGCCGGGCCGTTCTGCCCGTTCCCATCGGTGTTCCTTGTGCAGGGCTCAGCCAGGCTCCCGGGCAGGCTCCCAGCTGCCTTTCCTACCCCGCCAGCAAACACATAAACCCTGACAGAGTGTGACTTTTATTAGGAGCAGACTTCCAGGGAAGAGAATAAAACATCCATTAGAAATCCTGTTAACAGCGCTGGTCGTTATGACAAGAGGGAAAACAGCTTTCCCAGCAATTTGATTTCTTTTTTTCCTTCCTAATGGGGCCTGGGCCCTCCCCGTCGCCAGCAGACAATGTGGGATATTAACGTTTGCTCAGCAGTTATCAGTTTTATATCCCTGCATCACCCCAGTGACTCCCATCACATTATTGCTGCGCTCCTGCATCCTTCCTTTGATAAACAGCGATAACGATCCGGCACCAGAGCTCCCAGTGACGCTGCACGAGGGCCAGGGAGGGTTGTTTGGCTCATCCAAACCTGCACAGACCCGCGAAAAGCGATGTTAAACCGTCACCAAACAGGGCGGTGCGGAATTCTTGTTCCTCAATTTTATTTTTTTTTTCCAACAACAAAATCCAGTATTTGGAGGACCTCCAGCATGTTTGTGTGGTCCAAACATGGAATCACAGGTTCATTAAGGTTGGAAAAGCCCTCCAAGATCACCGGTCCAGCCTGTGACCGATGCCCACCTTGTCCCCAACCCAGAGCTCTGAGTGCCACATCCAGGCCTTCCTCGGACACCTCCAGCGATGGAGACTCCAAACCTCCCTGGGCAGCCCCTGCCAATGCCTAAAAACGCCTTCTATGGAGAAATTCTTCCCAAATACCCAGCCTGACCCTCCCCTGGCACAGCCTGAGGCCGTTCCCTCTCCTCCTGTCCCTGTTCCCTGGGAGCAGAGCCCGACCCCCCCTGGCTGCCCCCTCCTGTCAGGAGCTGTGCAGAGCCAGAAGGTCCCCCCTGAGCCTCCTTTTCTCCAGGCTGAGCCCCTTCCCCAGCCCCCTCAGCCCCATCCCGGGGCAGCCCAGCCCCGCTCAGGGGTCTCTCCCGGGAAAGGAGGTGGATTTTGCACCGCACTCAGGGAGCAGAGCGCTGCTGCGCCTGTTCAACTGATTTGCACGAGGGGTGAGGGCACGGAGCTGATATTCCCGACCTAATCTCCCCGCCAGCCTCTGGAAGCTCGGAAAGCTTGGAGACAAACCCCGGGCGCAGCGGTGGCGCAGCAGCTCCCGGTGCCTCGGCTCGGAACCAGCGCAGGGCACCCACTGGAGCAAAGTTGTGCGGGTCAATGCCTCTCCTCCCCAAAATCCACGCTCCCGGGGTGGCTCTGACTCTGGGCACGGAGGCCGAGCCCGTTTCAGCTGCAGGAGCCGCGCTCCCACGAGCGCATCCCGGCACGCGTTTGCTCCCCGCGGCAAATTCCAATTCCCAGCCAAAGGATGGATATTGTCTGTGCTCTGGGCGCGCTCCCCCATGTCCCCATCCCGCAGCCTTTGCCTGGGAGGGTCTGACCAGTCTGACCTCTCCAGGGAGGGAGTTGGGTGCTAATTCCGAGCCGGGGCTGGAGAAGGGAAGGGCTCCGGGGCGATCCCGCATGGAACGCGGCGCTCCCGGCTGGGAGCGGGGCAGGGATCGCCCGGCGGGGCTCCTGCGCCACGGGAATCCGGGGAATTACAGCGCCTGATGGCAAAGCTGCTCACAGGAAAACAAGGTCAGGGGAGCATTAAGAGGCACGAAGGGAAGCCTGGGCTCCCCCCGGCCGGGAACACGGAGCTCCCATGTCGGGGCTGCGGCTTAAACAGACATTCGAGCGCCCCTTCTCCCACGGGAACCGCATCCGGGCTGGGAATTAGTGCTGGTGGCTCCTCTGCAGCACTGAGGGATGAGAGGACGGCTTGGATGAGGTGGGATGCACTGGGATGCTGTGGGCTGTGGTGGGATGCAGTGGGATGCAGTGCCCACTCGGGCCAACCCAGCGTTCCCACTCCTTCCCTGTCAGGACTCTGCGGGCTCCAGGGTTCTCACTCCCACTGTGATCCCTGCAGGCAAATGCCAGAATTCCCTGGAGCTCCCGTGTGCCAGGCCGTAGTTCCAGTCCCCGGCACACTGACAGGGAATATTCACCTCCCTGTTAGTGCAGCGCAGCCTGGGATTCCCTGGTGGAAGGGTCTGAGTAAATGGCAGTTTAAAAAGTTTAAAGTCTTAAATTTAAAAGTTCAAAATCAGCTTAAAGCAAGAGAAAAGGACATGTGAGAAGAATTCACTGTGGGATAGTTGGAGTCTGATCCCTTGGGTTTTCCTGTGATTTATAGAATCACAAAGAATCACAGAATCATTAAGTTTGGAAGAGGCCTCCAATATCAGCAACTCCAACCACTCCATCATATTGTCCTGGAAAACCTAAAACAGGGCCCGTTTTACACAAGGCTGATGAATGAAAACAAATATTTTCCATTCATTTCAATCCCTTCAATGCTAAAAAAGCCCTTTGGCAAAAGCCCAGTGTCCTTTTTCCTGCAGAATAATGGGATGAGGTGAATCCGGTATAAACCCATTCCCTCCAAAAGCAAAGCTGCCGGGCGTGACACGTGTGCTGCGAGAACCAGCCACCCACAGGCACAAAATGCTCTTGTTAAAGCAAACACAAAATCAGAGAGCTTTAAACCTCGGTGGTTTAAACAAAGCAAACCCTGCTGGGGTTTGTGTAACAGGGAGGGGGGCTTGGCCCAGGCTGTTGGTTTATGAATTTCCATATTCATTCATGTAAATATTGGACTTCACTGCTCATTTCGTACAGAAAGGGAGGCAGAACAATTACATTAAAATATGGGAAAGAATAAAAATCAGCCCGCAAATGGAGGGGTTTGACTGGTGTCCAGGGCACAGGGAAAAAGGCAGTTCCAGAATGTTTCCAAAGCTGACCTTACTGAGTGAGAGCCACACCAGTGATCCCAGGAAAGCAGGGACACATGGAATGCTCAGCCCCAAGGCAGGAATATAAACAACTAAAAATATTCTCATATCTATAAAGAATATCCCACACATGCACCTTAACTGTAAGAGAAATAACTTTTGTAGAATTTCCCAAACCTCAGCGTAGTCAAATAAATTTATTCTGATTTTAATAATGATGGGACCGAGGAAAACTCAGCCACAGCAGCCAACTTTTAATGAGCTCCAGGTCTGTAAACATCGAGCTGAGCAGTTAACAAGTGCCACAAACAATGCTGTGCTTTATCCCAGACAAATTAAGCAGCATCCAGATAAAAACAAAGCCAATTCCCGCCCCTGTTTGAGCACAGGCAGCTTCCTCACAGGTAAATTGTTGCCTGAATTCATAATAAATCCAAGAATAATCATGAAGTCACGGAATGGTTTGGGTTGGGAGGGACATTAAAGCTCATTCAGTGCCACTCCCCTACACCTCCCACTATCCCAGGCTGCTCCAAGCCCCGTCCAGCCTGGCCTTGGACACTCCAGGGATGGGCCAGCCACAGCTTCTCTGGGCAAGCAGCTTGGAAGTGTTTCTGTAAAACGTGCAATTCTCACAATTTCAGAGCCATAATTCCATCACATTCCAGGCGACGCCCATCACCCTCCCCTGCCAAAATCCCTCTTCCAGCCCAGGGTCCAGTGTCTGCCTGGAAAGACCGGAGCCTGTATTTGTTTTCTGGCTTGTTCATAGCTGACACCAGCACGAGCTGAGCGAATCCAAGGAAATCACGTCCCTGGCAGCACCCTGGTCACCCCTGCACTGCCGCACAAATCCATTCCCACGGCTGGTGCGACTCCAACTGCATCAAATTCCACTTAAACTCCATCAATCAGCAGCAGCCGTGCAGAAACACATTCCCAGAGCTCCTGGCAGGGGTGATGGAGCACAGCCAGCTCCCACCTCGGCTCCAGCGGCAGCCGGGGCTGGGAATTCCTCATCCCCCCCAAGCCAAGACCGGGAGCACATTCCATGTGTGACCATCCCTCTCTGTGCCCGACAATCCAGCGCGTGGGGCTCGCTCCCGGGAAGGATTTCATCCTCACTCCCAGGAAGGATTTGTCTCCTTGGGGGAATCCCAGAACCCCCGAGCTGCCTCTCCCCAAGGGACCCCGAGCCCCAGGGAGGACAAAGCCATTTAACCCAGGAAATGCACAAACCACGGGAGATGGTGGCGTCGCTTTTCCCTCCGTTCCCACTGTTTCTGTCCGGGATTGTATTTTATTCCCAAATCAGGTTGCAGATCGTACATTGTGTTGCTATTAGCAAAGGATAATTATATAGAGATACAAATATATATTTTCCTCTTTTTTATTCCTTTCTAAATAAACCATCTCGGGATGCCAGGCCACGGTGAGGATGTTCGTTGTTAGCACGTGGTTTACAGTAACTAAATTCAACGGATGCCTTATTTCTGAGGATGGCAGGATTTTGGGGAAGAGAAACAAGCCCCCATCCCAAGGTCCCTGCAGGGATCCGGGCAGGCAGGGGCGGAGCTGAGGCTGGGAGGGTTTCTGTGGGAAGCCGACCTGGCAGCAGGATGGGACCAGGAAGAGAAGGTGAGGTCTGAGAGGCGCCGTGAGATCCCAGGCTTGGGCTGGCATTCCCAGACCCGAGCGCTGGCCCGGCCCCTCCAAACCCTCGGGAAGGGGCTGGTGCCCCTTTTGGGGATCTCAAGCCAAGAAGGACCATTACAAACCCAATGCTTCAGCACCCACAGTATCTGTGTCCACATCCCACAGATCTTCCTCTTTCCAACTCGAAACACATGGAAATTTTCCCAACGCCACTCGTTGGCTTCCCTGTCCCCTCACTGCTGTCCAACGGGCAGGGAGAACAATCATTTTTCCAGAACTTATTCCTTAGGTTAACGGCAGAACTTCTCCCAGGATTAAAAGTCACTTTTCCAGAACTTATTCCTTAGGTTAGCGGCAGAATCCTCCCAGGATTAAACCGTGGTGACGTTTCCTTTCGCTCTGTTTCTTTCGTCAGTTTAACCTGAGGCTGGCAGAGTCCCTCGTTCATTCCAGATTTCACCCCAGCCCGTAGGGATGAGTGTATTTATTGCCGCATCTGTTCTCCACATTCAATCCAAAATCGATCCCGAATGGTTCCCGGTGGTGCCGGGAAGCTCCCACGGAACCTCCCGGCGATCCGGCATCGG
>VZRJ01013837.1:730346-767670 GCA_013397565.1 Ptilonorhynchus violaceus
TTCCTTAGGTTAACGGCAGAACTTCTCCCAGGATTAAAAGTCACTTTTCCAGAACTTATTCCTTAGGTTAGCGGCAGAATCCTCCCAGGATTAAACCGTGGTGACGTTTCCTTTCGCTCTGTTTCTTTCGTCAGTTTAACCTGAGGCTGGCAGAGTCCCTCGTTCATTCCAGATTTCACCCCAGCCCGTAGGGATGAGTGTATTTATTGCCGCATCTGTTCTCCACATTCAATCCAAAATCGATCCCGAATGGTTCCCGGTGGTGCCGGGAAGCTCCCACGGAACCTCCCGGCGATCCGGCATCGGTGGGGCCGGGGCTGTTCTCCACACACCCGTCTCCCCTCCTTGGATGTCGCACCGGCCGAACGGGAATACAACAGCGCCGCAGGCTTCAGTCTGTTCCGCTGGGGCCCGTGGCGAGATTCCATCGACCCCAGCGGATCCGGGATTCCGGAGACGGAGCGGGTACGGGATGACCTGCCGCGGTGTTATATTCCCAACCGCCCTGGAGCATCCTCGGAGGGCGCTTCCTTGCGGCTGAAGCCCGGGGAGAGCCNTCTCGCTTGATGTGCTCGTGGGGGGGGGTAGAGGGGTGGCCCTGTCGTGCGTTGTTCGTGAGCTGTTCCTTCCCCAGAGAGGTGTCCCGTGTAAAATACGTCAGTGCAAAGTGTATATTTTATGTGAGAGGAAAATACATTTTAATAAAGGTAAAGCTTTGTTTAGCTGTAAAAAATGGCAACTGTTCAAGTGTACAGTAACTTCTTACTAATGTATGAAAATCTGTGATATTTTTGATTTGATTGTATTTGTATTGCCCAAATAAAACATTTTGGCTGTATTGTTCCTAACTCTTACCTTTTCTTTTTAAGGGCAAAAGCGTATTTATTTCACAATAATTGACTTTATTCAGGAGGAAAAACAAGAGGAATGACCCGATTTTCCACGGTGAATTAGCAGCTGCCCCGAGTGAATGTCCCTCTTGTGTTGCAACGCCCAGAATGAATTTCTAGATGGATTTTCCTGCGCGTTGCTATTTACTGGTAAGAAAGGAACAATCCTTCAGCTCAGGCACAGCTTTGGTGAGAGCCCTCGGGGACCCTGTGAGGGGAACCCTGCAGGGGCTGGGCTGTGACATCCCTGGGGACAGTGGCATTTCAGCCAAAGGGCCTTTCACTTGGGACAAGGGGGAATGGCTTCCCACTGCCAGAGGGCAGGGATAGGTGGGATATTGGGAAGGAATTGTTCCCTGGGAGGGGGGGGAGGCCCTGGAACAGAATTCCCAGCGAAGCTGTGGCTGCCCCATCCCTGGGAGTGTCCAAGGCCAGGTTGGACGGGGCTTGGAGCAGCCTGGGATGGTGGAAGGTGTCCCTGCCCATGGCAGGGGGTGGGACTGGATGGGCTTTAATGTCCCTCCCAACCCAAAGCAATCTGGGATTCTGGGACACTCCCAAGCCAAGCAGTTTGCTGGCACAGGATGCTGCACAAGCAAACACGGCCAGTGAAAGTTCAGAGGCAAAGCAGCTGCCCTGAGGTGTCCTGGTTATCCATAAATCCTGCAAGACAGTTCTGGGAGGCAGAGGAGAGATCCAGGCGGGAGAGGCAGCTCCCCAGGAGAAAGCAGCCGCTTTCCCAAGGAAACGGAGCTGATGAGGCGTCTGCCCGTCCCCCCAGACCCTCCCTGCCATCGCCCAGCACAAAGACACCTTTTTAGAGCATCGGCCGCGTTTCCAAGGCAACCCCGCCAAGACAATGCTCCCGCTTCCAACGTTCCCGTGGCAGGAGAATAATAATGTAATAACGGGGCTCGTAAAGCCACTTCCCCTTCCAAAGGATCCGCGAACAGCTCGGGAACATCGGCACGCTCCGGAACCGCTTCCCCTGACGCTGAACCGCCCGGGGGCGGGACACGGAGCGGGGAGGGCACGGAGCACACGGGGGCACCGGGGCTGGGGTGGGAATATCCCAGTGCCTGTGCTGCTGGAGCAGGAGCTGGGGGCAGGATGGGATTATCCCAGTGCCTGTGCTGCTGGATCAGGAGCTGGGGGCAGGATGGGCACGGGACCGCGCGCTGAGGCGTGTGACACCCCAGGAGATGGGAGCAGCTGCACCCCGAATGAGCCTGCCTTGATAAATTGCTGGGTCAGAGGGCATCGAGGCAGGCTCGGTGTAAAAACTCCCAGGAATTAGCTCCAGATCCTGAGGTCCCACTTCCCCCGGCAGCTGCCCCTCTGATAGCCCACACAACACATCCCAGCATCAATTATGGCCAGGCAATGCTGCCCGAAACGTGAGCATCCCTTCCTGCAGAGTCTCCCTCTGCCCAGCCGGGCTCCGGGGAGGGCTCCCGCACCGCCTGGCAGCAGCACAGCTCCAACCCCGATCCCTCTCCCGCCGCCTCGCAGGGATTTATCAGGAGCCGGGTGAGTATTCATCGTGGAGGTGCCAGGGCTGTTTCCTTGTCACTTCCTCCACCTGCACAAGGAATCTTGGCCGTATCAGGCCTCTGGTTTCTGCCCGAAGCCACCAGCTCCGAGGTGCCTGTGGTGGGCTCAGGTCGTGTCCAGCAGCCGAGGGCTGGCATCACCCACAGCCCGGGTGCCCCTGGCCCCTGCCGACCTGCCCTGAATTCCCACTGGAGAAGCAAGGGATGACTCCATCCCTGATGAGCGCGGCCACCTCCAAAGGGAGGAACGAGCTTTAGGAGAGAATCAAACAAAGGGCAGGGACACGTTCAAGCAGGGGAACGGCTGGGCTGCTGGAGGCACTTCAGAGCTGTAACCCCAAAAATCTGCCGACCCTAAAAATCTGCCAACCCCCGCGGGCGCGCCCGTGCTCGGCAGGGACCCACAGCCCATCCTGGGGACAGCCGGTCCCGGTGGGACAGTCTGGGGCAGCACAGCATCCCCGGGACAGCACCCGGGACTGTGGGACAGTCTGGGGCAGCACAGCATCCCCGGGACGGCACCCGGGACTATGGGACAGTCTGGGGCAGCTCAGCATCCCCGGGACAGCACCCGGGACAGGGGGACAGTCTGGGGCAGCACAGCCTCCCCGGGACAGCACCCGGGACAGGGGGACAGTCTGGGGCAGCACAGCCTCCCCGGGACAGCACCCGGGACAGGGGGACAGTCTGGGGCAGCACAGCATCCCCGGGACAGCACCAGCCGGGGCACAGGGCCCCAGCCGGAATCTGGGGCTGTGTGAGCCTTGCTGCTCGGCCCCGGGGAGAGGAATTCCCAGGAGTCCCGAACCTGGGATGCTCCCGGTCCCGGCACTGCAGCGTTCCCAGCGAGTCATTGCTTTCTGTGTTTAGGTTAATGGGTCGAAACCCGAAATATGCGATCTCAGGCAACACCAGCAAGAATATTTATCTAGAACGCGCAGTCTTTCCCCTTGTGGGATTTATTTAACTCTTTCCAATGCTGAAGTGGAAAGTCAGGCTGCTCGTTCCAGGGGGAAGCGCTCCGGACTCCAATGGGATGATGTCACTGAATTCCCTCTGGTTTTCCCGGAGTGCAGCCACCTTCACCTGCCCAACGGAGCCTCCTCCAGCCCGGGAAGGGGAAACCGAGGGAATTTTAATCAGAGGGTTTCTATTCTGCTCGCTGCTGCTCTACTCCAGCTTTATAGTCACCAATAAAACCTTAAAGAGAGTATCAGGATGGATTTATTCTGATTGATTGCGCCTGCCCACCCCCTTGCATGTTAAGGTGCCTCATTACCGGGTGTAGAAGAATTTAATTCCTGAGCATGTGTAATAAACCTCGCACTCCGGACACTTAATGGGTTCAGCGGCGCTGCTGCGCCCGGGCTGGAAAGCCAATAAAAAGGAGCACAAAAAAGAATATTAATAGTTCTGACTTTGGAAAGATAAGCTCAGCAGACGGGTCACGCTTTAATTAATACATGGAGAGCGAAGAATGCTGCCCTAAAGAGAGATTACCCTCAGATTAAAGAGTTCCTTGTGGTTATTTATTTGTTTATTCGTTTTTGTATCCCCCACACATTTAACCGTCTGTGTCCCTTTGGGATTCTTCATCCCTGAGCTTGTGCACCCTGAATAAAAGACAGCTTGCACATTAAGTTCTGTAGGGGTGCAAAGTGCCCAAGAACACTTTAATCATCACCTTCACCAGAGGATCCTCTCTAATAATTATCCTTACTTAGAGTTAAATGCTCACTTAAACTTACTAAGAGTTAAATTTATTGTTCAATTTCTCTCACCAAAGATTTTTGCAGATGGAATTTTAAAAAGGGCCAGGTGGGGTTGGGTGCTCTGAGGGTCTCAGTGGGGATCACTAAAACGTGGCTTGAGTAGCTCGGCCTGCGGTGAGTTAAATGTAGATAACAGAAATTATAAATATATATATATATATATGAATTATAATATAACAGAATTTTGCTGCAAGATACTTTTAAGCATTNGGGAGGGGCAGGCTGGACATCAGGAGGAATTTCCTCATGGGGAGGATGGTCAGGCACTGGAAGGGGATGGTGTGCCCATCCCTGGAGGGATTTCAAAGCCGTGTGGATGAGGCACTCGGGGACACGGGGCAGAGGTGGCCCTGGCAGTGCTGGGGGATGGTTGGACTCGATGGGCTCCGAGGGCTTTTCCACCCTGAACAATCCCGGGATCCCCTCGCTGCTGCCTGGACCCGGCGGTGCAGTGACCCCACAGCAACCTCTGCCCAGGTGGGCGGGCAGAGCTGGATCCTTCACACCCCAACCCCTCCCGCAGGAGCAGCACCAGCTCCTGGACAGCCCCCCGGGGACCGGCTTCCCTTTGTTCCTAACAAACAACCCCTCTGGAAAACGCATCTCCTTGCTTTTCCTACCTGCACAAATGCCAGTAGGAATTTTAATGGGATATTTGCCTTGCTTGAACAAATGCAGCCTTCATTAGTTGTTATTTTTCCCGGCGACAGGCAGAGGTAAATCCCACACCAGACTTCTGTGACTGTGTCTAATAAACAGCCCCGAGCCCCGGTGCTGTCTCTAATCAGCACAAATCTCGCAGCTCTCCTGCTCTCCTGCTCCTTCTTCCCAGAAAGAAATCGCTGCTGATGCCTTGTGCTCCCCCATCCTCCCTTGGCCGGCAGAAAGGCTCGTTCTCTCCAAGGCTCTGAGCAGATATTGTATTCTATGCTTTAAAAAAGGAACCAAAACAACACAAAAAACCCCTTTTGTCTTTATTTGCTGGCTCCTTCCTTAGGGCACCCTAATGACAGTGACATTTGTAATGCTGGGGGAGCCCAGAGCCTGCACCGACCCCATGGGCACAAAATGCTGCTTTGTGGGGCCTGTGCATCCTTAAAGCTCTCAGGGTGGGAATTCCTGATGGTTCCTGGCTCCCTCCTAAGCCCGAGGGCACCTCTGGAAAGGGAATCTCTTCCTCTGGTGCTCTTGGGGTTTATGGACAGAAACACTCCGGGGAAGTTCCAGAGGGCAAAGCTGCAGCCCTGAGCTACTTCCCATCCCAGCCTCTTCCCTCTCCTGCCCAGCAGTGGGAGTGGGCCTGGACAATGGGAGCTCCCAGGGAAGGTCCAGGGCAGAGACGAGAAGGATGGAAGTTTTTACTGGCTGCTAAAAGGCTTCTGGGGGTGCTCTGCAAAGAAAGGGAATTTTTTTGTACATTTACAACATTCCCCAGAACGTGAGGGGGAGATAAAACTTTGGAGGGAAGTGGAGAGTCCCCTCCTGCAGGGGAGAGCCCACGGGATGCCCATGGCAGGGGTTGGAATGAGATGAGCTTTAGGGTCCCTTCCAACCCAAACCATTCCATGACTCAATGGACACATGGAAGAAGGAAATGCATCCTTGTGTCCACTTCAGTTATCTCATACCCTCCCTGAATTTCCTTTATGCTCCTTCTTCCTTTTTATAAAACCTTTTTGGCCAAAACCCCGAAGTTCAAGCCCAAGGTCACCCCGGCAGCTCTTTCCCTATGAGTGTGTTACTCCACAGTGAAAGCTTTATCCAGGAAAATCTAATTCAATCCGTTCATGGGGATCCATAAAACAAAGTCACTCACTGTGCAAGCAAAGTTATTTATGGCACTGGGATCTTGCTGACTACAACAATAAACACAGGATGTATCTCTGGGGAATGGTGGAAAGTTAATCCACAGGAGCACCAAACAGAATGGGAATGATTCTGCCATTCCTGTAAATACCACTGACTTTCCTGAGCTGGGAAAGGACTCACAGGGATCATGGATCCAACCCCTGCTCCCGACAGAAACCTCAACAATCCCACCCTGTGCTGGGAACGTTGTCCAGATGCTCCTTGAGTTCTGGCAGAAGAAACTCTGGAAACACATTTATATAATTGTGGGTGCAGGCAGGTGATCCTCCCCTCCCCGCCTCTTTATATAGGATACAGGCTGTCATTTTTATAGGACACAGGCTGTTTTCCCCAATTTAAGGCTGGATGATGCCAGTGATGCACAGGCAGGTTTGGGATGAGCAGTATCCTGGGAAAACCTGCCGACCCTGCCTTCCCCAGGCTGTGCCATGTGCAGGTGAACAGTTCCCCCTGCTGCACCGAGCTGTGTCTCCTACAGCCAAACCCCTCTCCAGCTAAATGGGCTATCCAGGGAAAGCCTGGCCTGGGAATGTCTCTGCATGACCCTGTGGCGGATCCAGCTGCAGATCCTGCACCCAGGCTGCCGCTGCCTCCCCGGGAAACGCCTCCCACGACGAAGAATCCGCATTTTCCGCCCGTTCCTGGCTTTGGAGCATCCTTTCCGTGCATGGCTAAACGCTCTTCCCCCCATTATTTCTTTCCTTCCTTCTTTTATCAATACATTTTGCCTTGGCAATGTGAAATTCCTATTTTTATCTTCCAAGCCCAGCCTTGCTGAGCCGTGCCGGGTGCGGAGAGGGAGCGATAAACGCGCAGAAACGCCGAGATAGCGGCACAACTCGCCTCCCGTATTTTTGTTCTTCTCCCTCTGCCAAGTTTGAAATGCAAATTGCAGGGACCTGTGGTGTGGTGCTCAAAGCCAAACGAACGCAGCTCCAAGTCAAAAATCTTACAGAGAGACAGAACAGGCTGCGAGGATTCCCGGGCTGGGGCTGGAGCTGGGAAATGCCACGGCAGGCACATTTCATCCGGAATGTGACATGTCAGGACAATCTGCGCAGCAAATTAACTCCCAGGCTGGCTGTGTGACATTTATCTCAAGTGCCCAGTTGCTCACTGGCACTTTGTGCCCCTTATTATTGTCCCTATTCAGCACTAACAAAATTCCCGATGTTTCTGATATCCTGCATCTCATTTCATTCCCACCACCAGGCTGGGAATTGAATTTCCATCGGTGATTGTGGACTCCAGGCTCCACAGGCCTGGGAGTTACAGGTGGATGGGAGCCCTCACCTCACTTTTCCAACCGCATCCACTGCTTTGGGAAAGGGGAGAGGAACCACCCGGGGCTGCCTCAGGCTGGGGACATGGGGAACATTTCTCATTCCAGAACTTGGAAGAGTTTGCTTCAGAGGAGCAATTGGAACTGGTTTTCTGCTGCTGAGTTCTCTGAATGATTTCCTGAATCCGAGTGTGAGGGAGAGGGGAAGGTTCAGGCCATGGCTGGCTCTGCTCCCAGGGAACAGGGATGGGATGAGAGGGAACCTCTGGCCTCAAGCTGTGCCAGGGGAGGCTCAGGTTGGACATCAGGAGGAATTTCCTCATGGAAAGGGTGGTCAGGCATGGGAAGGGGCTGCCCAGGGAGGTTTGGAGTCCCCATCCCTGGAGGTATCCAAGGAATTCCTGGCCGTGGCACTCAGTGCTCTGGGCTGGGGGCAAGGTGGGGATGGGGCACAGCTTGGACTGGATGATCCTGGAGGGATTTTCCAACCCAAACGACCCCGTGACTCTGGGACTCTGCCCAGGGCAGACAGGGATGAGGGTCCAGCCCCTCTCCACGGCTGCTCCCCCCGGAGGGGGGATCCTTTGACCTGCTGCTGCCAGGGAGAGGCACAAACGCCAGGAAAGGACAGGCTTTGAACCAAAATTTACCTCTGGCTTCTAATCCTGGATTCTCTTTCAAACCTGGGATGACATAAAGGTCAGGAGCCACAGCTCTTATTTCCAGCTGCCTTCTGTGTTCCTTTGGAGATGGAACAGTTCAACCTTTAAGCTTCCCCCACACCTCTGTGGTTCCATCTCCTTTTCTAAGGATTGTTCAATAATAACAAATCCGATTTCTCCTCAGCAGCCGGCGACGTTCTGCTCCTTAGAAAGACTCGAGAAGAAAGGAATCATAAAATATTGAACATATCGCACAAGAACCGCATGTAGGACTCCAGTCACTCTCAAATACACTTATTTTTTTTCTCCTGAACAGAAACTCATAGTAAGGAACAAGGACATAAAAGGAGCAATAACAGATAACGCAGGGCTGAGAAATTGTTTCTCTGAATATTAGAAGAATGTACTTATGATAAATGATCCTTCCCCGGTATTGTCTGCCCCAGAAAAATGTACCAAAGGCCTTTAAGTTAAATCTAGGGATTTTCCTGGCCAGCCTTTGCTCTAAAGCAGAGCTGGGGGAGGACACAGCCGGCCAGGGAGCTCTGGGCACGGGGAGGCGTCCGTGCTTTGGAGGTGCCTCCTCCTCTGGGATTGCTCAGGACGGAAATGCAGCGCTGGGAGCGGCTGCTGCTACACTCGTGTGAGCCCCGTGCTGCCCCCAGGCTCGGGGCTGCTCCTGGGCGTGCCAGGGACTGCACAGGATGAGGACACATCGCCCAGCAGAACCCTGACGGCCCAGGGACATTCCTCAATCCGTGAAATCCAGGAGAGGACCGACATGGAATCACGGAATTGTTCGGGTTGGAAAAGCCCTCTGAGACCTTCGAGTCCAACCATTCCCAGCCAAGGCCACCACTGACCACGTCCCCAAGTGCCACATCCACATGGCTTTTAAATCCCTTCGGGCATGGGGACTCCACCCCTGCCCTGGGCAGCTGTGCCAGGGCTGGACAGCCCTTCTAGGGAGAAATTTTCCCAAATATCCAACCTGACCCTCCCCTAGCACAGCTCGAGGCCGTTCCCTCTCCTCCTGTCCCTGTTCCCTGGGAGCAGAGCCCGATCCCCCCTGGCTGTCCCCTCCTGTCAGGAGCTGTGCAGAGCCAGAAGGTCCCCCCTGAGCCTCCTTCTCTCCAGGCTGAGCCCCTTTCCCAGCTCCCTCAGCCTCTCCTGGTGCTCCAGCCCCTTCCCCAGCTCCCGAGGGCTCCTCAAATCTCCATTTTCCCACCCAAACTGAGGAGCAGCCTGAGATTCTCCCAGCCTTCAGGGCAGGGTGCAGAAGCATCAGCACAGAGGTCAGCGAGAACTTGAGATTCTTCTCCAGCACCAGCTTGAGCCCAGGAGGGAAAAAAATGCATAAAACTCCTGATGAAGAAAATATAGTGCTAAAAAGATCATACAACTCTTCCTCCTTTCCTTCTCTTACTCCATAAATCATTTTGTTTATGTAAGGGGGAACAATAAAGCAAGCCAGATTTGGAAAACATTTTTTCCTGTCAGCCAGCAGAATGATTGATGCTGTGCAAAACCAGTATCTAAGTAGGAGAAAAAAAAAGCTTTCAGGGATGATTTACTGAAATCCACCAAACAATTGGATTTGGATCCTGAAAAATAGCAGCTCTTGAGAGTAAATTAATTAATGAAATATTTGGGAATGGCCTTGAATAGTTAGAACAAAACAGAAGGGGGGAAAAACTGGCATAAGATTGTCTTCAATTTCAAGCCACTCTCCACATCATAAAAGAAATTATTTAAGAATAACAATGTCGCCCAAATATCTCGAGACAGAAGAGGAGCCTTGAACAGTGGAGCCTTATCAGGCGGCCTTGGTGCCTGTCTGGCAACGCGTGAGCGTGGCTCTGGAATAACAATTCCGTGCTGACTGGAACAGACCCTTCCCCTCCGCCCCGCGTCCCTGCCCGTGGAGCAGGTCGAGCCCCGGGAGAGCCGTGCCGTGAGCAAGGGCTGGAGACGCTGCCCGGTGGGGCTGGGGGCACACGGGGCCTCTGGTGCCCCGGCCGTGCCAACACCTCCCTGCGCTGCCGTTCCCGGGAATGCGGGGCAGCAGGGAGCGTTCCCCGCACCGGCACGGCTTCCCTGGAGCATCCAGGGGCTTTGTCACAATTCCAATGAATTAAACGAGTAAATAAACAGCAGCTTTGGAGCCGGGGTGGTGCCTGTGAGCTGATATTTCTGGGTTTTTCTCAGGGGGGACCTTCTGCAGGTGGGGGGTCGGGCTCTGCTCCCAGGGAACAGGCACGGGAGGAGAGGGAACGGCCTCAGGCTGTGCCAGGGCAGGGTCAGGTTGGACATCAGCGGGAATCTCTCCATGGAAAGGGTTTTCAGGCACTGGAAGTGCTCAGGAAGGTGCTGGAGTGCCCATCCCTGGAGGTGTTCAAGGAACACCTGGAGGTGGCACTCGGTGCCCTGGGCTGGGGACAAGGGGAATAAACCAAATCCTGACTGGGATTAGAGCAGCTGTGGCTGCTGGGAGGGACTGGGGGCTCTCCTTGAAGAGGAAAAGGAAGAGGGAGAGTGGTGTGTTTGTATTCAATACCTGGTGCTCGCAGGTCTGTAGCTCCATGGGAAGAAGGCTCCAAGGAATGGGGGTGGAGAGGCTGCCAGGAGTGGCAGGGCAGGGACTGGCGCTCCCTCAGCCGGGGAAGGGGCAGAGGGAATTCTGCCTGTCCTGGGAAGGATGGGAATGCTTATCAAGCTGAGATATTTGTCCCTGGCCTGCTCCAGTATCTATAGAAACACGTGCCTTCCCACTTGGCTGGGAATATTTTGGGAGCTGCCTGGCCCCAGCCGATTTTTCTTCTCCGTGCTCAGATTTGAAGCCTTGGCAACACTCAAACGCTGCATTTATTCCAACCCTTTCCCACAGCTCTTGCCTGGTTGAAAATATGTTCCATGGGTTAAAACATAAACTACTTGAGAGCTGCCAGCTCCTGTTTGTTGTGACCCAAACCCTTCTGGGATGCTCTGATGCAGAAGTTCAGCAGATCCACACGCTCCCAGCGGGAACAACGCGGGTGCAGCACATCCCTGCTCACTTTTGGCAATAAATCCCACATGTCCTGCCTTGGAATTGTCTGCCTGGGATCTTCAAACGTGTCCTGCTCTGCATCCAGCAGCTCCATGGTGGCACATGCAGGACAGGACAGAGCGACCTTGCAAAGGCTGGGTCAGTCACAAGCTGGGGAAGTAAAGTGTTGTAAACTTGGTTTTTATTTCATTCTGCTGTCAGTCATCACATGGAATCATGGAATCACAGGACCACACAGTGGTTTATTTGGAAAAGCCTCTAAGATTCTCAAATCCAACCATTCCCAGCACTGCCAAGGCCACCACTGACCCATATCCCCAGGTGCCACATCCACACGGCTTTGAAATCCCTCCAGGGGATCCACCACTGCCCTGGGCAGCTGTGCCAGGGCTGGACAGCCCTTCCAGGGAGAAATACTCCCAAATATCCAACCTGCACCTCCCCTGGCACAGCTTGAGCCCTCTGGGGTCCCTGCCTGGGCACCTCCAGACCCCATTTGTCACCCAGCCCAGGGGGACTGCAGGGCTTCCATCCCCCTGAGCGAATCTCTCAGAAGAGGATTGTGTGCTGTTTTCCACAGGATTTATACCCAATCTCCATCTCTTCCAGGTAAAAAGAAATCCCTTCACTCTCCCTGCACTCCACAGATGTGGATATTAATCTCCAGGAGTCCCACGCAGGGCCCATCACCTCCAGGTATCCGCCCTTAATCCAGAGCAGTGACTCATAAGAGGCTGAAATCAAAACACACTCAGAACAATCCCTTTTCCCTCCTGGTCCGTCCCTGCCCCCCCCCCCGGCTCGGAGCTGTTTAAGGCGTTACAAGCCCTGCCTCCGAGCAGGATTTTTTGTTTCCTATGGATCTCCAATTTCCAGATTCACATCTCCCGACGCCGCTGAGAACGAAGCTTGAAACGCACGGATTTCTTACAGGCAGGATTTGTGTGTGAGTTTAACTAAGACCCGGAGAATAATATCCACAGCTTCTCGAGGAGGAATGATTTTTAGCTTCAATATTTTGCCTGGCTGTGTTTGAAGAACACGAAACACTTCCCAGAAAACCATTCTCACGGATAAGTGCCACCCCCAGCAGAAATCCCTGGGTTTTGCTGGAAAACATTCCTATTGCACCACCACAGATGCCCAGGCAGCTGCGTGGAAAAGCCATCCATGGTTGGAGCTGCTGAAATAGAACTGACAGTGCATCCCCTGGGCAGGGGAAATAAAAAGAGCTAATCCTGGAAGAAAGGGGATGCAGATGATGTGCATTTTAATGGGAAAATACAAATAAAATCAAACAACATGAATATAATAGATGTTAAAGAGAATTAAATTACATTCTGAGACACGTCCAGAGCAGCGGGTTCAGTTTAGGAAATGGATTTAGAGCTGATTATTTGCTCCAGAGCTGGTTCATCTGGTGGCATCACAGAACCCCAGAATCCCAGACTGGTTGGGGTTGGGAGGGACTTCAAAGCCCATCCAGTGCCACCCCTGCCGGGGCAGGGACACCTTCCACTATCCCAGGCTGCTCCAACCTGGCCTGGGACACTCCCAGGGATATCCAGGGGCAGCCACAGCTTCTCTGGGCAGCCTGTGCCAGGGCCTCCCCACCCTCCCAGGGAGCAATTCCTTCCCAAGAAACTTCCTCATGTATTTCTCACTCCTGGATCCGAACGCCCTTGGTTTATGATAAATTTCAATGCATTAATTAAAAACAGATTCATTATTCATTTTAACTCCTTTCCACACATCCTGGGACTTTTTAAAATTAATTGCTAAACCGCTGTCCCTGTACAACTGCGGTTTGCCTGCGTTGGAGGCTCGCCCATAACACAAAGAAAGGGCCTTTCCTGGGCTGTGTCTGAGGCAGGGCTGAGGAGGAGGAATTTGCCAGGTTTCAGGAAATTCGGGAGCCTTGGCTGTGGTGCTAAAGCTCATCCCACGGATCCTTTGTCAGCCAAACAGCCCATAAACCTCACCCTTTATTCATCCTTTCCCAACACTCTCAGCACCTCCTGGAAACAACATTTGTTTCGGTTTTTCAGCAATTTCTCGGCAATGGGATGCTTCCCAGTGCTAACACCACCAGTGGCAACTGGAAACGCTGGGGAGGAGCCAGAGTTCAACCCTTCTGCTTTAGCAAGCGGAATTTACTGCCCTGGTCTCAGCCATGACTCGGCCCATCCCCGTCCTGACCAGAATCGAGGAGTTAATGGATTAGCAGGGCAGGAACAGCTAATTACTGGAACATCAATATTTTCATGCTTTGGAGGATCAGAGGTCACGGAGAAATGGATGTGGGTTCAAATCCAGGCTTTGATTGGGAGCTCATTTCAAGGAGTAATTATCAGGGTGTGTTAGTGCACATAATAACAGTTAATTGTGGGGTCTGGGGGGTAAAACTTCTGTCCCAGCAGGACACTTCAGCCACACAGCTCCTGGACATTGCAGAATCCCAGAATCCTTAAGGTTGGAAAAGCCCTCTGAGCCCATGGAGTCCAACCATTCCCAGCACTGCCGGGGCCACCGCTGACCCATGTCCCCAAGTGCCACATCCACATGGATTTTAAATCCCTCCAGGGATGGGGACTCCCCACTGTCCTGGGCAGCTGTGCCAGGGCTGGACAGCCCTTCCAGGGAGAAATAATCCCAAATATCCAACCTGAGCCTTCCCTGGCACAGCTTGAGGCCATTCCCTCTCATCCTGTGGAAGATTCCTTCCGAGGGAGATCTGGGCAGGGGGGAAGTGTCTGCTACAAGTGAAGGCATCCATTGATTTCCTCAGTCGATGAATCAGATCTGTAGAGCACAAACTGATCCCAATATTGGAATTTTCCCACATAAATATCAAGGCTCCTCAAACACTAATTAATGAAAGGTAAGATGAGCATGGGGGGTGTTGTAAAAGCATTATGAGGAAGTAAATGGAAATACCAGGCATTGCTTCCCGATGGAATTTCTGCTGGAATTCAGTGTCTGACCTGGAGCTGATGAGGGGCCTGGCTCGTGTCGAGATGTGCAGCAGGTCCCTGGAACACGAGGAGCTGCTGTTGAGGCACAAGGAGCTGCAGGAGCCGGGGGAAAAGAGAGGGGAAATGGGAACAAAGGAAGAGCAGGCCAAAAGAAAGAGAGTAATTGCCAGCAAGAAATTTCCCATCGGAAATGGAACATGAAGAACTGCACAGGACGAGATTTTTTGTTCTGAACACTGATGAAACCTAAAATGACTCAAATCTTTACATTTCTATCAATGGCCTTAATACACTTCGCCATTTAATTGTATAAAGCCCTCCTTTACGAGAGTATTTGTACTTTTCAAAATAAATTTTGGTTCTAATTTAAAAAACCCCTCAACATCACACAAGAAGCTACAGATGGAGTTTTCATCTAGAGCTGCTTGAGTCCCTCACCCATTGAGCACATCCTCAGCAGAGCCTCCCTGCACGTGCTGCTTTCCATCTCTGAATATTCATGGTGCATCCTGCAGGAAGCACAGGCAGGGCTGGAGGGGCTGTCCCAGCACGGGGGTGGCACCTGGGGGTGGCTCCAGCCCCTGGACCCACCACACCCCACCCAGCCACCGCTGATGCCACCTGCACAGGCACACGGGAGCGCAGCCAGCAGGCAGGAATTGCGCCCTGGGAGGGGGGAGAGGCCCTGGCACAGGTTCCCAGAGAAGCTGTGGCTGCCCCTGGATCCCTGGCAGTGTCCAAGGCCAGGTTGGATGGTGCTTGGAGCAGCCTGGGATAGTGGAAGGTGTCCCTGCCCATGGAACAGCGGAATGAGATGGGCTTTGAAGTCCCTCCCACCCCCAGCCATTCCAGGATTCCATGACACAGAGCAAGACACGCTGCAGCTCCTTGGAAACCATTTCAATCCGTCTTCACTCACATCCCAAGTAACCAAAGCCACGCTGAGGAGACACCAGGCCCTCCCTTGGAACCACTGTGCTTTCCCATGGTGCTGGAATGTGGGAAAAGCGATGCAAACCCACCATTTACCGGCTCAAGGCTTCTTGTTTGCAACAAAAGGCATTTCCATGCCCAGGTAGACACCAGTGGCACCGCTCCATCCCTCTGGAGGCTGCAGACTCCGGAGTGTGTGGGGTCAGCAGGGTCTGCAAGGCACAACCAACACCCTGAGACCCTCACTCCACTTGGGGAATTGTTCTCCATCAATTAAAGCAATCCAGGACTTAAAAAAAGAAGTTTAAAAAACTGCAGGAGTTGGAAGAACAGCTTCAGAGAGGAAACAGAGTCAGGGAATCATTAAGGCTGGAAAAGGTCTCCAAGGTCATCCAGCCCAACCTTCAACCAAGCACCACCGTGCCCAGTAAACATCAACACATAATGCCACATCCCTCATTCTCTGAACAGTTCCAGGGAATGGTCAAGATTGGTGAGAGCAGAGAAGGAACTGGCCAGGAACAGCGGGAATGGGAGCACACGGAGGAATCCTTGAAAAATCCAAAATTTGGTCACTTTTACCACTGTGAGTGAACCTCGCTCTCCTCAGGAGACTTTAACCTTGCGGGAAGAAGACAGCTCCGTGCTTTACCTCAGGAATACGAGATTCCCAGTGCCATCTGGGCGGTTTATTTCGCTCTCGAGAGCGTTGCCGCGCAACGAGGAGAGGCCGCGGCTCCTCGGGATGGCAGGCACGGAACTCCATCCCATTCAGCCATTGTGTGCCTCAGATGGGTTTGGGTGACCCCACACCCACCTGCCCAACCCCTGTTTAGTTCCCTGATTTAAACAACCCAACCACGCCATCTTGACCTTCCCTTTCCAGCCCCTTCTCCTGCTGAAGGAGGGGAGGGAGACGAGCGCTCACCGTGGGTATTAAACCTCAAGAGCCCTCCTGAGTCTAATTTGATCGACATTCCAGCCCCTTCCACACAAATGAAAGGGACCCGCAGGGTCTCCGGGAGTAACGGCTGGTTTTCTGAAATGTTTGGAACCAGCAGACAGAATAAAGACACAATAATTAAAAATATATCTGACAGCAGGAGCACCGGTAAATGAAACTACAATTGAAAGGGAGTAGCAGGAGATGTGTCGTTCTCCATCCTCAGAGGTCTGCCAGCCCAAACTGGGGGGTTTTTTAAACAAACAATTGAAGGAAGTGTTTAGATTGGATGCAGAAATCTGTGGAGTCTGTTTGACCCCTCTGTGCCAGGAGTGAGGCTGGAGAAGAGCGTGGTACAGCAGGAGGGGTGAACAGGCACAAATAAAATCAAAATATATCGTGGAATCATGGAATCATGGAATATCCTGGGTTGAAAGGGATTCACAAGGACAATCCAGTCCAGCTCCTGTCCCTGCACAGACACCCCAACAGTCCCAGCCTGTGCATCCCTGGGAGCGTTGTCCAAACGCTCCTGGAGCTCTGGCAGCCTTGGGGCTGGGACCATTCCCTGGGGAGCCTGTTCAGTGCCCACCACCCTCTGGGGGAAGAACCTTTCCCTCATATCCACCCTGACCCTCCCCTGGCACAGCTCCAAGCTGTCAATGTGCAGCATCCAGGCAAAGAGAGATGATTAAAGTTGACACGAGAAAAATCTTTGCAGGAAAAATATTCCTCATATTAAAAATATTGCGGGAAATGAAAGGTAAATGTCTGGGAAAGCCTTTTTGTGGTGCTCTGGGCTCGAGGGGCAGGTGGTGCATCAAGCCCTGCTCTTGGCTGGCACTGCCAAGGGATGGAGGGACAGGACACAGGGAATGGCTTCCCACTGCCAGAGGAGAGGGTTAGATGGGATATTTGAAGGAATTGTTCCCTGGGAGGGCGCTGAGCCCCCGGCACAGGGTGCCCAGAGAAGCTGTGGCTGCCCCTGGATCCCTGGAAGCGTCCCAGGCCAGGTTGGATCACCCTGGGAAGGTGGAAGGTGTCCCTGCCATGGCAGGGGTGGGAATGGATGGGCTTTGAGGTCCCTTCCCACCCAAACCAGCTGTGACCGTGACTCTGTGAATGGCACCTCCTCTGACTGCACTTGGACTTCTCCTATTTATTTTTTTTTTAATAAGAGATAAACCCAGAGTTCTCTGTGACCCTGCAATGTTTGTGTGGGGTCAGCACCCCAGAGGGGGCCAGGGAGCCCGGGCAGCCAAGAGCAGCCCCGTGTGCTCCCGTGGTGCCTCCGCTGGGAGCACGCTCCGACACGAGAATAAATCCCAGGGTTGTCATTTATTACAGACTCTAATGAAAACAGAGAGAGGGATTTTTATTTCTCCCTTCTGAGCATATGTAGAATTTTAACACGAGTGTTTTATCAAACCTCAGAGTTATGAATCATTCATAGCCAACCAGTGACTCCCACTCGTTGGCAGAATGACCCCAGCCTGGCTTGGCCCTGCCAGCAAACAGAGCGGTGCCTAATGAACCCAGACAGCTGATTCTGAAGGCACTGAAGAAGCAAAATCAGGTGGATTTTTAGGATTCAAAAAAAAATTATATATTTTGTCAGGATCTCAGTGGGTTGTTTTTTTTTTTTTCCTTTTTTGAATAATGAATGGAGTTGATTTAAGGCCGAGTCAATGCCGGGAGTGCCGGGTGAGGGATTCGATTGAGAGGCTGTCACAGGACTGTGTTGTTTCCCTGACAGGAGTTGTCATGTCCCGGTGACACCTGATGTGCAGAGCCCTGCCTGGTAAACGGCTGAAAGATGGAATTGTCACTCTCCATTACCTGGCACCAGCAATTACCCGGCTGGGCACCCCCGGGGGGAGAGGGAGGGTGGGGTGGCAGGGCACACCCGAGGGAGCCACTTCAGAGCCTGACAGAGAGAGGCTGCTCCCAGATTTGCTGGAAATGAGGATTCTGGGGATCATTTCCCTGGCTGTGCCTCAGCAGGGACAGAGGAGGGTGTGAACACGGGGATGAAGGAAAGAGGGGAGAGAAGAGAACACATAAACCGGGCTGGATGGGGCTTGGAGCAACCTGGGCTATGGAATGTGTCCCTGCCCGTGTCCCTGCCGTGGAACAAGATGAGCTTTAAGGTCCCTTCCATCCCAAACCATTCCGCGGTTCCACGATTCGTAGCTACCTTCAGCTCTGATGGGGGAAAACCGCACACGCTTGTAGAAACGAGCCCAAGGTGTTGAGCTGGATCCCTCCTGGGAGGTAATTTAAATTGAAAAGTTTCCAGCTGTCAGAGGATGTTTTATTCCTCAGAACCCCGGCGATGGCACTTCCCTGCTCTGCCACCTGCAGTCCCGCTGGCAGCAGGAGGAACATCTGAAACCCCTGCGCTTCTGGGGATTGCTTTCGGTGTCCCTTGGATTTGCCTCACTCCGAGCTGCTTCAGGGAGGCTCTGGGAACGGCTCTGTATAACCATAGCAACGTGGAGAGCGCTCAGCTCGCCACATTCCTGGTGCTAACAAAGAGCGGAGCGGTGGCACAAGGAGGAATGGGAACCGCGCACGGGCTGGGCTGGGGAGGGACCCCGGAGGCTGCTGGGGCTCTGGGAGGACGGGGATGCACGGGTTGGGATCGGGGTGGAGTCAGACAAAGCCACGGGGGGCTGATCCCACACTGGTGAGAGAGCTGCTCCGCCTGGACACCCCCAGGAACCCCTCCTGCTCCCGCTCTGCCTCCCTCGGGGTCTGCAGCAGCCCTCGCCAGGAGTTTGTGTGGGACTCAGGATCTGATCCGGCCTCAGGGAAAAGTGAGATTAATACACCTCAGAAAGGTTTGGGGGAAAGGTTCTGTCGTGTGGAGGCGCTGAACTGTCAATCCCCCAAAATCCTCCTGGGCTGGGGACTCAGCATCTCCCTGGAGTGGGCTCCGGGTCTGGATCCACTGGACTTCCTTCGGTTTGGAGGCACCCAATGGTTTGAACTGAAATTCCATTTTGGATTCCTTATTCTGTTTAGAATTGTAATTCAGGGAAAAACGAAGTTCACGCAGGAGATTTCTTCTGCGCTAAAAGGAAGAAGAGGGGGGGAAAAAAGGATTGTTCTCCTCGGTGGCCACTCCTGTCTCTGTAAACAGCACCCTCAGAATGACCCTGGGCGTCGGTGTCCCTGCAATCCTGAGTCCTGCAGAGACCCTGACCTCGCTGCAGGGTGCACGTTTGCAGCAGAGCTGCCTGTAAGAACAAGAACACAAAATCCTTTTTTGCGTTCCACCTGGTAAACAGCCACGTGTGGAACTCACAAATTCTCCGGGAGCCGAGGAATACTCACGGATCTCCTCGGACATGCAGAGGATCACGTCACAGGGATGCACCCCAAGGAGTGGCACAGCAAAGCATGGGGGATCCTCTGGGCTCTTCACTCCTTGGGGTTGTTCAGTTCTTCAAGCCAAACTCTTCCCTTTAGTTTGTTTTTTGTCTGTTTGTTTGTTTGTCTTTTGTTTTATTTTGCTAAAACACAGTTTGGAGAAGCAGCAAAACATTTCCTGTCAGTGAGATGCAAAAAGCAGAGAGCAGCACTGCACTGGAGGTGTAAGGAGCCGGTTCAGCACCCAGAGGAGCCAAATTCTGCCCTCAGAATCTCCTGCAATTCAATGGCCTCGCACAAGAACAGCGCTCAGAATAATAATATTTCGGTTAAAATTAGTGCAAAAACTGGTCGGTGCAGCTTCTCTTGGAATTGTTCCTTACCCTTTAAATGTACAACTGGCACGCTCCCATGGACTGGGATCCGTGTGAACAGACTGCAGCGCTTGTTTATGGAGGCAGATTGCCAGAGGAAGAGACGCTCAGGCAAACACATTTCATTATGCACGGAGCAGGAAATCGTGGTTCAAACCGACTGCTGGGAAGGGGTTAATGATTTCTGTGACCGAGTTACGCTTTTACAGACTTCACACCAAATTTCAGGGAGCAAACTCGAAATTTTTGGGAGCAGCTTGATCTGCAGAGCCTCGCAGGGAGCGCTGCCGGTTCCACCACGGGCAGAAGCGTGGGAAGCCAAGGGGGAGATGTTGAGGAAGCAAAGGAACCTCCCCGGGAAAAGCTGGAACCTCCAGGGAGGGGCACGTTGGCCGCAGGAGGTGCTCAGAGGCCACAGGGATGGACGTTCCCCGAGGGCATGAGCCAGGAATTCCAGGAATTCCTCGTTCCTGGCGGTGTGAGGAGAGCAGGGCTGAGCCCAGCAAAGGTTAATCTCATTTGTGTTGCTTGACAACGGCTCCTTAAGTGATGAACCTTTGCCAACCTGGCTTTTAAATGTATATATATATATATTAGATCTTTTTACCTGCCTCACCTTTACTCCTACAGCTCTTGCCCCTCAAAAGCTTTTGCTCCAAGGAATTTGTGTTCAAATTAAGGTTCTCTGAAGCACAGTAATTAATGCTGTCAATGAGGGGCACTATTTATTCTGCATCTCACCCACCTGGGGTTCAAACACACCTTAGTAATTTATAAATATTGGCTTATTTATGTCTAGTTTTCAGGAACACATCACCTCCCTCCAAGCAGCAGGTTTAGAGAACACGATTTGTGCTTTTCCTTCTGGGAATCCCATTCCTCCAATGACACGGGAGCACAGAGCCCTTCCAGCGTCATTCCCCAACATCCCACAGGTGCCATCCCTGTGACCGGTCCCTTCCCACCTGCACTGCCACGCTGGAATGCTGGAAATGCCTTTTGTGTTTCCCAGAGACACTGGAATACCAGAGGAGAGGTTCTGGTGTCCTCACACAAGGATCTGCACCAGCAATTGTGCTGGAAAAGGAACAAATCACAAATTGGGGGGGGTTTTTCCTTGTCTCAGACTCCTCTGATTCTGAGAGGAATCCTGCAGTCCTTTCCTGAAAGACATCCCAGTGGGTCAGGAAAGAAGAGGGGAACAGAAGAAAAAGTGAAAGGAAAACAGCAAAAAGCAAGCACAGAGCAGTTTCTTGGATAATCCCAGAACCACAGACAGGCTTGGCTCTGGAGAGGCCTCAGAGCTTGTTGACTTCTCCTAAACAACGAGGAAAACATGACTTTATTTCACACCTGCTTTAAAGACTAAATTTAAAAACCTAAACCTGACCCCCTGTGGCTCCGAAAGGAATTCCTGACCCGAGCCGCCAACGCCAAGGAAATTGTGGGCAAATAGAGGTTTGGATCTCCTGTCAGAGGAGTGGAGTGCATCACGAGCCCTGATTTATTCCTGAGCAGGAGCACCAGGACGGAAGCAGCTGCCTGACAGGGGGAATTTGCTGGAGAAAATCCCACGTCTCCATCAAAGTGAGACTGCAGGAGAGGCTCTTGTCAGCGCCAGTCGGGGGAGAAGGCGTCGCCATTGTTCGGAGCAAACATCTACGGAGGAGAAGCGATCCGCTCCCATCCCCCTGCCCGTCTGCCTGCTGACATTCCGTGTCATCCCGGGATCGCGCGCTGCCGGGGAGGGGGAGGCTCGGAGCGGGGCCCGTGGGCGAGGTGTCGAGGCTTCTCCTGGGAAAGCTGCGGTGGATTCACACACTCCTCAGGCAAAGCGCTCCCCGCTGCTGCCTCACTAATGACGTGCAGAAATAGGCAATATCTGGCAGAACAGAAAATAACATATATAGCAGCAAAAAATAGAAGGTTTATGTAAAATGAGAAGTTGCGTACGCAAGGTAACTGGCTCTGTGATTCTCCTTTCAGCACCTCCAGCAGGAGGAGGGAAATGGCCGGGTGTGATCCAGCTCTCCCGGGAAACGCTGCTGTCCTGGGCTGTGTGACACAGGTGTGACATGTGTGACACGTGTGTGACGTGTGTGTGACACGTGTGTGACCCGTGCTAGAGGAAACCCAGCCCCAGCTGAACTGGGGCTCACTGGCAGTGCCTGCCCTGGCTGGTGCCTTTGCCTGAACTCACCCTGACCCCAGGCAGATCCCAAAACACCTCCACAAGGCCCTTCCACCCCGGGTTTAAATGATTTACTGGATATTTGCCAACTCCACTCCAACTAAAAGACACTTAAATTATTATTTCAAACGTTTCTTTTGTGATTTAATGTGCACTCAGCAGGCTTGAGTTATTCTTTAATTATTAAATCACTAAATGACACGCAGGGTCTGACTTCTGCACAGGTCACATGTTGAAGGAAACCATTCCTCCAAAAGCGCGACAGCTTGAGTGACATGGAATTGTCATGGAATCCAGAACGGTTGGGGTTGAGAGGGACCTCAAAGCCCATCCAGTGCCCCCCCTGCCATGGGCAGGGACACCTTCCAGTATCCCAGGCTGCTCCAAGCCCCGTCCAACATGGCCTGGGACACTTCCAGGGATCCAGGGGCAGCCACAGCTTCTCTGGGCATTCTGTTCCAGGGCCTCCCCACCCTCACAGGGAGCAATTCCTTCCCAATCTCTGATCTAAATCTAAACCCCAGCACTTGCCTGAAAAGCTCATGACCAAACCCGTCACTGAAACCAACCATGGCTGACCAATTCTTCGGCCGTGCATCCTACAAATTTCCCGCTTGGATCTCACACAAACCCCACACCTGGAGTGCCTCAGGGGGGTTATGGCACCTGCACTCACTAGCACAGCCCCACGTCCCACCATTCCTGCTGATCCAAGGACCAGCACGAGCTGACACGGCAGCAGCCCAGCCCCCGGTGCCGTTCGGTGCCATCACAGCAGCACCGATCCCTCCCTCGACGGCCCGACTGCCCCGATGGAAGCACTGCACTCCTTTCACTCCCACAGCTGGAATTATTATTATTATTATTATTATTATTATTATTATTATTATTATTATTATTATTATTATTACTGTGTCTGGAAAGCATCAACAACGTATTAAGTGCTTTAAAGTGATGCTTAAAAACCTGGGAGCCCTGCGTAAAGAGCGTGGCACGAGCACGGCTCACCGGGAAGGGATGGGAAGGGCTGGAAGCACGGCAACCTTCCTTTAATTACCTGCCTTTGATCTCCCTGGCCCTTGTACCGTCCTGTTTTTCTTCAGGAAACTGATTTCCAGGGCTCGTGGGTAGGAATTGGCTGTCTAGAGTGGGGCCAATTAACCAGTTTTCTGCACATTGATTCATTCTCCACTGCTCGGTTTCATTACGGGAAAATGATGGGTGATGTATTTCTCATTTACTGGGTTATTATCAATTCCTTACCCTTGTCTGAAGGCCAAATGTGCTGTGATAGGAACGGGAATCCAATAAAAGCGCTCACAAGCTATTGGGATATGGGGAGAAGATATTGAAATGGAGCTTTGTGTGAGGAACAGGGGGAAAGAAGAGCAGCACAACAAAAGCTGCTCATTCAATAAAGGGAATATCCTGGATAGTCACAGAGTTTACACTGGACTGGGGACTCCAGGTCCTGCCTCGTCCACTTGGGCCTTGCTTGAGTCATAAATTGAAAGTTTTGGGTCATTTTTCAGTCCCACTTGGCTTTTCAGCTTCTAATAGAAGCTGTGGCTGCCTCTGGATCCCTGGCAGTGTCCAAGGCCAGGCTGGACACGGCTTGGAGCAGCCTGGGATAGTGGAAGGTGTCCCTGCCCATGGCAGTGGGGGGGACTGGATGGGATTTAATGTCCTTCCCAACCCAAACTGTTCTGGGATTCCATGAAATTCCCTAAATATTTAACGAGCAGAGTTTAGCACACAGATTTCCTTCCAACATTCCAGCTCAATATTTTTTGGTGCACAGAAGGACATCACAGAAGAAGAATCCCTTCCATCACTCCTTCATTTATTCCCTGGCCCCGGAGGGTTTTGTCTCCCTGACACTGCACTTTCTGAGGGATATTCCCATTTTTATGGAAGGCTCTTCCCCGAAGGCACAGGGGAATGAATCAACCTCCAGGGCGCCAGGCCCGGGGTTGTTCCCTCCCTGGAACCATCGGGAGCAGCAGGGAGCAGCTGGGTGGTGCCTGTTGGTCAGGAACAGGCAGGGAATACTGGGAAAATCCTGCTGAGCCACATCCTGCCGCTCCTGGTGCATCCAGCAGCTCCGTGCCCGCTGCCAGGCGCAGCCCGAGGGCAATCTCGTGCTCAGGTCCCAGGGACAACCACCCCTGGTGACAGTAACGGTATTTTTTACCTGAATTATCAGTGTGTTGGTATTTAAAACACCTCCCCCAAATTCCGTGGAAAAGCAGGTGGGTTTTTTCTCCCGTAGAAAACACGCGTTCCTCAAGTGCCACCTGCTGTACCGACTGAACCAGGACACGGCAGTGTGAATCCTCCCAGGAGCCTTGCACAGCCTGATCCCGAATTCCTGCCCAGATGTTCACCGGGGCCTTCCCCAGCAGCAGGAAAACACGGGTTTGTGCTCCCTGATTATTATGGACATTCCCTGAGTGGGGATTTGTACCCAGCCCCCTGGGCAGAGCAGCAGCCCCAGCACTGCTTTACACTTCTATAAATAAACAGCAGCAGCACTGTCACCTTCCTCATGGCCCGGAGAGGGAAGTGATAAAAACCAGCTCCAGAACCGCATTCCAGATGATTTTTCCACAGGATGTGGCTACAAGGAGGAGAGAGGGAGTAAAAACTGCCAGGAAGGTAACATTTGCTATAAATAAACACAGTGTGTGGACGTAATTCGAGGATGCTGGTCCACCTAAGCACAGCACATCTTGGCAGGTCGTTCCCGGTCCAAAAAAAAACTGGGAAGGGGGATCAGAGGTGGTTTGAAAGGAGCTGCCAGAAGAGCACGGTGTTGGACGGGCATGGCCATGGCACCCGGGCACACAGGGAGAGAGGACGATGTCCCAGGGCTGGCACAAACCCACCCACAAACCACGGCATGAGCCAGTAATCCAAATTAAAAATCTTTATTTAAATAACGGATTGACTTGAACACTCCAACACTGAGAGTTATCCCAACGAGTCGTCTAGATATTGGGAAAGGCTCTTCCCCCAGAGGGTGGGGGGCACTGACCAGGCTCCACAGGGAATTGTCCCGGCCCCGAGGCTGCCAGAGCTCCCGGAGCGTTTGGACAACGCTCCCAGGGATGCACAGGCTGGGATTGTTGGGGTGTCTGTGCAGGGCTGGGGGCTGGATCGATGATCCCTGTGGGTCCCTTCCAGCTCAGGATATTCCATGATTCTGTGATACCTGGAACACTCTGTATGTTCCCATGGGGATTTCACTGAGGAGATCACAGAGGAAAAGCAGTCCCAACATCGTGTGTTTTCCCATCTGTGACACCGAGGGTTTGTGTGATGATTTTTCATTCTCCATCAGCAGCTGGGGCATTCTGGGTCAGTTTTCCTGCAGAAGCTGTACATGCAGGGAATCACCGGAGCCCTTCCCAGAGGGGCTGGGCAGGTCTGTCCAGGGATGTGGGGTGAGAGGGGCAGATACAGAATCATGGAATGGGTTGGGTTGGGAGCGACCTTAAAGCCCATCCAGTGCCACCGCTGCCATGGGCAGGGACACCTTCCACTAGCCCAGGCTGCTCCAAGCCCAGTCCAACCTGGCCTTGGACACTTCCAGAGATCCAGGGGCAGCCACAGCTTCTCTGGGCAACCTGTGCCAGGGCCTCCCCACCCTCACAGGGAGGGATCCCTGCCTAGGATCCCGTCCAGCCCCATGTCTGTCGGGGCCGTTCCCATGTCCCTGTGCGGCCGTTCCCATGTCCCTGTGCGGCCGTTCCCTGTCCCGTTTCCGTTCCTGGTCCCTGTACCATTCCCTGTCCCATTCCCTGTCCCGTTCCCTGTTCCCGTTCCCCGTTCCCATTCCCTGTCCTGTTTCCTGCCCCTTTCTCAGTTCCCTGTTCCCATTCCCTGTTCCCACTCCCTGTCGCGGTCCCGTTCCCTGTTCCCATTCCCTGTTCNGATGGCGACCAAGAACTTCCGCGTGAGCGACGGCGACTGGATCTGCCCGGACAAGAAGTGAGGGGAGCGGCCGCCAGCGGGCCACGGAGCGGGAACGGAGCGGGAACGGGATCGGGAGCGGAGCGGGAACGGCATCGACCGACCGGGACCGGGAACGGGGCAGGGACACCGGGAGCCGCGGCCGCCGGCTCGGGGGGGGACACGGCCCCGGGCTCGGCACGGCGTCAGAGTTCGCTTGTGGCTTGGGACGGGCTGGGGGTAAATTGGGGGGTTCGGGGTGAATCCAAGGGGGCGGCGCCCCGCGCCGGGCGGTTCCAGCACGGGTTAATCCGGCCCTCGTGCTCTGCTCCATCCGCAGGTGTGGGAACGTGAACTTCGCCAGGAGGACGAGCTGTAACAGATGTGGCAGAGGTGAGTCCCGGCCAGGCAGGCCTTCTCTCTTCATCTTCTTCTGCCCCATAAAACAGCATTAAATATTCCTGTTGAACCAAAAGCTACTTGAGAACGTTGCTTTATTTTTGTTCAAAAAATCCTTAAATATTTTTCATTAATGGTGAAGCCGCTGTTTGAGAAACTTTGGTTTTTCCTTGCAGAGAAAACGACAGAAGCCAAGATGATGAAGGCGGGGGGCACCGAGATCGGGAAGACGCTGGCAGAGAAGAGCCGGGGGCTGTTCAGTGCCAACGACTGGCAGTGCAAAACGTAGGCTCCAAACACTCCTGCTTTTCCCTGGAAATTCCCTGTGAAGCTGGGACAGGAGGGGTCACAGCCCTGGGGTATGCTGTGCGGGCAGCACTTAATTAATGGAGCAGCAGAAAGGTTTTTAAATGTCAGCACTGCCCAGGAAAAAGGTCAGGTTTGTCTTTGATAAGCTGAGACACTTCCCAGGTTTGGAGGGAATGTGGAGATGGATGTACCACCCCCATTGCAGTGGGAGGTTCTGCCTTCCCTGTGAGGGTGGGGAGGCCCTGGCACAGGTCGCCCAGAGAAGCTGTGGCTGTCCCTGGATCCCTGGGAGTGTCCAAGGCCAGGTCGGATGGGGCTGGGAGTGGCCTGGGATAGTGGAAGGTGTCCCTGCCCATGGCAGGGGTGGCACTGGATGAGCTTTAAGGTCCCTCTCAACCCAAACCAGACTGGGATTCCATGAAATCCCCTAAGTATTTAATGAGCAGAGTTTAGCTCATAGGTAAATGCCTGGATGCTTCTCCAAGCCATCAGCTGAGAAAATGAAGATCTAAATTACAGAATGACAGCTGGAATCAAATGCTTTGGTTATTTGAATGGGTTTTCTGGGTGCTATAAGAGAGAAATGCAGAGGTGGAAGCACGTGACTGTCACTGCAGCGGGATGTGATGATGGAGCATGTCCAGGGAAGGGAAAGGAGCTGGGGAAGGGTCTGGAGCACCAGGAGTGGCTGAGAGAGCTGGGAAGGGGGCTCAGCCTGAAGAAAAGGAGGCTCAGGGGGGACCTTCTGGTTCTGCACAACTCTCTGACAGGCAGGGGCAGTCAGGCTCTGCTCCCAGGGAACAGGGACAGGAGAGGGAACGGCCTCAAGCTGTGCCAGGAGAGGTTCAGGTTAGGTATTGGGAAAATTCCTTCATGGAAAGGGCTGTCCAGCTCTGGCACAGCTGCCCAGGGCAGTGGTGAGTCCCCATCTTTGGAGCGATTTAAAAGCCGTGTGGATGTGGCACTTGGGGACATGGGGCAGTGGTGGCCTTGGCAGTGCTGGAAATGGTTGGACTCGATGGTCTGGGAGGGCTTTTCCAACCCAAAGCACTCTGTTATTCCATGTTCGTTAACTCCTCTGAAGGGTGGATGCCACTAGTTAAGAAATAGTGAGGAATTTGAACACCTTCCATGTAGTCTTGTTCCTGTCCGTGTTCCTGCCTGCCTGCACGTTGATTTGACTTCTTTTCCCTGAATTTGTCACCTTCCAGTGTTGTCTCATCTGTTTCCAAGGATAATATTTTCTCTTCCTCTGCTTCTTTTGCCCCTGAAGTTGTGGCAACGTGAACTGGGCGCGGAGGTCAGAGTGTAACATGTGCAACACCCCAAAGTACGCCAAGCTGGAGGAGAGGACAGGTGAGATGGCTCTGGTTAAAATGCTGGAACTGCCGTCAGAAATGGCTTGATAAATCAGAATGGACATTAATTACATGGAGTGTTTTCCCAGCAGAACTGGCAGAGTTCATGCAGTGTGTGGGTTCTTGGCCTCGCTGAGTTTTGGTGGTGTGGGAAGTGATGGTTCCATGTGGGAAGTCAGGGAATATCCAGCTTAAGCTGCCCCTGTGTTTGATTTTGATGTCAGGACATGTGGAAGCAATGTTTTATTAATCTCCAGAGGCCTCCTGTGTGGTGTCCATGTGCACAGGGCTGTGGAGATAAGGCTGTTATCTGCTCAGGAGGGCTGGGGCTCGGTTTCAGTTCTGCATGAATGTGAACCCAGAGGTAACTGGAGCAGGATCTCCTTACAGCTCCTGCACTGTTCCCTCTGCACCCGGGATCAGGCAGGGAATTTACTGCAGGGAGTGGAACAGGGCAGGGAATTTAACACACAGAAAAAAAAGAAGCCTGGAGAAGAGCACGGAGCATATTGTTCAAAGGGAAAACCAATTTTTTAATATTGAATATTGTGAAAATAGTAAAGAATATTAAAGACTATAAAAGCTGATAAATACTTTTAGTGGAGGTGTCCCTGCCCATGGCAGGGCGTGGAATGAGGTGAGCTTTGAGGTCCCTCCCAACTCAAACCAGTCTGGGATGCTCTGATATTTAGTATTTAATAAGTTATGTGAGTTCTGTTGTCCTGCAGAGGACGTTTGCAGCCACGTGCATGTTCCACACTCCTGCAGTAAATGACAAAGTCAGCTGGAATGGAAATGAGCCCTTGAAGTTTTCCACTGCTGTTGTGAGAAGGAATAGGACGTTTCTCAAGGCAGCAATTGGCAGTTGTACAACTCAGTGCAGCCACATATAGATACAGAGATATAGATATAAATATAGATATAGATATAGATACACACACCCCCCTCATGTTCCCCTCCCTGCTTTCCTAGTTTAGCTGCTCTGAGGTGGGATTTGGGGTTTTGAGGATGGTGCCCTTCATTCCAGCCCCTTGGGGACATCCCTGTGTGCACCCACCCCAAGGCAGCTTCGAGAGCCCTTTGGGAAGCTGCTTCTCAGCACAGCTGTTGTCCTGAAACATTTTTTATTCTTTTTCCTTTCCTTTAAACATTCCTGCTGCTATGCTGTTGGTAGGCCTTTATCCATTTTCTCGAGGAGGTTTCTGAGGAAGTGTGTTTAATAAACGTGTGTGGGAACGATTCATGTTCCTCCTGAGATCCTATTACGTCCTTATGGCAGATTTATAATTCCACGAGGGTTTCCAGAGCCCCTGTAGAAGTTTGTGTGCTTAAAGCAGCTGAATTTGGTGCAGCTCCAGAGATTGTGTTGTTTTGCCCTTTTTCAAGGCTATGGAGGAGGATTTAATGAACGGGAGAACGTGGAATACATAGAACGGGAAGAGTCTGACGGGGAGTATGATGAGGTAAGGGATGGGCTGGGATTGCTCTGGAGAGACACTTGTTGTGTTTATAAGGATATCCCATAAAATTAAAATACAAAATGCTCAGATTTCCATTCATCTCCTCCATGGAGTCAAATTATCCCCAAGACAAGCATCTCTAAAAGCTTCTTGTTGCTAATTGATGTTTCATGGTACTCCCCTTTCCCTTGGAGCAAGATCTTATTTTAAATTGATGTTTGTTTATTTTCTTATAGAAGTGTTATCAAAAATACAGTTGATGATTATTTTATAAATCAGAATAGACATCAAATCCTGTTCTAATGGCACAAAATTCCTCAGTTTGGGCGCAAAAAGAAAAAGTACCGAGGGAAGCCGGTGGGTCCCGCGTCCATCCTGAAGGAAGTGGAAGATAAGGAATCTGAAGGGGAGGATGAGGAGGATGAGGATGAAGATCTCTCCAAATATAAATTGGATGAGGTAGGATAGCTTGTTGTTTTTAAGGCAGTTTTTAATCATGATTTAGTGCTGTTCAGGAGCAGGGGAAGGGCTGGCCTCTGTTTTTAGCTGCTTCTAGAGCAGAGCTCTCGGAATAGTGGTGCCCAAAGCTGCTGGAAAAGATATGCACAAGCTCTGCTTTGTTCTAAATACCTGCATTCGAAAATGGACAGTTTTTATTAAATCATAAATTACAAGCTTATCTGAGATCAGAACCCGAAATTTGTCTTTGTTTGGAACCTGTATCTGTGGTTACCATATATAGGGAATGCTCTTTTCTTCTTAGACTTTTAAAACCACATCAGATTTATTTTTGATAAAATGACATAAAATATTCTGAGGGGTTTTTTTTCATTTTCCCTGAAATATATGAGCATCACTTACTGGATTTTCCACATCTTTGGACAGCAGTCCTGCAGAGACAGGTGCATATGGTCGTGTTTTACACAGCAGTCACCACATTTTGGATATGAAACCTGTCTGTGCAGGATTGGACTTTAGTTAGAGATTTTGAGGGTGAAAATTCATTTAAAGTAAGTGGTAAAAATGTGTCCGTGTTCTCATTAACTTTATTAAATAAAAAAGGTGGGGGCTTTGCAGAGTTTTTACTTCGGTTTGAAACACAAGTTTTAAGTCACTCTTTACTCCTTAAATTTGTGGTGTCTCATTAAATTCAGTTCAGTTTTCAAAGGCTGGAAAACAGCACCAAATAAACGCTAGAATAAGTAAAAAACCGAAATGAAATTAAACGAAAAGCATTGCCTGAGTTTGTTGTGTGTGCCTGTGCCAGGATGAGGATGAAGATGATGCCGACCTGTCCAAGTACAACCTGGATGCCAGTGAGGAGGAGGACACCAACAAGAAGAAGAAGCCCTCGAGGCGCAGCCGCTCCAAGTCGCGCTCCTCCCACTCGCGCTCGTCCTCGCGCTCATCCTCTCACTCGAGCTCAAGGTCTAGGTCCAGGTAAACGGGTACAGGTCCAGGGTAACGCCAGGCAAAATGTCAGTATCTAACTTCCTTATTTACTTCTTCTTGATTGCCTTACAGTTGTAGTGTAATGATGTGAATAATTCTGCATTTACAGAGGTGGTGATGCTCTGCCTGAGCCGCGGGGCCGCAGTGGGGAGGCTCCATGGGTCTCGTTGCTTGTTTTAGTGAACTTAAGTTGATGTTGATTAAATCCTTCAAATACATTTAATAATACAACATCTTTTCAGGTTTTTCAGGCTTGATGGCCATGTGTGGTTCAGTTGCTGAGCAGAGGGTGGCATTGCAGTAGTGGGAGGAGGTGGCAGAAGAGGCAGTGACGATGCAGCCCAGGCAGATTGAGGGAAAGGACACAATGGGAATATCCTGGCAATAAAGACAAGAAACTTGAACTTGGTTTGTGGCAAGTGACGAAGCTTTAAGTGCAGTGGCAATGTTGTCAGAACATTCCCATCCTGGAAGTGTTCCAGGCCAGGTTGGACAGGACTTGGAGCAACCTGGTCTAGTGGAACTGGCTGGGCTTTGAGGTCCCTTCCAATCCAAACCAGTCTGGAATTCTCTAATAACACTGCAGGTTTATGTGGGACCACACAAAGGTCTGCTGGGCAGACTGAAGCTATCTCATTACTATTTAAATTCAGTAATAAATGAACAATTCAGTCAATGCTTTGAAATCATAGGATGTAATTAATATTGGAGCTTTTGAGCTGCCTTACAGCTCATACAAGGAGGATCCTGATTAATCAGTACAAGCTCACAAGGTCATTTATTAAATTCACATATATAAAGTTCAAGTTTCTTCTGATCTTCCCAGCTTCGTCATTGCCCCTGTCTGCTCTCAGTGCTGTCACTGCCCAAATTCTGCAGCCCCTCGTGGTAACCAGGGCTCAGCCACAGTCTCTGGCTTGGCTTCTCCCCATGCCTGTTGGATCTTGCTCTTGCTGCCTCTTCTGTTCCTCACAATCCCCATCCTCAGCCTCCCCTCCTTCCCAACCGCTGAGCTGTGTCAGCACAGAGCAGTTTGAGTGCAGTGCTTGGCTCTAGGGGCAGGAGGGTCAAGGACACACAACCACCTCACCTGCCCATAACTTTGGTCATTAATTCACAAATACTAACAGTGAAGTAAAAAGTAGCTTGTCCTAGCTGAGATTGCAACTTCCTCTTGAACTTTTTTGCTTTTAGCTACAGATGATTGGAAATATCAGTTGCCATTTGTGGATGCTTTCTTGTGGGTTTTTAAAAGGTTTTAATACATTTCCTAGCTAACAAATATTCACACTGCTGTGTCCTGCCCAGTAAAATAAGAAGGTCATGGTTACAGTATAAAGTGAGAGGTTGACAGCAAGTAAAATATATTTTTCCTGAAAATATTATTAGAATTTGTTTGCAATGCTTTTGTTTCCAGTGGTGGCTGGAGCCCACCGTCATTGTTACATCTCTCTTGTGGTTTGTGCTTTAAAGAAAATCCATCAATGAAAAATTGGGAAATAAGTCTAGCCTGTTACAAGTCGTGTTGGATATGGCTGTATTTTAGCCCCAAATTAACTACTTAATTTTTAATTAAGGGGGAAATCTTTATGAAATTTTCAAGCTGATTACAAAGCGCTTGTGAGAACTGACTTGGGAAAAACTGAACTGGCCAATCCTAATGCTCTTATCTGCTCTGCCTTTCAAAGAAACTGATGGTTTTCCAGTTAAGGCACAAATTAAGGCATTGATTTCATGAAATAATTAATAGACAGGAAGTTATTTCTTCCTGCCGAGTAACTGCAATCCTGTTTCATTGTGCTTTGTTTTAGGAAACAATCTAAAGCTGACTTCATAATGTTTTTAGTGCAACATCTTGCTGTGTAAAAGTGTGTGGATTAAATGTGCTGTGGTGATGCTGGGGGGGCAGGAGGGGATTGTCATTTCAGTGACTCAGACTGTGTTGCTGCCTCATGTCTGCTGCTCTCAGGAGCAGTAACTCTGCTAAATGCAAGTCAGACGCTGGAAAAAAAATCTCCCATGTTGTTGCAGGTCCCATTCCAGGAGTTCTTCCAGCTCCAGATCAAGATCCCGTTCCAGCTCCAGAGAACAGTCTCGATCCCGTGGGTCCAAATCCAGGTGAATGAGGTACCACTCTGTCCTTGCACAGAGAGGAGGGCACAAGGACCAGCGCTTGTTGAGCTCCTCGGGAAACCGTGCTGGTCACACAAACATTAACTGCTTTTTATCTTGGAAGTCAGAGCTCCTGGGGTCTCTGCACGAGGCTGTGGCCACCACAGAGGTGTTCACTGAGGAGGAGAGGTTGTGGTGGAAGAGGTTAAGTCTGGCCTAAGCCGGACGAGCGGACGCCACCAGGATGAGCTGCAGTGGAGGAAGAAGGATTTGAGTGCATGGTTCCCTGCTTCAGGCATTTGGGTGCTTCTCCTGGTTCCACTTGGGCTGCTTGATGTGGAGGAACATTAGAAATCCCACTCTACTTCTGGTTTTGTGTTTAGTGGTAATTCTACACCTTCCACAAGGCAGTGCAGCCGTTCCTTTATAAAACCGTGGGGGGATCTTAGGAAAATGTTGGTAGTAAATGGTGGGAGAAGCTGAGAGCAGTTTGAGCTGATTGGTATAGGGTTCTGCAGGGCACAGGAACACAAGCACATTTGAGGTGTCCTTGCACAGGCATTCCATTGGCAGAACGTTCCCTCTGCGATGGAAAAAAGAGCTGTCCCTTCTCCATGCATGCAGAGAATCCCAAAACTCCAAATTAGGAAGCTTGAGTTGGGAAGAACGATCACAAATGGTGCCACCACCCTTTGGGGGCAGGGACATGCTGTGGATTATCCCGTGGGGGCCAGTGTGGGATGGAGTCCATGCTTTTGGGAAAAGGAAGAGGGTCCCTGCGCCCTACCAGAGGGGCACTGTATTCCGAGAGATGTTTTAAAATATTTTGACTGTATTCTAAGAGGCTTTTTACAGTATTTTGTCTGAGGAAGGTTTTACTCTCTACACAGATTTAGTTTGAGATTTGTAAATATAACTGCTGGATTTTTTACTGTTTGGTCAGATGAACATCCAGTGTGAAATGTCCATTAAGATAAGGTGAAGCGTGGGTAAATCAGCTTTAGGTCTCTGGCTTTTAAGCCATTGTGCTGTGTGAGTTTTAACTGCTGAGGAAGGTCCTTACAGAGGCAATTCCCAGCTGTCTCCTAATGCTTTTCTTTTTTGCCAAAATGGATCATTTTGGTGAATGCTGGGAGGAGCTTTCCAAACCATTGGTGGTCCATTTATCAGGAAACACTACTTAGCAAAATTTCTTAGGAAAACTCCCCTGGCAGTAGGAGTGTCATTGGCAGAGAACTCAGGAGTAAGTATGGAAGCCCCTGGCGTTCGTGTTGCACAACCCTGCTGTAAACAGAGTAGCGAGCGCTCGTGAAAACTGTCTCTGCTTGTTCTGTCTTTGTGCCTTCTCTATGATACCAGAATTAAATCTCATTTATTTCTCAATCAATAAAGATCCAGCTCCAGGTCCTACAGGGGGTCTTCCACCCCAAGGAAAAGATCTTACTCCAGCTCCCGCTCCTCATCTTCCCCCGAGAGAGGCAAGAAGCGGAGCCGCTCTAGATCCTCTTCCTCTGGTGATCGCAAAAAAAGACGCTCGAGATCACGGTCACCCGAAAGGTTTGGGTTTATGTAGAATAAGAATGGCTGTATTGAAATGTGTGATGTTGATTTTATTTATTCCAAGGACTGAGGTTCACTGGGAAACAATTGAATCTGATCAGTTATTCTCGTAGTAAAAGTAGTCTCCTCGCTTCCCCTACTCTTACTTCCTATTAAACCCTCGGTAATTGCTCTTTTTTTTTTTAATTATTTTTCCCCCTTCCAAAGAAATTCCTCCTGGTAGGAGCATGTTCTGTAGAAAGATCCGGCTCACCCTTCTTTCAGTGTGTGAAAGTGTTAATGTGTCCATTATTGAATTATTTTCCCAAGTAAATACTGCATTTAAATAGAAATTGTGTTCTACTCTCAGTATTAAACTTAGATTTTTAGTATTAAATATGTGGCTTAAAGTTACTTGTATATTATAAGGCCCCTATGAGATATACTTGGCTTCCAGCTATTGTAGGATACTGCTCAGAGTGGGTGCCCAGATGAATTTGAGCTCATTTCTTTGCATGCTTTCTCCATTTGTATCTTGCAGACGCCGCAGATCTTCATCCGGATCCTCCCATTCTGGTTCCCGTACGAGTTCTAAAAAGAAATAATGTATTAAAGCTCACATTTACAAAACACCCACCAAAATTCCAGTCAGTGCATGAGACATTTTTAAGAAGTTGGTGTCTTACTTGGTCAGAAGTGCTCAATCTGCTAGTAGAGGTGCATGTCTGTCCTTGCTTTCTGGCAAACTGCAGCTTTGTTCATCCATCACCCCAAAACTGAGGTAGCATTTTAAGCCATAAACTCCCCAGCAGAGGGGGAAGTTCTGTGGTGTTGGGGAGGGGTTATTATTTTTTAGAGATCAGTTCCTCCATTCCTGACTCCCTCAGGTGTAGGAGCAGGTTGGGAATGTCCTGGCACGGCTTTGTGTGAGGAGGAAGCCGTGACTTTTCTGGAGCGACTCCGAAGCAGGACGGAGCTCCCGTGGGACCACAGCAGGGCAGGGCTGGGGTCACCTGGTGGCAGCAGTGAGGCCTTGGGCTGAGGATTTTTTGTTTTGCCATGTAGAAGTACCAGTGTAGATGGACACCCCTCTTTAGCAGCTCTCAGACCCCCCGGTCCATCATGATTCCGTGGAGGGAATTAGCCTTCGTTCCTGGGAAGTGAGGACGTTTGCAGCCAGCAAAGCGCCCGTTGGCTGTGGTGGTTTCCAGACCCCGGACTCCACGATCCCTTCTTACAAACGGATCATTTAGGATCTGCTCTTGAGCTGGAGGAGTGTGGAACTACCTCCTTGGAATCAAGGGAAGCTTCCGCAGGCCGTCTGTAAAATTTCCTTTGGGGCTGACTAAAATTTTCAAGGTATCTCCATTTTATTTTTCTTTAAAAATGAGAATGAATAAACTGTGTAGAAAGTTCTGGCATCTTCCACATGTTCTTCATCGATCATTCTTTTTTCCTTCAACATAATTTATGGCTTAAAATGCTTTATGGAATCCATTTTAGTATAAAACTTGGTCTCTCTTGAGCTCCGTTTGGTTAAGAAAGGTTTAAGTTCCTTCAGTGCCATCACAAGGTAAGTATGGTAAGGAAAATTCTTCTTTTTAAGCAAGCAAAGAGCAATATATCTGCATTTGTTTCAGTAGTAAAACTCCCAGATTTGCTGCTTTTTTTTGGATAAACTGCACAGAAACAAACGGAGCAAAAATTGAAAAACTCCAGTCTGCTTTTTTTCTCTTTTTTTTTTTTTTTTGTTTGGTTTTTTTTTTGAGACGTCTTATGGACTGGTCTAGAAGCTAAATGCTTTTGGTGTAGAGGTATTTTGATAAATCTTTTGGCAGAAAAAATGCAGTTTCTTCTTTAATGCTTTCTTTTCTCTCTAATTTCCATGCTAAATGTGTGTAGGTTGCACAAGAGCAGGTTAGTCTGTAACTGTGCCTCTGACTTCAACGTCCAACTAAACTGTACAAACCAGATCAAGTAGACGCTCTGTTGTTAGCCTTGGGTTTTCTTGTGCTTTGTATTCCAATTGTTGCTGTACTTACCAGATGAGAGGTTTTAAATTTAGCAACTGATAGGCCACAGGCAAAGGAGGAGGATGGGTCATTGGGCTTAGAGAACGTGTAAGGCAAAATGATGCTGTAGACAAGTGTAAATAAAACCTGTGAGTCAACTGTGCCCGAGTGCTTTGTCTGGGGGACACTGGAACAGCTCTGGCACCCTGACCCTGATGCTCTGTGTGTGAGCCCACCTGGCTGATGGACCCCACATGTTCACGTTCTTGCAGTTCTTTAAGTGCTGAAAATAATTTTGAATTTCAACAGCAGCACATCCAAAACGAGCTTTTACAAAACTTGGAGGCGTTTTCATAGAATTATGGAATATCTTGGCCTGGGAGGGACCCACAAGAATCATTGTCCCTGCACAGACACCCCAACAATCCCAGTCTGTGCATCCCTGGGAGCGTTGTCCAAACGCTCCTGGAGCTCTGGCAGCCTCGGGGCGGGGACCACTCCTTGGGGAGCCTGTTCAGTGCCCACCACCCTCTGGGGGAAGAGCTTTTCCCTCATCCCCACCCTGACCCCCCCCCGACACAGCTCCTGCCACTCCCTGGGGTCGTGTCCCTGTTCCCTGGGAGCAGAGCCCGACCTCCCCCGGCTGCCGCCTCCCGCCAGGAAGTTGTGCAGAGCCAGAAGGTCCCCCCTGAGCCTCCTCTTCTCCAGGCTGAGACCCCCCCCAGTTTCCCCAGTCGCTCCTGGTGCCCCGTTGCCATCTCCAGCCCGGTTCCGTTCCCGGAGCCGCGGCGCTCCCGCGGGCTGTGCCCGCTCCCGTTGCCGTCCCGCCTCTCGCGGCCCCGGGGCGGGTCCCGCCGCCTC
>VZRJ01013837.1:775062-802606 GCA_013397565.1 Ptilonorhynchus violaceus
GGCCAGAACAGCACCCCAGGTAGTTCAGCTCTTCCTTCCTCCAGAAAGGCAAATGTGGCAGCTTTGGGAATTTTTAAACTCCAGGGGACTGGAAGCAGTGGGTGGAAGTGTGTGAATTAGTCAGGTCTTTTGCCAAAGAAACTTCCATGTTTTAGTTACAAACTCAGTTCTAATCCATTTGTGCCACTTCTGAGGCTTATTTTTTAAAAAGCTGTGCTTTAACTCATTTTCTTCACCCTTTTGTAGCGGACAGCCTCTGATGTCTCCTGTTCATGGCCTTAGGGATGAAATTAAATGCAAATACAATAAAATACAGCTGATATTCCATGTGCCAGGGACTATGGAATGTAGTCCTGCATCTGCATCTGCGAGGAATTTCTTGCACAGAACCTTTATTTTTACTCCTCTTCCTTTGTTTATAAAAGTAACTCCTCGACAGAGAATCTGTCCCGTCACTTTTGTTCTGTGTTGTCTGATCCTTGTCCACAAAAACCTGATTTTATCCAGGCCGTGTCCGAGTGCAGCCTGAAAGCCGAGGTTCAGCTTTAATTCCAGAGCCAGCCTCAATTTAATGGGAAAGATGCCTTTTTCAGCAGGAGCTGGTGGACCCTGCTGTGTGCTGAGCTGCTCCTGGGTGTGACAGCTCCAGGTGCCGTGGTGGTTCAGTTACTGGGCGGGGTTTTGGGGAACAGAACCCATAAAAATCTGCTCTTTCTCCTTAAAAAAGTGCCTTGCAGGAGTCTGACTGTATTTTTTTTTTAGTTATTTGGGACTGTGCAAAGGCTGCTCTGTGCCGAGGATCCCTATTGTTCCCTCTGTGTACTTTTCCTTTGGGAAAGAGCTAAACAGAGCCGGTCACTTGTGAAATATGTCGGGATGACCTCAGCTGCCTGGATCAGCCCTGGCTGGCACATTCCCGAGCACAGCGCCTCCACATTGTCCGGGATCACGTGTGGGATGGAGAGGGACAAGGCCTGCGAGGAGAGGGAATCCATCCCTGTCTATCCACTCCTTTGTGGGAAGAGGAGGATGCTGTGTCTCCTGAGCACCATCGATCCTGAACGGAAAACTGGGAACGTGACATTGGGAAGGGCCCTCCAGCGGTTTCAGGGCTGCTTATTCCTGATATCAGGGGTGGTTTCACTTCAGTTCCCTTAAAATTGCGCCTTTTGTAGTGAATATCCACAGGATGTTTGGAAAAGGGCAGTTCTGTCCTTCCGTGAGTGTGGTAAAATGAAGAAGCCACGTTAGCAAAATGGGAAGGAATGTGAGCTTTCCATTTGTTTGCAGGAGAAAGGAGTGGGAGCACCGTTCTCCAGCCACGGCTGTGTGATGGGATGCACTTTCTCACACTGATTCCAGGAGCTAAAGCATACGTGGAAGCTTTAATTCCCATCTACATGGGATGGGAAGGCGTGTTTGTGTTGTGTTTCTTCAACGATGCCTTTCTCATCCTGTCTTCTGTGTTGTCCCTCTGTCCTACAGGAGCTGTAGGGTCTGGAAAAACCACCTGAAAACCACTTGTTTGTGTCCCAAATCCGTGTGTGTTGTACCAGTCAGAATAAGAAGTCAGAGTGACCCTGGTGTTTGCTGGGTTTTGCAGGAGCTGCTGCTGCTGGCGGGGCGTGGCTGGAGCAGATTTTATCTGCCCAGTGTTCCAGGCAGTTCCAGCCTGCAGGGAGCTGCTCTGCTGGGCACTTCCCAGCTCAGGTACCCCGAGTCCTGGGGAGCCCCCAATCCTAAACCCAGCTCAGGTACCCTGAGTGCTGGGGGAGCCCTCAATCCTAAACACAACTCAGGTACCCTGAGTGCTGGGGAGCCCTCAATCCTAAACCCAGCTCAGGTACCCTGAGTGCTGGGGGAGCCCTCAATCCTAAACCCAGCTCAGGTACCCTGAGTGCTGGGGGAGCCCTCAATCCTAAACCCAGCTCAGGCTCCAAAATGTCCCAGCAGAGCCCACAGGTGACCATCTGCACCCCCTCCCACCAAGGCTGTTCCCAGATTTTTATCACATTATTCCCATTATTTTACTGGTTTTTTTGCATTTTGGGATCTTCACACAAAGTTTTGGGCTCCTAAAGCGGGTTTACACAGGGGAGCAGTGGCTCCTTGTGCTGGAAGCAGCACTGGGATGGGCAACCCCAACCCAGCACAGCAGAACTGGGAAATCCCGGACTGCCACTGGGTCTGAACTCATACAGGAGTGTCAGGCAGGCAAATCCCAGAATCCCTGAGGTTGGAAAAGCCCTCCCAGACCATCGAGTCCAAGCTGTGCCCAATCCCCACCTTGTCCCCAGCCCAGAGCTCTGAGTGCCACGTCCAGTCCTTTCCTGGACACCTCCAGGGATGAGGACTCCACAAAATCCCAGACTATACTTTTTCATTCCCTTGCAGTTTGTAGGTGAGATTAACAGTTCAGAATAATTTAGAATCACATCCTGCTCGGAGCCTGAAGGCAGCAGTAGGTGAGCACAGACTCTCCTGTGATGGTCACCACCTTTCATTTAAACATTCTTTTGCATAATTACAGTTTTTTCTTTCTTGTTTGCAGTTCTCAGGTGGCAGGGTCATTGTGGGCTTTGGGATGCAGCCCCAGCCCCCACTGAACATCTGGGTTTGAGTTGCCTTTTATCAGTTTGATCTCAGTTTTAAAAAAACCACGGAAACCGTGTTTTTAATAAAGCAGGATGCAGGAGAGCAGTGCAGTGGAACAGAGCTGAGACCACAACAGCCCAATCTTTGTGATCTTGAGCAGCAGCAGGAAGAGCCGGAGCTGATAGGTCTGGTTGCCCAGCGACAGCAGAAAGCTCCCCAGAGCTGTGCTCTGTCGGGACCAACAGCTCCTGCAAGATGCACGAGTCCCTGCCAGGGGATCTCACAGCATCCCAGACTGCTTTGGGTTGGGAGGGACCTTAAATCCCATCCAGTGCCACCCCTGCCATGGGCAGGGACACCTTCCACTATCCCAGGCTGCTCCAAGCCACATGTCCCTTGGACATTCCCAGGGATCCAGGGGCAGCCACAGCTTCTCTGGGCAACCTGTGCCAGGGCCTCCCCACCCTCACAGCCGGGAATTCTTTCCCAATATCCCATCTATCCCTGTATCACAGTAGTGTTTTACAGACCCACACCCTGCTCCAGCTCCTTGATGGAGCTTTCACCCCACCCCAACCACTCCCCCGAGTGCTGAGGTCCAACACACTTGGGGCTGGGGGATCTTTCCCAAAGCTCTCGGCAAGGGCCATGGGACTGGACAGGTGTCTCCATGCCGAGCCCTGCAGCTCCCCCGGGGTTTATGGGGCCAGGAGTCAGCCAGCAGCTCCCCGGAGTTCATGCTCCAGAGGTTCCTGCTGCGGCTGAGCCCCTGCTCCCGCTGGGCATCGTTAAGGTGCAGCATTCCCTGGAGAGCGTGGGTTACAAATTAACTGCTCAGGCTTTATGGCTCCCCTGCTCCCGGCAGCAGCGTGGGCACCCCGTGGGCACCCCGTGGGCACCACCACATGGGCACTGCGTGGGCACTGCCTGGGCTGTGCTGGAGAGGGTCCAGCTGCTCCTCCACAGCACCATCCCAGCCCTGCATCCCAGTCCTGCATCCCAGCCCCACATCCCAGCCCTGCATCCCAGACCTGCATCCCAGCCCTGCATCCCAGCCCTACATCCCAGCCCTGCATCCCAGCCCTGCATCCCAGCCCCGCATCCCAGCAGCACATCCCAGCCCTGCATCCCAGCCCTGCATCCCAGCCCTACATCCCAGCCCTACATCCCAGCCCTACATCCCAGCCCTGCATCCCAGCACCGCATCCCAAGGACTGTGGGTGCTGCCTGTGGGGCCAGTTCTGCCTTTCCCAGCCCCACTGCCATCCACAGGGAGCCCTGGGTGCCACCCTGCTCCCGGCTGGGTGTCCTCAGGCAACACTTCCGTGCTCCCCTTGCCTCCATGTGTCCATTCCTCCAGGAGAAGTTTTCCATTCAGCTGCTGGTGGGGCTTTGGGAAGGGACCTCGGGGTTATCCCAACATGGTGAAGGGAACAACCTGGAGCACTGGGAATGCTGGCAGGGGCTCTGCCCTCCACGCTGGTCGCTGCCTGTGGTGCTCCCGCCTTTCCCCAGCATTCCCTGTGAACACGGAGCCCCAGCCGTGTCCTGTGCCCCTCTCAGCAGGGCTCCAGCCTGGCCCGTCCAGCTCCCGCGGATCCAGCCCTGTCTGGCTGTCCCAGCCCCTGGCAGTCCCTGGCCGGCTCTGGCTTCCCTCGGAGCACTTCGGATTTTTCAGGGATGAGGTCAAAAGGAGAATTAATCCTGAGCTCAGCCGGGCTTGTCAGAAAGACAGAGCAGCCCCAGCAGTGCCGGGGGAGCAGGAGCTGAGCCCCCCTCGCTCCACGGCCCAACATGAAAGAGCTGCCCTGGACATGAAATATGTCAAATGTGCCCAAATGCATTTTGTTCGAGACAATGTATTTATATTTGGGGCTGCTTTGTTTGAAGAATCCCTCGTGGCCAGGGATAGAAATCCAGTTATTATGACTTTCTGTAAACACAGCGCTTGGACAGACCTTGCCCCCCCTCCCCAGGCTGTTTGCTCCGGAGCCACAGTTCTTCCATGCATCCATCAGGACAAATAAATTCAGCATTTGCAACGGCTCTTGGGCTGGCAGATGAAAAGAAGTGTTCATCCCGACTTGGAGTGGCTTTCCAGGGGGAAGATGGCCTTCCCAGATGCCCGTGGTTTATAGGACAGGTTGGAGTCGGGCAGATTTTGCCTGATGTGTTTGTAGCTCCCCGGCTCTGAACGTGAGCAGGCCCCGAGGAACAGAGACAAGAGCGCGCCTGGAAACCCCATCCCCACATTTGGGCAGGGCCTTGTCCCGTCCTGACCTCAGGGGACGGGCAGAGCCTGGCGGTGCCACCAGGAGAGCTGTGCCCAGCCCCACCTGGAGCTGCCCAGCTGCCCAGGAGCCAGGGATAAGTCCTGTGCAGTGCCCAGGGGGCTTTCCCTGGGCCAGGACCTGCCAGGGGACTGCACGGGCGGGGCTTTGGGTTGGGAGTGCCCTGGCACAGACCAGCCCCCCACAGGGCATCACCCGGGGATGGGGATGCTCCAAACCCCCCCTGCATCACAGCCTCCCGTCGCCCCTTCCCCACCCTTTATCTGTTCCCTGACCGAGCTGTGAGGGATCTGAAGCCTGTAAATGCCACCACTTCCAACATTCACACCCAAAGGAATGGTCTGCTGACAAGGTGGGCATCGGCCAAAGCCTGAACTCAATGGTCCTGGGGGTCTTTTCCAACCTGAATAAATCTGTGATTCCGTGACTCTTTGGAACATTAAATGTTTTATGGCACAGAACTGTCCCAAGGGCGGGGCAAGGCCAGCTCTTTGTAGGGCATCTTGTTTGGCTGAATAAAAACCAGCAGGGCTCAGCGGCTTCGACAGGAGCCAGCCCGTGGTGCCCAGTTCCACCTCCAGGGACGTTCACGTTGTGAGGGCAAGAACTCCCTGTCCTTGCGTCCCCTGGCGCTGGTGACGAGCGGGGACACTCTCAGTGCCCGCAGCAGGACGGGGAGGTGGCGGTGGCAGCTGCCAGGGCTGCCCAGCCCGAGGGTGGCAGGGACAGGTTCCCTCCAGGAGCAGCCGGGTGCCACCTTCGCAGGGCTCCTGCTGGACGTGGCTCGGTGCCACCCCTCCGGCGGGGACATCACCCCCAGCTCAGCAGCCCCGGCTGGCTCAGGCCCAGCACAACCCAGCAGTGACCACAGCACATCCCACTCCGTGCCCAGGGTACAAAGGCATCCTCAGGACAGCCTGAGGGCAACCTCCAAAAACAACCAAGTGTCAGAGCCTGTTAACACCACGGTTAAAATTAAGATTTTTTTCTAAATATATAATGAAAAAAAAACCCCGAACACAGGCCATAAAGATCCATCCAAACCTGAATTACTTCGGGTTAGCATAACTCCTAGATATCCTCCACAGTGGATGAATCAAATTATCCCACGGCTCAGCCACAGACCAGGATCCCAGGCAAGCACCTCTTGGCTGATGGAAATGCCTTGCGACCCATCAGGGAGGATTCAACCACCCCAATCCATCAGGAGCCACCAAACCTCTGCCAGGCTGCGCGGGGACAGGATCTCACCCCGGGGCAAAGCTTAATTCTCATTTTTAAATGGCCATTCCCGAGGCAGCTCAGAAATCCCATAAAGGCAGCGCTGAACAAAGGCTCCACCTGCGGCAGCCGGGGCCGTGGGGACAAGTCCGGCCCATCCATCCCCCTCCCTGTTCCAGCAAAACCACCCCAGGGGCACTGACCTCTCCCACCGGCCTGAGCCTGGACAGGCCGGGTTTAACCTCCGGAGCCCGGCTTGGACACCCCTTTATCAGTTGCTCGGACACCTCTTTATCAGGTACTCGGACACCCCTTTATTTGATGCTTGGACACCACTTTATCAGATAGACACCCCTTTATCAGATGCTCAGACACCCCTTTATCGGATGCTCGGACACCCCTTTATCAGATGCTCGGGCACCCCTTTATCAGATGCCTGGACACCCCTTTATCAGATGCCTGGACACCCCTTTATCGGATGCTCGGACACCCCTTTATCGGATGCCTGGACACCCCTTTATCGGATGCTCGGACACCCCTTTATCAGATACTCGGACACCAGTGGCTCCCATCAGCTCATCCGCGTTAATTTGTGGAAAAGCCAAACCAGACAGGCCGTGGGCCAAGCCCCCGGTGCTGCTGTTCGTCTTGTCCCCATTCCCCCCCTCTCTTTCAGACCACCTTTCCACCCCCCTCCCCGGGTTTGGCCCCGCTGCCCTCTCCCCAGAGGCGCTGACACAGCGGGAATTGTCCGGGCGGTGGGAAATGAAGGCTCGGAGCAGCTAAGTCAATAAGCGCTGTGATTGCGGCAACAATGGCACAGTTAATCACTCCCTGCTCTCGCTGCGCGCCGCTCGGGGCTGGCTTTGTGTCCCCGCAGGGCCGTTCACACCCAACACCTCCAGACAAAGCGCACAGCGCCGGCTCCCCGCGGCTCCCCGCTGCCCCCGGTGTCCCCAATGTCCCCAATGTCCCCGGTGTCCCCGGTGTCCTCGGTGTCCCCAGTGTCCCCGGTGTCCCCAGTGTCCCCAGTGTCCCCCATGTCCCCAGTGTCCCCGGTGTCCCCAGTGTCCCCGGTGTCCCCAGTGTCCCCGGTGTCCCCGGTGTCCCCGGTGTCCTCGGTGTCCCCAGTGTCCCCGGTGTCCCCAGTGTCCCCAGTGTGCCCAGTGTCCCCAGTGTCCCCAGTGTGCCCAGGAGCCAGCACCAAGCTGTTCCCAGGGGCGGGTGCAGAGCAGGTGCTGTGGGACACTGAGGTGTCCCTTTCTTTGCGTTTTTCACCCCAAACTACCACAATTTGTGGGTGACTCTGCAAAGCCCCTCGTGGCCCCAGCAGTGGCACTCACGAGCGTCACAACCCCAGCCTGGGCGATCTGATGGTTTGAAACGCTCTGAGGAGCAAGGCCAAGGCAGGGTGAGCTGCTTCCTTCATTTGGGAATGTGGCTGCTCACCCGACACCGTCACTGCACCCACGTCACCCCTTCCCCGCTGGGAACTGTCCACTGCACCCACGTCACTCCTGCCCTGCTGGGAATCGTCCCCCGTGTCCCTGCTGGGCACTGGCCCCGGGGGTGAGCACAGAAACCTGTGCAGAGCCCTGGGAAATGCAGTTAATGGTTGACAGAAGTTTCCCGGTGGCACTGCCCGCTGCTGGCAGGAAGGTCCCGCTCGGGAAGGGCCGGTGTTCCCACGTGTCCCCACGTGTCCCGTCTGGGCTGCTCTGGGCCCCAGGGCCACCAGGCTCACCCTGACCAGATGCCACTGGCCACGAGGGTGTTTTAATTCCAGTTCCCCACTTGATCCTAAGGTTCCTGTCCCACCTAGACATCAGCTATCCTTGGCTTATGCCGCCTTGGAATGTAATTCTGGGATTAAATCACTTAGTGCTGCTGGCTGATCCCCTGCTGTGATTCCATGATCTCCAGTCCTATCTCTGAACACCCATGGGCCAAATTCCCCTCATTTTTACACCAATAATTTTAATTAGCACATTAAAGTAAATGCCTTAACATCCTCTTGTCACCTGCCTTCAGTTGCATTTACAAGGCCTTTCCCCCGTCCCCAAACCCTCAGCCTGGCATCCCTAGGGAGCGTCCCAGGGGTGTCCAGGCGGGCATTGCACATCCTGGACGGTTCCCTGCCTGCATCCAGACCTGTGTCCTGCCGGTGGATGTGAGTGTCACGGCCAGAGCTGTTCCTTAGTGCTGCGAACCGAGAGGTCTGCTGGGTTTGAAGGGAAAACACAGCGGGAGCTCCACAGCCTCTGGAAAACCAGCTGCTGCTTCCCGACAAAATCAGCATTTAGCAATACCTCGGCATCCTGATGTCCTTTTCCTTCCCAAAAATGACTGGGGCGAGCAATACACAGAAAATGGGAGCTGTCATCCCACACCAGAGGGGTTTGTGCAGCGTGACCCACCCTGAGATGTCACAGTGGTGGCAGACACGGGCAAAGCCACTCCGGCTCCCCAGGGCACATTCCCGACCTGCTTCCCGGCACCGCCTCTCCAGAGACTCACCCTGGGTTCACACCAGGCGTGACCTTTTCCCAGACTTTCCCACCATTGGGAAAGGGTGGTGAGAGTGCAAGAGCCACCGTGCCAAGGGCTGGTGTTCCCAGGGCTGGTGGTGTGCCAAGGGCTGGCGTTCCAAGGGCTGGTGGTGTTCCAGGGGCTGGCATTCCAGGGACTGCTGTTCTTGGGGCTGGTGTTGCAGGGGCTGGTCTTCCAAGGGCTGCTGTTCCAAGAGCTGCTGTTCCAAGGGCTGGTGAGCCATGGCCAACAGGGAGGTGTCACCACAGCCCCACCCAGGCTGACCCTCGGGGCCGTCACTGCCACTGCCCTGCTGTAGGACAGCCCAGTGTTATTCCCAAAGCCCTTGGGTTTATCCATGCGGAGGTTGGACCTGGATGTGAGCACGTGTTCCCAAAGCCAGGCTGCTGGGAACACCAGTGCTGCAGTGCCACATGTGGCCTTCTCACGGATTTTCACCCACTTTTGTTCCCAGCGGCCACAGGGATCCGGGCAAAGCCTGGCAGCACCACTGTATCCCTCCCGTCCGTCTGGGACATACCTCAAATGCCCCAATTCCCTGCTTTGGGAGTGAGCTCCGTGTGTGCTGTTGTTCACTGCCAGCAGCTCCCGAGGAGGATCCTGGTGGGGTTTTACCTGCTGGAGGTGACACCTGGCAGGAGATTTGGGCACGTCAGCATTCCTGGGCACAGCCCAGCTGGCAGAATAACCCCCTGGAGCTTCCATTGATGTCTGAGGCTGCTGGCAGAGCTCGTTTTGGATTTCAGCTGCTTGTCACTAATCCCCTTTCCTCGGGACACGGCGTTTCTTTGGCAGAGGGAGCTGCGCTGAAATCCCGGAGAGGTTTCCCAAGAGCCTGGCGGCTGCGGCAGGGCCGGGTTGTGCAATGACCGGGGACGTCTCTCATCATCCCTGTGTCACAGGGAGGGCACAGCTCCTCCAGACACTCCCTGGGCTCTGCAAGGTGTCCCGAGGTGTCCTTTAAAGTCCCTTCCAGCCCAACCCGCTCTGGGGTTCCGGTATTCTGAATTCCTGAAGGTGTCATTAATTTTCCCCCTCTCCTCGCAGCCCCTGGCGGTCACACCTTGGGTGGGATAACGATGGGCTGAGCTCCCTGTGACCCGCAGGGCCACCTCTGCAGCCACCGCTGCTTCCCACCGCCCTCAGCTGCTGCCCCACAGGCGCTTCCCAGGGAAACATCCCCGGGATTCCAGCCCCTATCTCTTCCCCTGCTGCGGGAGTCAGCAGCGCGTTCGCGGGATTGGAGGAATTTTTCCCTTCTGGCGATGGATTTGGCGATTAGGAGGAACCGGCTCGGCCTGTTCCTGGCCGAGTGCGGAGGTCCCGCTCTTGCAGGGCTCCCGGGGAAGCGTGCGCAGCCCGTCCCCGCTTCCCTGGGGAGCGGGGCGGCTCCGGCTGCATCCCGCTGCCGCTGGAATCCCGCGGCGCCGTCTGCCCTGCAGGACGCGGGGAGCAGAGACAGAGCCCCTGGCCGGCGTTCAGAAGGCGTTTCCCTGCCCATCCAGGGTCCCTCCCGCAGGGATGGATCGTCTGTGCAGCCAGAGGCAGGATCCCACCAGCTGCATCCGTGAATAAAGGACCAGCGGGATGGCAGCGCTCCGGGAGCAGCAGGAGCGAACCAGGGAGGCAGAAATCCCAGCGGAGCTGGGACAGGGAAATAGCCGGGAATGACGATGGCCACAACCCTGTGGCTGCTGCCGGGTTCTCCCGGCGGATGAGGCCGGGCTGAGCCCGAGGGAAGGGAGCACTGGCTGAGGGGGATCCAGCCCCTGCCCAGCCCCGACCCCACAGCCCCTGCCCAGCAGCACTGGGAAGGCAGGGAGCAGCGGGAGTGGGAAAAGACAGGGCTTGGCTCCCTCTGTGCTCGCAGCATCCCTCAGGCTCGTTCCTTGGACAGCCCCTCGCTCACCCACAGACCCGCAGGGGAGCAGCTGCGGCTGCCCCTGGATCCCTGGAAGTGTCCAAGGCCAGGCTGGACCCGGCTTGGAGCAGCCTGGGACAGTGGAAGGTGTCCCTGCCCATGGCAGGGTGGCACTGGATTTAAGCTCCCTCCCAACCCAAACCATTCCAGGATTCTGTGATTCCGTGATCTTCCACCTTCTAATTTCACTCCTCATTCCCGAGGTTTCCACACGCACTCCATGGATGGCGTCCTGTGGGTGGCACAGGCTGCATGGAGAGCCCTGCTGGCTCTGGAGTTGAGGTTTGTGATGTTCTTTGAGTATTTGGGACATCAAGGATCTCTGGGATCACCGAGGCTGGAGCAGGTCCATGCACGGGCTCAGTGGGGGCTGGAAGGGGACAAGGCTGGGCCACCCAGAGCCCAGGGACACCCTGACACCCCAGAAACTGCAGTGGGGTTTGGCTGGGTGGGATATAATCAATCCCTGCCTGTCCCTATCACATTTTAAGGCACGACTTCAACAGCAATTCCTGTTTTCTGCCGTGAACCCCGGTGCCACTCACAACACTCCTGTTGTCTTGGAAGCTTCTCCCGGCTCCCCCTGGCTCGGACACGGGGCTGTCCCAGCCTGGCACGGGCTGAGCCGCAGGGGCTGCACCTTGGAGTTCCCAGAAGGATCATGGAGCGCTGTAAATTAAGCACCAGAGCAACAATTTATTCCTTTTTTGGGAAGCTTTTTTGTCTCCTCCACAACATCCCTGCTGCGAATCCTCCCCCTCGGAAGGCAGAGGGGAACCCAGCGCACGAGGGCCGAGCCCGAGGCAGCAGAGGTTTTATTTGTGCATTGCTCGCTATTTATGGGGTTTTAAATTAAATTTCTAATGTTACTTAATCCCCAAGCACATTTCATTTCCTTGAGTTCCCCAGCGAGGCTCTCCAAGGCGGAGCAGGCCGGTGGTTGCCAGCTGGATGCACAAAACACCTTTCCCCGCCGTATTGTGTGGCCACGCTGAAAAAACACCTGAAAAAAGGCACTTTTAGCCCAATCTCACCTTTTTTTTTTCCTTTTCCCACCTCAGTCTCAAGTGTCTACTGAGAGCTGGGTGAGCTCATTCCCCATTCCGCTGCTGGGAGCTGCAGCCATTCCTGGGTCACGGCAGGAGAAGTTTTATCCCTTCCACAACATCCCAAGGACTCAAAGCCACTCAGGAAACAAAACGACTCCAGAGGCTCAGTGTTAGGGAAGCTCAAGCACCTGGGAAGAGCCCTGTCTGGCTGAGGCTCAGAGGCACTAAATCCTGGCTGGCTCTCGGTGTCAGGACACCTCGGGAGGCTGCGGAGCTCAGCCGGGATGAGGAAGGATGAGCACAGCCTAAAAAAGGAGAAAAAACCTTAAAAAATTAAAAATAAAATAAAAAAAATCAGAAAACCTGCTTATTTCACAGCCTTGTCTGACTTCCAACCCTACTTCCAGTTTTCTGAGTTTTGTTTTACATCCACCAAGCCATGGGAGAAGAAGAAATGCTGAGCCCTGGCGGGGCATTTTCCCGGGAAGCCGCGGGGTGACCCAGCCATTCCTGCCACGGTGACTCACGGGGATGTCACGGGGATGTCACGGGGATGTCACGGGGATTCCAGGCAGAGGCCACCCCCCTTCCCTCCACTGCCTGCCCACACGGAATGCAGGTGCCCCTCTGGCACTTCCCACACGCCCTGTGGGATTGGGTTTCTGTGCGGGGTCCGAGCATCCCCCGGATTTTGTGGGGCACGACACAATCGGTGGCACTTCACATCTGACTGCTGTTCCCTGGTCTTTCTGCAAAGATTTTTCTCCAGGGATTGCAGGAGCAGAGGGCCAGGGAAGAGCTGCTTTTCCCAAGGGCCAGAGCCTCTCCCGGGCAGCGCTCGGGGCGGGCAGAGCCTCCGGTCCGGAGCGATGCTCCTGTCGCTCACCTGTGCTGGGATGGGCTCTGGGATGCTCCCATGGGACCCTGCCCTGCTCTCCCGACCCCACAGGCTTTGGGAGACAAGGCAGGTGGCCCACGGGAGGGGAAAAGGGTCGGGGTGTTGCACATTTCCAAACAGGAAGGGCAATTCAGGGAAATTCATTCCCTGCTCCACTGAATTATCCAACTGGGCTGATTTCTGCAGCCTGGCAGAACACAAATAGTACATTTACCCCTATAAAGACATTAATAATTCCAAAGGCTGGAATCTGAAAGGTGTTTCTTTTATTCTAAGTGTTTGCAGAGTGAAATTAAACTGTTGTAAGCACCGAAGAAAGGTAATTTATTTTCTTTTCCATTTTCCCTTTCAGCCACCGCATTAAATATTAACTGCAGTGTATTTTACCAAACACATCAATTCATTTCCTGTGGGGGCAGAACGAAAGAGCCTTTCCAGGAGCCTCGATGGCCTTAATGAAACCCGGCCCCAATCAGAGCAGTGGAGCAGCACCGGGTGGGAGCAACCACCAGCCCCGCTCCGACCACTCCAGCACCCGGATTTCCCTGGAGCTTCTCTCCTGCTTTCTCAGGTCCTCATTCCTCTGCTGCCCTGCGCCTCGGTCGAGGGGCTGAGCAGCTGAAGCCCGGGTTAGAGCGTCTCTCTGGGCACGGGGGGAGCGGGAGCTGCTCCCTGTGCCCCTCGGGGCGGCTCCCGCGTGGGTCGGAGCCCACGAGTGCCCGCAGCCCTCGGCTGCCGGACAGCGGGAGCTGGGCTGGCCGAGCCCTCGCCTCTCCCAGAGGAGCTGCCGGGCGAGCTCATCCCAGCCAGGCATTTCCCGGGACCCAGAACTCTGCCAAATCCACGGCTCTTCCTGCGCTTGGCTTTAAAGCTGGGCGAGGAGGGCAGGGGGAAACGAGCCTTGCCCTCCAGTGGCCCTTGGGGTGGCTCTCGGGAGGAATTCAGCTCTGGAAGGGCAATGTCCCTTCCCAAAGGACAGCACAGCCTCCAGTGGCGGTGCAGGTGGGGAACGGGTGAGGAATCAGCATCGTCTTTGGAAGGAGCCATAAGAAAGGAAGAACCTGCTAATTACCTGCTAATTCATGGAATTCATGCAGTTGGAAAAGTGGGCTCATTGAGTCCAGCCTGTGACAGATCCCCACCTTGTCACCAGCCCACAGCACTGAGTGCCACACCCAGTGCCCCATTCCTGCTCTATTTGATATTTAGATTTTATTTGTAACCACATCTGTACATTTACACACTTCCCAGTGAAATACTGAAGAGCTGGGCTCGATGATCCCAGTGGGTCCTTCCCAGCTTGGGGTATTCTGTGATTCTGATTCCCCTTGGCTCCACTTGTGCTGTTTTCTTCCATGCTGGATTGTTAAACCAAAGCATGAACAGCATCCTTCAAAAAAAAGCAGTGTTCCATCAGTCAGGCTTTGGGGTTCATCCAATCCAGCCCCCAGAATAGGCCAGGACAGGCTGGAGGTTGGTTTTGTTTTCCCAGCAGAGATGCAGCTCGTCAGTGATGGACAAGAACCAACACCTCCTCTCTGCACTGCTTTTTCCCTGCAAAGGGCCCCGGCTCAGAGCGCTCGCGGACGGGACAGCTTCCCCTGCTCAGAGCGGGCACAGTTCTTTGAAAGAAACCAACCCTCAAACCACTTCCTTCCCTCGGAAGCGAAAGCTCCTGGAAGAGCTGTGTCAGGCAGCGCTCGGGGAAGCGTTCCCGAGTCCCGCTCCCGGCTGGGCACTCACAATGTAGGACCTTGAACACCCTAAAAAGCTGCTGAGGGGCTGTGGGGACGCGTCAGCCTGACCTCCACCCCTGCAGCTCCCACAGGTATGGAAAGTGAACAGACCGAGCCCATTCCAGCTCCCTGCCACAACGGCACCTTTGGTTTCCAGGAGTTCGTTTCCCTCTCCCAGCAGCACTTTGACCTGGGGAGAGCCGGAGCGGGCACCGGAACCCCCTCGTCCCTGCCTTTATCTACGTTTATTTATCGATCAATCGCTTGGCACCAGCAGTTGCCACGACACCGAACATCGGCCACCCACCCGTGCTCCCCCACGGCCCATAAACGCCAGTTATGGCACAGCAGCTCAGGACCTCCCATCCCCGTAATCTCATCCAGCTTCTCCCCATCTTCTCTCCAGAGCACATTCCTTGTTTTCTATTCAGGATTTGTCTTTTTATTTCCTTTATTATCTTTATTTGTATTCCTTTATTATCCTTTATTTCCTTTTGACTCAGTCCCCGTGCAGGTGTGTGGCCATCCCGTGGTCCGGATGCCTGGCAGGATCCAGAGCCAGGAGCTGCCTTCAAGCTCCCAGTGGAACACCGGGGGGGAGTCTGGGAGGGTGGGGAAGGGGATGGGGGTGGGAAGCGGACCTGAAGCAGCAAAGCTGGCAAAAGCTTTTAGCAGTTTTCAAAAAGAGTGAATTACCCAGAAATAGGGAATCCCAGACTGGTTTGTGTTGGGAGGGATGTTAAAGATCATCTCATCCCAAGGGCAGGGACACCTTCCACTATCCCAGGTTGCTCCAAGCCCCTTGGATGCTTCCAGGGATGGGGAAAATGGTGTTCCTTGGGTTGAAACTCTGCGAGCTGAACCTGCAGCCTCTGGTGCAAAGCTGGCAGGAGCCTGTGCTGCCCATTTAAAGCCAATAAAGCAATAGGAGGGATTCAAAAAGGGAATTAGAGCCTTTTAAAAAGGGAACGAGTGACCTGCCTGGTGCTCCATCCAGTGGACATTGCACAGCCCAGCCCAGGGAGAGCTGGAGCTGCTCGTGGGGCAGGGTCACAGCACGGCAAGTTCCCCAAAAACCAGGAATGGAGCATTGTGACACGTTTGTAAGGCAGAAAGACAAAAGGCATCCCACGTTTTTCCTCAGAAATCCCAAAGCCCTGCCCAGTGTGCACGGTCAGACTGGGCTGAAGGAGCTGGTGGTGAGCAGGGAGGTCCAGAGAAGGAGGGGACAGATGACAGAGCATCTCCAGAGTCCCTGGAGCACAGGGCTGGGTACCTGGGAGCACTCCAGAGTCCCAGGAGCACAGGGCTGGGTGCCTGGGAGCATCTCCAGGGTCCCAGGAGCACAGGGCTGGGTGCCTGGGAGCATCTCCAGGGTCCCAGGAGCACAGGGCTGGGTGCCTGGGAGCATCTCCAGGGTCCCAGGAGCACAGGGAAAAGGGCAGAAGGCAAATCTGGACCTGAAGCTGGCCCTTGGCAAACGCACCCAGCGCTTTGAACTCGTCCCAGGGATGAGCTCAGAGTCCAGCCCTGCCCAGGCAGGAATGACAGGCTCTGGAGAGCATCAAGGCAGCCTCGGAGCTGCAGCCCTGGGCTCCTGCTCACTGCAGAGTCCTGATGGACCCAAGCTGGGTCTGAGCACCGAGAGCGGGGCTGGGAATGCAACAAATAAATAGAGAGCTAAATAAATGGATAAATTAATTAATCCCTGCCAACAGGTGCAGCCCTCTTCCAAATTATCGTAGAATTAGAGAATCATGGAATCATGGAATGGGTTGGGTTGGGAGAGAGCTTAAAGATCATCCCATCCCACTCCTGCCATGGCAGGGACACCTTCCAGGCTGCTCCAAGCCCTGTCCAACCCGGCCTTGGACACTTCCAGGGATCCAGGGGCAGCCACAGCTTCTCTGGGCACCCTGTGCCAGGGCCTCCTTCATCCCCTTCCACTTCCCCCCACGGCCCTGAAGCTGTGCCACAGACCTGACCCGGTCCCTGTCCCCGTCCCCGTGGGCTGGCAAGGGACAAATGTCGGTGTGGGATGATGTCCCAAGGTCACTCAGCCGCAGGAACTTGCTGAGGGGGCAAACACCCGTCCTGCCCCAGCACCTGAGCCTGAAAAACCAGCCAGAAATCACATCAGTGTTGGTCTCCAAGAACATCCCCTGCACCTTTTCACCTCAGACCTCTAGGAAACGGCCTCAGTAACTCGAGCTGTCCCGCAGAGTTTATTCCTCCTGTCCAGGCTGAAGGGTTGCTGCTTCTAATTTAGCGAGATGCAGGATGCAGGAGGTGATGTGAGGAGTCTGCTGGCATGGGAATGGCCTGGAAGCCCTTCCAGAGCTGTGTTCTGGGGACATTCAACAGGGGGTTTCAGCACTCTTAGGTTGTTTTTGTCCCTGTAGATCAACAACAGACTATTTGGTTCAGCAAGGTCTGTGCACACCCCTGGGGATGGAAAGCAGTGGAGAAAGCTGTTTAAATAAATTTAGAAAAAAGCAAATACAAGCTTTTCCCCCTGGTGGGGAGCCAGGTGTTGTTCTCCTGGATATCCTGCCCAGACACAGGGGGATGACAGCCCCAGCCCCAGGAGCCCCAGCACCGAGCACTGTGTGGCCTGAGAGTGCCACAGGGCAGGGGACACCCCTGGCCTGCCGTGGGTGAATTTGGGGTCCCAGGGCCCGGGAGCTGGGGCTCCCCTGGCACATTTGGAGCTCAGGAGCCAGGAGCCAGCCCAGGGAAAAGCCCCGGGGGTCTCAGGGGGTCCCAGGGCCGTGTTCCTGTGCAGAGGGGACCGTCCTGCTCCTGCTGCTCCCGAGCCCTGGGGCTGGGACAGCCGTGGGAGAGCTGGGATGAGCAGGAGAGGTGTCTGTGGGGCTCTGCAGGTCCCAGGGGCACCAGGGGGACACCGGCAGAGCCAAGGTCCCCAGCAGGGCTGTCCCCACCCAGGAGGGGCAGCAGAGCAGGGCAGCACCAGCCCGACCCACCCCGAGGAGTCAGGAAGGGAAACCATCCCCGATTCCTGGCACATCCTTGGGCAAACCTGCCCTGAGCCTCTCTGCCTCCGAATCCACGTCCTTGCTCCCACAGGAAGAGGACGGAGAGGAGCTGAAGGGCCCGGGCTGACCTCAGGGGCAGGGGCTGTGTCCTTGCCAGAGGCAGTAGCCGTGTCAGACAAGCCCTCCTGGCTCTTCTCAGCTTATTTATATCATTCCGTTTATTTAGGATTTCGTATTCTGGAGCCTGTGTGCCAATTTTCCTCTGTAAGGCACAGATTTTCCAGCAGATTTTCCATTCCCAGCTGTTTCCTGGGAGTTCTGCACAGGAGACCCAAGAGGTTAAAGCTGAATGCATTGAAAGGCAACGCAACGTTCTCCCACAAAACTGCTTTGAGCAAGAGGCTTTATGGAAGCACAGGACTGGAGAGAAAGGTTGGAAAAGGTTGGAGAAGACTTCCAAGATCATCCAGTCCACCCTTGGAGCGAAGGAGGATGTGTTTTGCTGAGCTTGGTGGCCTGGAATGGTCACATGTTGGCTGGGGGGGGTGATGCTGCCCAGGGCAGCACCAGAGCCACGTCCTGGGCTCGCCCTTGCCTGAGGCTTTTCCTGAGGCACAGCGGGAATGGGAAGCTGACCCAGCTCTGGAAAGTCACCATCAGCCAAAAAAAGGTGGAACTTGCCCCAGAGGGGATGGACACAGGCTCTGCAGCACGGCAGGTCCCTGTGGAGGGAGATTCCTTGGAGAACCCGGAGAACACTGGAAAGGCCCTGGCACAGGGAAGCGGTGGCTGCCCCAGCCCTGGAAGTGTCCAAGGCCAGGTTGGATGGGGATGGACATCCCCAACATCCCCCCAGTGTCCCCCAGCCAAGGGTGAGCTCACTCCCATCCCTCTCCAGCTCCCGACCCCGGGACAGCCACGGAGATTCATTCCCCTGCTTTACAACGGAGCAGCAGGGAAAAAACACCTCCTGCATTTGGAGAAGGAATTTCCATGTACACAAGTTTTCCAGATAACAAAGACAAGGATTTGTTAACACGTGTCACTTCTCTCTGGGGTTGTATTTCACAGAGGAAAACTTTCAAAACAACTCTGACTTTTATTAGAGGACACACGTAAAGAACAGGGGTTTTTTTAGTGTATTTTTTTTTAATGAATCAGCTGTTCCATCTCCAGTCTGAGTCCAGACCCTGAGGAGTATAAATCCCACAGAAAATGACTTTGGGAACCAAGAATCGAGGATTGATTTGAAACAGTTGTTTTATACCCTCAGGGAAAATTAAAATCCTGGGTGTTCAGGCTCTTGCATGTCAGGAAGGACCTCAGGAGGTCTCCAGCCCAACCACCCACTCAGAGCAGGGAGCTCTGTGATGCCCTGGCCCTTTTCCAGGCCGGTCTCCAAGGATGGAGGCTGCAACCGCTGCCCACGGAGCAAAGTTTCCCTTGTGTCCAGCCTGGAAATCTCAGCGGGAGCTCCCAGGCTGGACCCTGGGCCTGGGAAGTGTCAGAATCCCGGCAGCCTGCGCTGATCCTGTTGGCTCCAGCAGCTCTGCTTCCGAGAAAACATTCCCTGTGGTGGCTGGAGCCGGGAGCTGGGCTGGAGCCCCATCCAGGATACCAGGGAATGCCCAGAGCCCCCCATCCTGTCCCCTTCTCTGGTGTATGTTCGGAAAACTCCTCCTCCAAACCCCATGGATTCTGTATAAACGTCTCACCCTGTAATCCCAGGGGTGTTTTGGACAATGGTTTTGGGGTTGGCTTTTTAAAAGCAAAGCTGTACCCGGAGCTCTGGCCCTTTTTCCAGGCACTCGGGCTCTGCTGGCAGCCACCACCCCAATCCAGACCTCCAGTTCAGAGCAGGGACCTGGCTCCCTCCCAGGCAGGCCAGGGCTAAACCATCCTGCTGGATTTCAGGAAAGTCAGCACACAGGGATACGAAGCTACTCATTTATTTCATTTAAAGAGCACTCAGCCAACCCCACAGTCAGTGATTCCTCTCTCATTTCATTCCAGACCCGGCACAGAGCTCCAGCTGGGCCACATCCCACCCACATCCCTGGGCCACATCCTTCCTAACCCTGGCTTTAAGGTGAATTATTTCTGTTTCACCCCTTCAAAAGGACCAGAAATCCTCAGCACAGCTCCGGCTGCTCCCGGCGTTTGTGCTCCCCCTTCCCAAGGATGGTTTTTCTGGATTCAGTTGTGTGTCAGATGGACAATAAGTAAAGATGAAGATGATAAAAATAAGTTTCAGGACAACGTTCTTCTCTCATTTGTAAATAACAATCAGATTATTTTCTTTTTATTACATATATTTTTACATATATATATGTATAGATATAAAATGTTGTTATTATATGCACTGATGTATTTCCAGCAGCAATTTCATTTCCTTGGGAACCCCCAGAGCGCCAGCACCGGGCAAATTCCTGGTGATTCTACAAACTGGGCGCCTTTTGGAAATCCCAAATTGGATTTTCCCCCATTAGCAGCAGCAAATCCGTTTTGTTCCAAATGAGGAGTGTTGGTACTGCCGCCTGCGCAAAATTATTCCCAGCCCCACGTCCCTGCCAGGTTTGGGAGAAAAACAATTCCACCCAAAATAACAGCGGGAGGGAAATGTTGTTTAGCAGGAAACAGCGAGGGAGGAACGCGCCAGGCTGGGAGGGAGCAGAGAGCCCTCGGAGAGGGTGACAAGGAGCTGGCACCGCCTCGGGATCATTTCAACGGGAGCGGGAGAACCCCACCCGGCTTCCGTGGCCGGAGAGCTGGGAAGCAGGAGGATTGGGATGAGGGAGCCGGGATGTGGGACTGGGACGCAGGACTGGGATGCAGGAGCTGGGTTGCGAGAGAGCCGGGAAAAGGATCCAAGGCATGGAGCACCAGATATTCCCGGCACTCGGGGGGCACGGGCAGCGCTGCCAGAGGACTCCAGGGACCCCCGGTGCTCCCAGGGGTGTCCTGATCCTCGGGACATCACCTCAGAGCCCACCCCCGAACCCATCACTCTGTGCTCCTCACTAAGAGAAGCGAGGCTCACCTCTAATGAGGCTCACCTCTAATGAGGATCACCTCTAATGAGGCTCATGAGTCACAGCCAGCGAGGCTCGTTCTGTTTGTTAAACAAATCGCGCTGAGGAGGTGCCAATATTTGCTCGATGTTGATAAAATAAACGCTCTAAAGTGAAAAGTACATTAATGCGTTTGTTTTGTGGACAGGTTTGAATTAAAAAAAAAACCCAAAACCAGTCCAGAGGAGGCTCTGCAGCCAGGCTGGGAGAGCTGGGGGTGCTCACCTGGAGAAGAGAAGGCTCCAGGGAGAGCTCAGAGCCCCTGCCAGTGCCTAAAGGGGCTCCAGGAGAGCTGGAGAGGACTTTGGACAAGGCATGGAGGGACAGGACACAGGGAATGGCTTCCCACTGCCAGAGGGCAGGGCTAGATGGGATATTGGGAAGGAATTGCTGCCTGTGAGGGGGGGGAGGCCCTGGCACAGGTTGCCCCGAGAAGCCGAGGCTGCCCCTGGATCCCTGGAAGTGTCCAAGGCCAGGTTGGATGGGGCTTGGAGCACTCTGGGATAGTGGAAGGTGTCCCTGCCCGTGGCATGAGTGGGACTGGATGAGTTTTCAGGGAGTGTTTTCCAGGGGAATGGAAATTATATAAATCAGAGACATGAAGCAGCTCCTCAAGCAGGGAATTTGATGGATAACAGCCCCTCGGAGCCGTGGGACAGCAGGAATTCAGGGGAGAGAAAATTCTTTTCTGTGGAGGGGAGGTGCAGGAGGGGATGTAACACAGGGGAAAACACAACATAAAACACTCCCAGGCATGGGGGGATTGCTGGGATGTCTGTGCCGGAGTCAGACTCCATGATCCCTGTGGGTCCCTTCCAGCCCAGAACATTCCATGATCCTGTGATAAAACACAGCCTAAGCCACAACACCCACCAGTGCACCCCCGCCCCCAAACTGCTCAGCACCTTTTCCCACCCCATTCCCACGCCCAGCTCCCAGGGACTCCCACCTGTGGTGCCCCGGGGGAGCAGGGGTTCACTGCTGCACGGGACACACGGGATCATTCCCAGTATTCCAGCAGGACCCTGGCACACGGCAGGGAATCATTACGTTATAAAGGAATTACGGTCTGGGTGACAGCTCAGAGCCTCATCCTTTAATCATTTCCACTCAAACCAGACCCATCAAAGGTGTGTTTAATTAATTGCTTCGCTTCATCAGCCGCGGCAGCCCTGAATTCCTGAGCGCTTCCCAGCAGTTTTGGTGCACGGGCTGTCCCAAGTGGAACGACCTCATCCCAGCGGGAAGACGTGAGCAGAAGCGGGCAGGCCATAAATATCCATTATTGCTCCATGGAAAACAGAAACGCCTGCAGGAACATGCACGAGGCCTTTAGCAGGAGGAGCCCCCACCCCCCTGAGGAGCACGGGGATTATTTCGGGCATGGCAAGAATGCCTCTCCCCTCATCCCGGCTGTTTTATCCTTCTGGTCTTTAAGATCCTTCGAAAACAGGAGCTTGTGTTGGAAACAGGAGGAATTTCCAACACAGCAACAAGGAAAGGTATAGGATAAGCAGGCTGCTCCGTGGGGATGAGGCGTGGAGGGCTGTCTAGACAGCTGGATTCCCATGGATTCAGCCACCGGGGCCCTCGTGCCAGGAGCTCCCCTGTCTCCAAACAAGGCCCGGCAGAGGCAGATCGTGGTATCCATAACCTCATCACATTTAGGCTGTCCAGCTCAGGAATCCCGGGAGAAGGGTTATGGAATCCCCTCGCCCCAGCCCAGGGCACTCCCAGGGTGAAGGGGCAGTGGCACGGTGTGGGACCCTGGGAATGTCCGGCACGAGGGCTGATCCCGCCCTGACCCCACACACGGAGGGGTTCCAGCGGCAAAGCAGCGCTGGGACACTGGAGCCCCTCGAGGGGCCCTTTGGGGACCCCTCAGGGGAGCAGGGACCACGAGGGGCAGGTTTGGGCACCACAGCTCCAGCTCCGAGCTGGATCCAGCAGTGGAAACCCCACGGGAACATCAGCAAAGTAGGGATTGGACTCTGAGCGTTGTCCATCAAAAGTTATGGCTGTTGCTGGTAGTAGGGATCCACCCTCAAATCCGTAAGGAATTAGCCATAAATTAACTGGTTTGTTGTTCCCTGTAGGACGGGGATGGTTACCGGGATATGGGGGATTAATTGAGCCATGGCAGTGTCCCACAGTCCTAATGAGCAGCTAATTAATCACTCTTTATCTCTGCTTATAACACAGGAATATGTGGCACTACAAATCCAACATTGCCGCTGGAATCCAGGGATAATCTTGGCATCTCCGTTCATATCCACAGGAGTCAGTTTTACAAAGACTGATAACAAAGGAAAGGATGGATCCAAGGAAAAGCCCCACTGTTGGCTGCACTAAAGGAGTCACAGGCAAAGCAAACAACAAACCCTGGTGGGTTTGACCTCCAGGACAAACCACAGCCACCTCAAAGTTGTCTGTCACATACTCCACTAGCAAAATCACTGTGGTTTGTACGGATGCACGGGAATGGGAGGATCCAGGAAAGTGCAGCAGCCGGTCAGATCATCCCGGGAAGCTGGAGCTCATCCCTGCTCCCATCCAGCAGCTGAAATCCCATCCCACGGTCACCAGCTCTGGGATAGAACCTTGCAGCTATGGCAGCAAAGCCATGGCAAGCAGATTATCCCATCCTGCAAGCCCCGCCTCACCCAGGTGCTGCTGCTCCTCCCGTGGCATCCCGGCTCTCCCTGACCTCTGGAACAGCTGGGGCAGCTCCAGCTGCAGGAGGAAGGGAGAGGTGCCCACTTGGCTGGATGGTGGACATGGATCGTGTCTGGCACTGCTTTGGAACCTCTGCAGGGCTTTCACCCTACAAAGTGCGGTAAATCCTCCCGACTCCAGCCTCCTGCTTCCTGCCAAATCCCGGGATCTCTGTCCTGCCGGCTCTGCCTGGCCACATGCGGTTCGTGCAGCCATCCCTGGGATTAATCATGGAATCATGGAATGGTTTGGGTTGGGGGGGGTTCCTTAAAACTCATCCCATTCCTCCCCCTGCCATGGGCAGGGACACCTTCCATAGCCCAGGTTGCTCCAACAACATGGGTATGAATCACCCTGGGGGTTTTGGATGAAGAAAAGATGCAGAAAAGTGGAGCTAAATCATTCTGTTGTAGCAAATCTGCACAGGAGAGCAGGAGCATCCTGTTTGCACTATTATGAGACAATAATGACATTAAACAGGACGTAATTATGGCCTCGTTAGTGATGGCCCTACCCGTTTATTTGGGGATTAAATATCTGTATTCAGACCACAGACTTGACCTGGCCTAAAAACCCCGCTGAAGTTAAAAAGCTTTCCCCTTAAGAAAGTGTCTAAGAGTTAATAAAATCCACTGATAACCGACCATGCACAATTCCTGCCAGGATCTCGGGTGCCGGGGCTGTGGCACGGGGGGGAGATGGCTGGGGCGAGGTGACACTTTCCTCCTGGCCACATGTGGGGAGGGTCACCCCAGAATCGGGGAACGGTTTGGGGTGGAAGGGACCTTTTAAAGGTCATCTCACCCAAGCCCCTGCCACGGGCAGGGACACCTCCCATAGAGCAGGACGGGGGTGGGAGCATCCAGAGCCTCTGGAGAAGGGGGTCCCACCAGTGGTGTGACCCCAACAGGAGCACTGTGCAATCCCATTCCCCCTGGCATCCCTCTTCCCGTCCCTCCATCCCTCTGGAGCAGGGTGGGTGGGTGGTGGCAGGTCCCTGTCCCACTCACCTGAGGGACCCGCAGCCACACCCCCCTGCCGTGGCATCTCTCAGGGGTTATTTATGTCCTGCTCTGGCTTGTTTTAATGCAGGAGGGAAGCTTCACTCCCTTCCTCCTCATTTATTACAGCCATTAAGTTAAACATGGTTTCCTCTTAAATTCCATCTAATCCAATTAATATTAATATTGCCCTGAGCCAGGCTGATCTCATTAGTGTCGATATTTAATATATTTTCCGCAAGTTGCGCTGAAAACGAGCTCCTTGCTCTTCAGCGAGTCTGGAAAGAAGGAACCAGCATTTTCTTGCAGTTCAGGAACCCGGACGGAAGAGGAATAAGGAATGGCCTGGGGCAGCAGGGCTGGATCCAGCAGCTCCTCCCGCGGCTCCAGCAGGGATGCGCCGGGCGGGATGGGATGGCTCGTTAACAAGGCGCATGGTTCATTAACAAGGCGGATGGTTCATTAACAAGGCGGGATGGTTCACTAACGAGCCAAAGGGAGGTTTATTCAGGGGTTGCGAAGCTGCGGGGTCCGCAGGGGACACGAGCTCTGCGCTCGCGGAGAAGGAAATAAAGGAAATCCAGGATTCCTCCAGGCGGCTCTCCCGGGAGCACGAAGGGCTCGGCAGGAGCTATAAAAGGAGTTTCAGCCCCGCTTGCTGCCCCAGAGCCGCGGTCTGCACATCCAGCGGGGCTCGGGAGGGATAAATCCCGGCGCGCACGGACAGCCCGGCTCGGCCGGCAGTGGGAATCGCTCCCTGGATGTGAGAAGGAGCAGCCGCTGGAAAGGGAAAGGCGTCAGAGCAGAATCACCCCGGATTTTGGCCGTAGCGACAGCAGCACGTGAAACAGGATCCCTGTTGTTCAGGACACGGCTCCCTTTTTGTTTGGGATCCAGCAGCAAATGATGGGGACCCGTAGAAGGTCATAAAAGCAGAGAATGGTGTGGGTTGGAAAGGACCTGAAGGATCATCTTGTCACAGAATGGGGTGGGTTGGAAGAGACCTTAAATAACAAGATGATCTTTAAGGTCCTTTCCTGTCCAAACCATTCCAAACCATTCCATGATTTACAAACAATCTCCTTTCATGTCCAGAGCCTGTGGAGATGATGCAATGAAAACCGCACAGTTACCAGCGCCGGGGCTCAGGGTAAGATGTGTTCCTGCTCCTCCTCCCAAACCACAAAATGAATCTTTCCATGCCATGACCTCCTGGTTTCAGGCCAGGCTGCTTTTCCTCAGCTCTGCCCCGTCCCAGCACGGCCCTGCTGCAGCACCAGGAGCGGCTCTGTGAGCAGAGGCAGCGCCGCAGGAGCAGCACCAGCTCTGACCTCAGCTCAGCCCCCCCGTGTCCAGGGAATTGAGGCTGTGCCTCAGCCCCCCCGTGTCCAGGGAATTGAGGCTGTGCCTCAGCCCCCCCGAGCTGTCACCAGTGGGGCACACGTGGGACAACCCCACCCGAGCCCTGGGGGAACAGTCGGACTTTTGTTTGTGGCTCTTCACAGAACGGCCAGGTTTGGGTTGGAAGGACCTCAAATCTCACCCAGTGCCACCCCTGCCATGGGCAGGGACACCTTCCACTATCCCAGGCTGCTCCAAGCCCTGTCCAGCCTGGCCTTGGACACTCCAGGGATCCAGGGGCAGCCACAGCTTCTCTGGGCACCCTGTGCCAGGGCCTCCCCACGCTCCCAGGGAAGGATTTATTCCCAGTATCCCATGTAACCCTGCCCCGTGTCCGTGGGAAGCCATTCCCCTTTTTCCCTTGTCCCTCCAAAGGGTTCCTGGTTACTCCAGGTCAGCAGCTCATAAAGCCCCTCCGTGGGCAGTCCCTCAGATCCAGATGATTTTTGGGAAGCCCAGCCCGTGCAGTGCCCTGGAGCTGCTGCTTGCTCTCTGGCTGCCTGTGAGGAGCAGCAGGGCCTGGGTTGTGTCACAGGAACATCTCCCATGAAATGAAAAGCTCCTGTGCTTCCCCAGCCTCCTGCTGCCGGGAATTCCCCTTCTCCCGTTTATTTGGGGAGAGGGCAGATAACCCTGCCAGCAGGGCAATTCCCAGTGAATTGTTCCATGATTTTCTTGACACGTGGGATATCAGCCCAAAGCTGGCTCTGAGCGTGGACCTGCCAGGACCTGATCTCCTCGTGGGGAGGTTTGGGAGAAAGCTCTGAGCTCCTCATACACGGATTATCCACAGTTTATCTCACATTCCCAAACCTGCCAGAGCTCAGGGAGTGCTTGGACAATGTTCTCAGGCACAGGCTGGGATTGTTGGGGTGTCTGTGCGGGGCCAGGGTTTGGTTGGCCTGGATGGTCCTCTTGGGTGCCTTTCCACTCAGGATATTCTGTGATTCCATACCTCTGACCAGGAGAGAATCCTTTGGGATCTTCTGCAAATATCTCCCTGTTCATGACTTCCTGGAGCCACCCCCTGTGCCCCTGCTCTGGGCTGCCCCCAGATCTGGGTTGCATTTCCCATATTCCATCTTTCTGAAGCCCCAAGGCTGCGTTTTATCCTCGGATTTGCTGTTGCAGACGTGGATTCAGATTCACTGCACTTCCAGGGGAATCCTTTTCCGTGCTGAGGCCCAGATCCCTCGTGTTGGCTGAGGATACCTTTGTCCCTGGGAGCTGGAGGAGCAGCACTAAGCCCAGAATCCAGCCCAGCTACTCCAGAGGCAGGGCCTGGCTCCCGGCCCCAGCGTTCCAAGTGCTGGGGTCATCTTGCTCCCTCCCAGCCTCACATTCCCTGGATTTGAGCTCTTTCTGGCATTTCTCGCTGTGTTTGCTGAAGGGTTTGTGTTCTCCAGCCAAGAGCTGAACCACATTAGTCAGAAGAGTTCTTAGAAACTCCCAACTTTCACTTACAGGAAAGTTGCTGTCACTGCCATCCTGCTCTCTGTGTCACCGGGAGAGGAACTTGTCCATGCAGGAATGCCGAGCGATCCCACACACAATTCCCGATCCAGGGGCCACTCACCCTTTGGCAGCCTTGGCACTGTCCCTTTCTGTTCCACTGGCCATGGACACGGGAACATGAGGATGCTGCTGCAGGGCCCAGCACATGCTGGGAATGACAACTCCTATCCCAGATATTTATGGATTGAGTGGACTCCAAGGCAGGAACTCCAGATGCCCTTCAGTCCCAGCACAGCTTCCTAACATCCCCATGAATCACTGGAATGAGCCTGAGCCCCATAAGTGCTCCATAATTATTTTATCTGCTGCTGTGTGCAGTAGCTGACTGACAAATGCAATTTTTATTCCTCCCTTTCATCTTCTCCCATCAGGAAAATATTGATTCTCTCCTGTCTTGCTAAAGGAGCTTGGGAAATGGAGTTGGAGCTGTGGCTCTCACCCTGGCAGCCTGAGAGAATTGTGGAATATCCACAGTGGGAGGGGACCCACAGGGATCAGCCAGTGCAGCTCCTGGCCCTGCCCAGACACCCCAACAATCCCACACTGTGTCCAAGAGGGTTTTCCAAATGCTCCTGCAGCTCTGG
>VZRJ01013838.1:0-41295 GCA_013397565.1 Ptilonorhynchus violaceus
AGAAAACACAGGCTTTCCTAGGTTCTGTGGGTTTTTGGAGAATGTGTATTCCAGAGTACAGTCAGGAGTACAGTCAGATTGTAAGCCCTCTCTATCATGTGTCATGGAAGAAAAATGATTTCACATGGGGTCCTGAACAACAACAAGCTTTTGAACAAAAACAGGAGATTGCTCATACAGTAGCCCTCAGGCCAGTCAGGACAGGACAAGATGTGAAAAATATGCTCTACACTGCAGCTGGGCTGAATGGATCTTCCTGGAGCCTCTGGGAAAAACTGACCAGGGAGACTCCAGGATGACCCCTGAGGTTCTGGAGTTGCGGATACAAAGGATCCGAGGCCAGTTATATTCCAACTGAAAAAGAGATCCTGGTAGCTTCTGAAGGGGTTCAAGCTGCTTCAAAAATGATTGGCACTGAAGCATAGCTCTTCCTGGAACCCTATCTACTGGTGCTGGGCTGGATGATCAAAGGAAATGTCCCTTCCTCACATCATGCCACTGATGCTACGTGGAGTAAGTGAATAGCGCTGATCACACATCAAGCTTGAATTTGAAACCCCAATCTCCCAGTCTTGGAGATCATCATGAACTGGCCTGAAGATGAGAATTTCAGATTATCATCATAAGAGGAGGAGGAGGAAGAAAAGGTTACATTTGCTGAGGAGGCCCCACCATACAATCAGCTACCAGAAAAAAAGAAATATGCTTTCTTCCCTGAGGGTTCCTCCTATATTGTAGGGACAAAATGAAAATGGAAAGTTGCTGTATGGAGACCTATGTGGCAAGTCGCAGAAGCTATTGAGGGACAAGCTGGATCAAGTCAGGTTGCAGAGCTGAAAGCCATCCAGCTATCTTTAGGTTTTGCTGAACAAGAGAAATGGCCAGTGTTCTACCTCTACACCGACTTGTGGATCATAGCAAATGCTCTGTGTGTGTATCTAGACTGATGGAAAAAGACCAGTCAGGGGTAAACCCATCTCGGCTGCTGAACTGTGGTAAGACAATGCTGCCTGGATAGAGAAGTTGGCTGTAAAAGTACATCATGTAGATGCACAAGTACCCAAGAGTCGGGCTACTGAAGAACACTGCAGCAACAGACATGTAGATCAAACTGCCAAGATTGAAGTGTCTCGGGTGGATCTAGACTGGCAACGCAAGGGAGAGTTATTTCTGGCTCAGTGGGTCCATGATGCCTCAGGTCACCAGGGAAGAGATGCAACATACAGATGGGCTTGTGGCCAAGGGGTGGATTTAACCATGGACACTGTCTCCCAGGTAATCCATGATTGTGAGACATGCGCTGTGATCAAGTAGGCCAAGCGGGTAAAGCCCCTGTGGTCTGGGGGGTGGTGGTCTAAATATAAGTATGGAGAGGCCTGGTGGATAGATTACATCACTCCTGCAAACCCACCAAGGCATGCTTACAATAGTGGAAACAACCAGTGGATGGCTGGAGACGTATGCTGTGCCTTACGCCACTGCCTGGAACATCATCCTGGGCCTTAAAAAGCTAGTCCTGTAGTGACATGGCACCCCTGAAATAATTGAGTTGGACAATGGGACTCATTTCAAAAATAGCCTCTTAGACACCTGGGTTAGAGAACATGGTATTTAGTGGATGTATCATACTCACTATCATGCACAAGCCTCCAGGAAAGTTGAATGGCACAATGGACTGTTAAAAATCATACTGAAAGCAGTAGGTGGTGGGACCTTAAAACATTGGGATCTACATTTAGCGAAGGCCTCTTGGTTAGTTAACACTGGAGGCTCTACAAGTCGAGGTGGGTCTGCCCAATCAAAATCTCCACAGACTGTAGAAGGGAATAAAGTTTCCATGGTGTGTTGCTCTAGGACACAAAATAAGCACACGAGACGCAGTTATCAGGGTCCACCAGCCAGGGCAGAGGCCAAAGAAGAATGGAGGAAAAGAAGGGGCTGACCTCTCCCCTCGGTCTTCATTTATATGTTTTCAGAAACCACCGTGGATTGGAGGATGAGAACACCACCTCCTGCTGTCCACTGGTCAATGGACTTGTCTATCACACAGACTACAGGAATTCAAAACATCAGGCCGGTTACAATAAACATGAGCTATGTTTACAGAACTTAAAACACTGCACAACTGAAGAACTGCAAAATGCAGGGCTACAATGGTGCATATCAGAAATGTGTTAGGGAAGATGGTTTGGATTATTCCTGCCTCAAGCAAAGGCAAATCCATCCATGCAATTGTTTTTGCTCAAGGACCTGGGTGCATTTGGCATCTGGGTAATGCAGAGGGACAGGAAAACATGATGTGTACATCAAGGGGATTTGATTTTTGTGTGAGAATGGTCTGTAATGTTGAATTGCATACATAATATCGGTTGGTGAATGACACTGCCACTGTATGTCATAACTGCCATGGACAATGACTATGGACTGCTCACCAATAGGGAGCTCCTGATGCAGCAACCAACAACAGCACACCAGCTCTGCTGACCTGGAAAACATCTGGGATGCACAGAACACACAGTCATGGACTAAATGAACTCAACAGACAGCTTGGAGGGATGGCCATTGACTATGGAAATTATGCCTGTGCTTGTGTATATTTATATATATGCGTGTGTGTGTGTAGTTGGAATTTGTACGATCTGAGCATGATACAGATGTATCGGGTAATTTCCTGGTTCCAGCCAGGACATATTTATTTTTGCAGTAGCTGTGAGGAAGGTTATTCTATACTACCTCATGTCATTGTCGGCGGCAGGGAAAACGGACTCTCTTCCAAGGAGAAGGGGTTCCTTCAGGTTGAGAAAATGTGGTGGACAGAGTGGTCTGGTATTTGTTTATTGTCAGGGGCTTTCCGTGTAAATTGTTTATTTTCTTATACCTTTTGTCAATATTGTTGCTGCTGTTCGTTTTCTTATCTCATTGCTGTTCCCAGTAAATTGCTCCTGTCTCAACCTGTAATATTTGCCTTTCGTGCCTCCAGTTGGAGGGAAGAGGGGAAACTGCGTGTGGTTTTAACAGGAGTATTAAATTGGAGAATACCATTGCTAGACCATGAAACCATAGTCACAGAATCTAGTGGATTGCGTGCCTGTGGGCAACTGGATGCCATTGTGGGGGCAGGGGAGTGATGAAGTCAAGGAGAAACTGCAAATACAATGCACAGAACTGCCTCCCTTTCCTTTTGGGGTATGCCTGCAAGAGAAGCACTACCACATGGCATGGGGGAAATGCAAAAGATGAGGAAAGGCTCTTTCTAAGTCTTTGCAGTTGCCAAAAAACAATTGTGTGCTCTGGCTGTACAACATTTGGTTTACTTGGCAATCTTATAGAGAAGTCAAGAAAATGAACAGATAGGATTTTCCTCCTATCTGCCCTGTTCTCATGTGTTTTCTTGTCAAAGTGAAAGCCAAGTTTCAAGGGAGTAGTTTGGGGAAACCCAATTCTGAGCACAACACTGAAGACAACAAAGGACAGGAGACAGCTATGAACTGGTGTGACCAGTAGTGAGAGAGTTGTGTCCTGCTCATTTCCAGCTGTGCACTTCCTGTGTCCAGGAAGTTAACCAGCCCTTCTGCCGTGAGCAGTATTTCAAGATATCCTACTACAGTGCTCACTGCAGCAGCTACTCCTCACCTTTCAAGGGCATTGTATGGCCCCTAGAACATTTTCATAACAACATTCCTGTTTGATTAAAGAAAAATAACAGGTCAAGATTTCAGAAATTGAGTATGACATAGTCTGAAAATTTCTGTGTCTTCTCCATGTCTCTTGTTCTGTGATTTCCACTGCTTTGAATGCATCCAAAAATAACTTCAAAGAGATGCATAGCTTTGTTATTGCCAATGAGAGTAGATATTGATTCAAATAGCTGCTTGGAAAGGAAGAACAATAGAGAAATCACCTTCTGCCACCCACATCTAATGTTTAGACCTTCTGCCTTACTTTGCTTGAGCTCATGGCCAAAGACTTGTATCATGGCATGGCAACAAAGAAAATCTGCCTGCTTTAAAGCTATTGGCCTCTTTGTCATTAAAAATAATTAAAAATTGATAAAACTTTGGACTTTAAATATATTTTGCTAACTAAGCCAGCTCATATCCTACAAAACGCCCCAAAAGGAGTTCCTAATCTTTGGGTTGACCAGATGCCCTTGACACCAATGAATGGAAGCCTTGTGGCCACTCTGAATTGCCATGGCTCTGTTGAAGATCCTTTTAAGTAGCCAGGGAAAACAGTAGCTACTGCAGCTGCTTTTCTTGTTTCCCAGAACCATCCTGCAAAACATGTTTCAGGAGACTGGAAGAGGTGGCTTTCCCTCCCTCGTGACTCAAGGAGAAGCCCACAACTTGGGCCTCACAGCTCCAGTACCAGGGTGGAAAGGGTGACTGGAAAATGCCCTCACTCCCATGTCTGACATCTCACCCTGTGTCCAATAATGACTTTGGTTTCAGGAGGAACTCCCCATATAGCCGCCCTGTCTCTGTTTTAGATAAATGTTGATACTATGGCTATTTTGAAGAGATGATGTAGCTAATTCCCTGGCTTTGACAATTTCCTTTCCAACTTTAATCAGATGTTGTATAGAAAAATATAGGTTTCTTATGAAGAGTTGTGATTTATTTTCCTTTAGTTTTTGTTTTGGTGTGAGGTGGCTTTTTTTGTTTATTTAAAGGGGATTTTTGTGTTCTTTCTGCATTTTAGCCTTTACCATCCTTTTTGTGCTACTGGAATGGCATAACAATGTGGGGGAATGTTATGCTCTAGGTTTAAAATGTGTGTCTAAAATATATTGATTATGATATATTTTACCAAAAGCTATTTTGGATTTCCAGCATGAAGCTTTCAAATATGGACTTGCCCTGACAGCTGGCTTTATGAATGTGTAGATTAAAGTAAAACCTCATTTGCCTTAAGGTGAATTTAAGACAAGATCACTAATTACTTTCGCTGATTTTGACAGAGAAAAACACATTACAAAATAAATACATATTTTTCAGCCATAACTAGCATGCGATGAAAGGCTGCATTTGATTTGCTTTGAATTTACAAAAGTGTGACCTTATCACAGCCAATACAGCCCAAATGTGAAACAGGACTACATCTGCTTTTATGCTACTGGGTAACGTGATTCCGTGTGTATGTACAATCACAAAACCATTTTAGATCTATCTGGACATACATATAGCAATATATTTCAACTTGCAAAGCTGGGCAGCTACTCCAGTTTTCTTCCCACAATAGGCATTTGGAGATCTCTCTGGTCTCTGGTTTACTGTCCACCAGCCAAAAGAAGTTGGCACATGCAGCAGCTGGCTCAATAGCAGCTGGAGTGGAGCCTGTGCTGAAGTGATCCACAGAGATATGAGTGTACTATTATGCCCAACATGCTACTTACTTTCAGCAAGCTTTAAAAAGCTAGCTGGAAATCTGCTATATAAATGAAAATTTTTAAAAGTATACATGTAAACAGTGCTTTGGGATTGGATCCAACATCTATTGCTACAAAATGCAATGGGAGGAGAAGAAAACTAGGACAAAAGAGAAAAGGCATTTGCAAATAGTAAAATGGATGTGTGTTTTATTCTGTTTCTCCACCTGTGCTGGATGCAGCCAGTTGCTGACCTGTCCTGATTTGAAAGACAGGTGTCTGTCAAGGAAGGTGGGAAAGCTTCCTGGGACAGAGAGGATGACCCCCCCCCTCCAAATTACTATACCCTTGAAATTGCGGGGCTTTCAGGTAAAGATGTGGGAAAAGGAACAACAGTTCTTTACTAGGATTATGTATCTTTATGCATCTAACAAGACAGATAAACGGCAACAAGGAGAGAACAGACAAACCCGGTAACAGTCCCTTGTCTTTTGTTGGGCGATTCTCCATTGGGGCAGAGAGGCTGTGGTGACTCCCCCGCAGCTGCAGGGGGCGCTGTGGCACAAGCGCGGTGACCTCTCCAGGTGGCAATGGCGGCTCTGGCGAGTGGGAGAGGTAGAGGGGAGATCGCTCCCAGTGTGAACTCACAGGGCAGCAGCCCAGCTCGGCACCAACCTTGGCAGCAGGCTGGAAGCAGTGCAGACAGGGTTGACTGGGGAGCGATGGACCTTGGTATCACCCACCAAGCGGCCAGCAGAATGGAGGAACAGCAGAGACGAGTAGACCTCGGCACCAACCGATGTGAAGCAGAACCTGGACTGGCGGCAGAGAACAGCAGAGGCGAGCAGCTCTGGGCGGTGACAGCCACAGCGTAACGCTGTACCCTGTGCCGTGGCAGGACCCCCATGGAGACATTACAGTGCATCCTGCTCTCGGAGCAAAAACCGGCACTCGCTGTACACATGACTGTCCTCGTGAAACGCCGAGCGGACAAGAGAGCAAGCCTGGCCTCTGCCCCCTCCCACTAAAGTCTCGAAAGTCTTTTCACCTCTTGTGATGATAAGCCGCAGCCTCTGGAAACAATCCCCTGGCCAACACTTCCTGCTGTTGTTTCTTTAACTGGGGAAATTATTGTGGCATGTGGGTTGAGTAGGCAACTTTCTTTGTCTTTAAGTATCGCCCATTCTGGGTGATTGTTGCAGCATGTGGGTGGGCAGGCAACTTTCTTTTGTCCTTAAGTATCGTCCATTAGTTCCCAGGCAACCCCTCCCTGCCCCCACAGGTCTCCCTGCTAGATGGGGCAAAAAATTCATTTGTCGAACCCATAACATGACAACAGCCTGCTCAGTTGATGTATCATGAGCAGCATAAACGTAACACAGCATTAGAACTTCTGGATTACAACAGCTAAATGAAATCATGTCCATTATCACCCTCTGGTTACAGCCCAAAAGCTTCTCCAGAGTTGTCTTGCAAACACCTATTGCCAGCTGATTCTTTTTGTGCTGCTGTAAAATGGCAAAGACAGTTGGGCCTTTTAGTCTGAGAAGGCTGAGATACCCATGCATGTGTCTGCACTGCAGGTAAATCAGAACCCAGACCTACCTTAAAGCTTTGCAATGTCATTCTTTTGTGTGGATTTGGAGAAGAAGGGGAAACAAACCCATTTGGGGCTTCCTCTATTATTCAGCCTGACCAGGTCATCAGATCTACTTTGCAGATAGCTACAGAAATACCCTCTTTTTCCAGCATGACTAAATTGTTAGGCAAAGTGATTCATATAAAAAATATGGATATAGATCTAGTATTGATATCCAACTATAACGGACAAAGACTCTCTAACAAAGTAGTGAGAAAGTGTATGTTTTAATCGGCCGAGGACACGCGTGGGATAGCTCCCAAAGACGCAGTGCCAACTTATGAGACAATACAGAGTCTATTTATCTACAAAAGTTCTAAATATTTAAGATTCAAATACATATTCATAACATAAATACCTCCCATTCCTCGCTTCATATTATAATTAGCTAAAATATCATTAAGCATGCGTAGTTACTCTTTTAAAATGAGTCTGGGGTCTACCAGGGGGTCTAGGGGAGGATTTTTTGGAGTCTTCCTCTCAAATGAACTTCTTGCCTCTTGAACTTTCACAATAGCAGAATGACCCTTGTATACTCCGTTCTTCCCTCTACCATCCTTGGATGGGTACTTCAAATAGAGAAATTAATAACTGTCTAATTCTCTTAGATCTACTTTCTCTGGTTCTTGTTACAGATACAGCTGTACAAACATAGGATGACAAACAACTAGTCAAAACTACTTCAAGCCTAGTTTCTTAAACAATTATTAACTTCTTAATTATCCTCAGCTGAATTTAATCTATCCATTATACTTGTTCTAACTAATTCTAATAAAGCTAACTTTTAAAAAAATATCTAAAATCTAAGATTTTTATGTTTCAAAGGAGTTTAGAATTAAAATCTCTGATATAGATAGCAGCTGGATTCTAGAAGCTGAGCAGAGGGTTTTCAGGCACAAGCATAAGTTTTGATTTGCATCAGGTTTGTATGGGTAGTCTGACCCTTTTCCAGTTTAACTGGATATTGTGCCACACCTCATGGGGCATCACACAGATTAGATTTTTTAGTTGTGCAGGATTTCATGTTTCCACTGATGAACAGTTTTTAGCATTATTTATACTCCATTCTGTTTAAAGTTATGGGTTTAGTTATATTTAACTGTATGTTAAGCATACAGGACAAACCTGAATGGATCCAGGTCTAAAAATATTTACAAATATTTGTAACTAATAATAATGACTTCATATCTGTGTGCAAGATGTTATGTGTGAGATTAGATACAAGCCCCAAACAGTAATCGGTTCTATAACAGCTTTTAATAAAAAGAAATTTGAACAAAAGTGTTCAGAAAAGCATAGAATAAAAGCAGAAAATATCTCTTCCCTATTAATGACTGGTATAAATCACAAGATGTCTTTTTTTAGAAAAGATAAATTGGAACCTTCATTTCTATATGGAAAAGATCACAGTTAATGCACAGCATTGCTGGAATACAGGAATATAGGTATTAAGCTTTCCTCATCTTTTCCCTCTTATAGCAAAGCCAAAAAAATATTTTCCTCATGTTTCCAAAATCAATTATTAAAGAAGGCACTGAGAAATTTGTTTATCCCTAAACCCCAGTTTTGTTTCACTATATCATAATGTCATAACTTCGATAATAACTATTCACTATTTAATAAAGAGGACTAGATTCAAACTGCCCTATGACTATAATTGAGTTTTATCTGATTATTCAACTGATATCTGTTGACTGTAAATGATGAGTAAAAGCTATGGAAGTGTTCGCAAACCGATGTTAGGTCACAGAATGTAGTGGTGGCTGACCCTGCAGCAAGGGCCGCTGTGAGTGTTTGGGCCAACCACAAGAGTGACCAAGCAGCCTGTTACTCCTTGTTCCCTTATAAGGTTCAGTTCTAGAGTGTTCGCCCTTATTCAGGCATCCCATTTATTCCTGTATCCTACTCCTCCCCTTGTGTGCCCCTTAAAGTTGTATAAGTTGTATTACCCCGCCTTCTCTCCGCCCCCTGACCCTCAACCCATTGGTCCCTGTTGTCTCTCCGCCCTCACTGCCCCTGGGATAAAACCCTGAATCCTCCATTGCTCTGAGTTCTCTCCTTACCTGACGATTCATGGAATAAACCTATTTCATGGAACACATAAGGAGAACCCCTCTGACTCTTTGCCTCAACTAAGTATGCCTTTGTGTGTCTGTGTGTGCACCACTGAATGTGTCACGGCACCACTGGACACGCGCCACGCTTTTGGGAAGACTGCAGGGATCCCAAAACCCATCCCGGATTATTATTTTTATTGATACAACAATAGAATTATAGAGTGGATTGGGTTGGAAGGGACCTTAAAGACCATCTAGTTCGAACCCTTCTGCCATGGGGGACAGAAGGGACACCTTCCAGTAAATCAGGTTGCTCAAAGCTCCATCTCACCTGGCCTTATTTTAATGCTACGGTTATTTAATTCTGTAGTTATTGTTCTATTGTGTTACTCAACTAAGAAGAGACTAGGATTTATTTGACTTGGAAGGAACAGTTTGAAAATACACAGTTGAAGAGAGGGATTTGAGGGTACAAGTGTGGTTATTTCGTCCAGCTCACAGCATGGTGAGAGGCATCCTGTTAACTCTGCAGCTATAAGGACAGTGAAAAATAAACTCGGTGGATATGTTATTGAGTATAAAAACAGGTACTTCGAAATTCTTTCTCTTTCCATTTGGCATCTGAATATAGGGGGAAAAACCCACTACTTTGACTGCAGTAATTTTTACATAGCATAATTTTTATTCAGAATCCAGAGTAGAGGAAAACATTCTGAAGACCTATTGGAGGTGTTCTCTTTTATTTCATGTAACAAAAATGGATTTGGGTTCAGTTGCCAAGTCTCTGTCACGTGCACTCAATAGCCACTTCTTCTGTTTTGTGGTTTCTGGCTGCCAAGCAGCATCAACATTCCTCCTCCTGACTTTACTCAAAAGTCTGCTGTGCAGATCTTAGGTCTGTACACAGCATCTGATGGGATTTCTGACCCTACCTGTGACCTCTGCACCGAGATTGATTTATCTTCCTAATGCAGAAAAACATTAATATGATGCATTCTTTGGTAAGTCTATGGTTTCTGAGCTTATGGACTTAAGAAAAATTATTTGTGGCTGTGATAGTCATGCCATGTACATGGAATATAGAGAATACAGTTTCTGATCAATGAGATCATTTATTACAGTGGAGTCCTACCTAGAAAGGTGTGTCTTTAAAAATAACAACACAGCAGTGGTTTTTTTTATTTTGATAGTGAATTTTAGTTATGATTTACGCAATAAAGAATGAAAATAGAGGAAGGTGCTGTTCATAACAAAACCTCAGTAAATAATACTTTTTTCATTTTACCTTCCAAGCTTTCTAGGGAGGGCAGGGAGATACGCAGAGGCAAAGGAAGGCTTTGTGATTCCAAATCAGTCCAGTAAAGTGATAATCTATCAATCCGCTTTGCACACTGATTTTAAAAAAGCACATAAACTGACAGATGTAGCAATACATTTTATAGATTCAAAGACCAGGACACAGACAAATCTTAAGTTGTTATGAATAACAAGTTTCTTAGTTTATAGAAATCAAAAATATATTTATGATAGAATCATAGAATGGTTTGGGTTGAAAGGGACCTTAAAGACCATCTCATTCCAACCCCTCTGCCATGAGCAGGGATACCTTTCACTAAACCAGGTTGCTCCAAGCCCCACACAGCCTGGCCTTGAACACTTCCAGGGATGGGGCAGCCACAGCTTCTCTGGGCAACCTGTTGCAGTGCCTCAGCATCCTCACAGTAAAGAATTTCTTCCTAATATCTAATCACAACCTACCCTCTGTCACTTTAAAGCCATTACCCTGGTTCTACAACAAGCCCTTGTCAAAAGTGATGTAAGTTTCTGAAAAGAAGACTAATTTTTTAAATGCTGTTGTTGTCATTGAGATTAGATAATCGATGTTTTGCTCATTCTAGTTAGAAGAAAGCTCAGTCTCTATTCAGGACCCTCTTCTTGAGGAGCCGGAGCCTTGACATGACCACATCCCAGTCTGCATAGGCACCTTCCAGGTGGCGTGTCACTTCTGAACATGGTGGGTAGCTTTGGCGACCATGAAGCACGCGCCAGTTATCAAATGTCATTATGTCTCCTATAAAGAGATTGCACAAAGGTCAGCAGTTGAAATGTTATAGTTGATTCCTTCAAACAAATACAGAGGCAGATTCATATCAACAGTTAGGAAGCAGTAATTTTAAGTAGCTCAGCTAGAGATACACAGCAACAAAACAGTAATTTTAACTTTCTCAACCAGAGAGGGCAGGTCCCTTTTGACACCTCTTTCTTTTCTTGTCTAATCAGGAGTTAAAAAGAAGAGTGGTAGAGGAGTCCATACTGAGAAAATCAAGCTTGAGGAGAAAGGCAACTACAGAAAGTCCACACGGGTGAAATAAATAAAATGGGTGAAAGCCGCTAGGATGCTTTTTATTTGATAAGTATAGCACTATTTGTACTATACACACACTGTTTTACTATCCCTGTTAAGAGAATTTTATGAGAACAAAGTCAAGACACTGAAAGTTAGGAAATCACATAATTAAGGCTAGAATGCCAATTTAATTTTTCTCCTTTGTGTGCCACCGTTATAATAAATCTTGAATTAAACAACCTTATAGTCTTTTTTATCTTCTCCAAATTCCCTCTACCACCATTTTGATGTGTTAATCAACAAAACACATCACTAATGTAACGTAAGGTACTTTGGTTTTCCATTTATTATGTGATCTTATACATTATTTTATTGTGTGTTCCAAATGGAGAGAGATTAATTTCCTCACAGATGTTTTAAAGACACTAACATCATAGTACATGAGGCAGTCAGATACACTAATGAATTTACTTTTGTAACATCTCTTGAGAGATTCGTATCTTTATTTTATAGCTGGGGAATAAAAGAACAGAGATTAAGGCCACACATGATATCACAAATGGTATATCCCATGTATGGTACTATCGATACATCAATTTCCAATATGGTATGTAGCATAAAATGTTGTTTTGGATTTAGTATAAAGACACATTCGACTAATGTATAGATAGACTCTATTCTCCCCTGCCATTTTTTCTTCTTTATAGTGTAACAATGGCAAAAGAAATCTATGAGATGAATGTAAGAATGCAGTATGAAATAAAACAGATAGAAAGACTCAAAGTTCCTCTCAGTACTAGTGCTAACAATGTTCAAGTGTTTTGACTGTTAGGAAAAACGTGAAAAATTGTTGAGAAGATAAGCAACTTACTGACCTGGTTTCAGCTTGTAAGTAAACTTGTGTTCTGCACTGTTTAATAAATCATTAAATTCCTTTAGAGCTGCATAAAATGGCCTCACTTTTTCAGCTGGTATGTCAAACACTGTGTCTCTCGTTGCATTATTATAATTGATGCGAACTGCTTGGCCTCTGGAATCTACGCTATAAAACAAAGGCAAGGAAAAAGAAAAGGAAAGGAAAAAAGAAAAAGCAATGTATTCTGTTGTTACTGAAACAGTTTAAGACGGTTAAACAACAACTAAACACTCCTGTCAGAATTTCAATATGTTTCTGTAGTAAAATTCAGATTGTAATTGGGTTGGATTTTGCTAATTAAGCCTAACTAGGAGAAGGGATAATCAGGAGAAACCGTAGAAACTTAATTTGCTCAAAAATCTGTATTATATACTCTTTAATTGTAAACTTTTTTTGGTAAATCATAAACTTTTTAAAATCAGAAAAGAATATGAAAATCTGCATTTCATCTTTTGATAGTATATAATTCTTAATCTAAATTTTTCAAATTATGACCTCTCCTTGGCACAATATACATGTACATTGGCTGGCATTTATTAACAGATGTGGCTGCTGCTAACCTGTGCCTGTGCCTAGGAGTTGCTCTAATTACCACCACTTCTTGATGGTGTGTGATAAAACCAAGTGGAACAATGCACAGAACAAGTCACACATTCGCAAAAAAAAACCCCAAACAAAACCCCCCAACCAATCAAACAAAAAACCCCATCAAAACCCAAACTACAGACCAAGTTAAACCAGTGTTTTCCCACAAGGTGGCAGGAGCAAACCTTCTCCTACCAACATATAATCCACCTCACGACAGGGATTTTCTTTTTAGGTGTTGCTGAAACTACTCACTCTATAATCCTTTGTTTACAGTGCACAGCAAAATCACAGTAGTCAACCCCAACATCAACATAGTCTACAGCAGTAGAGGACAGGATCTGATATGCCTCAGGATTTTGTTTCTTCAGCTTGTTGGATACGTGAAATCCATCTACAATTTCACTTTCACCTCCTGCAGCTGTTTGCTTTATACAGTGAAGAAACTGAACCTGGAATGAATTAACGGCTCATTAAAATAATCATTAGCTTGCATATTTAACAGTTCATCAGTATCAGTTCTCTCATTTCTGTGGTTATTCTTTTCTGGTTGTTTGGATTTTTTTTTCCCAGTGAAAGACTGAGTTTCCATTTACTGCAGCTTCACAACACTCTGCCACCAGTATCACAAAGAAAATTAAAGTAGCATGTTCATAAATCCATCCCATTTGGGATACCTTCTAATGCTTGCAACCTGTGAGTCAATGGCAAAGTGGCCTTGGTTCTTTCCTTTGAGTCCCTCTTTGTTGCAGTCACATAGTTTTAAATGCATTTTGGTCTTATCTCAACAAGGAGTATTAGCTTTGTCCTGCAGAAACAGAACCTGATGTGAATTATCCACTCATAGAGGGGAAAAGGTGGCTGTCAGAGAAGGCCCAGTGTCTCTGTGATAAAGTAGGATTAAGACAGTTTCATTTCACTTCAGAGTGTGTTTGCCAAGGTGTAGGACAGAGCAGAAGGCCTAAGATGGGCTTAAATCCGAGCTGCTGACATAAGCAGTAAAACTCTCTGTGGCTTTAGATATCACACAAAGTGTAATTGCTCATCCTGCAAATGACACAAAACAGACTTGTCATACCAAAGGTTGTTACCTTTGTCACTTGGCTCTTCCATGATGGTGAATTACTTCTGAGACCACTGGGAGAAAAAATAACCAAACAAAACCAAAACCAAAATCAAAACAAAGCCCCCCGCAAACAAACAAACAACAACCAACTCCCAGCTCCCAAAACAAAAACAAAGAAACACAAAAAAACCCCAAACACAACAAAACAAACCAACTAACCAACAAACAACCCCTCCCAAAATAACAACAACAACAACAAAACAAAAACCAAAAAACAAGAAGCCCAAACAAATAAAGAACAAACCCAAAAAAACAGACAACCAACCAATCAAAAACCCAACCCAACCCAAAAAAATCTCAGGATGGGAAAGAGGACTGGAGCAGGGTTTGTTCTCTGCACCAGCTGGACCTCCAGACCTTGCTGATGGTGATGAAGGGAGAGACTGAAGCTGTGGGCAGGGCACAGAGCCCACTGAAGGGAGCACAAGGCAACAAGTTCTTTTGTGGCCATAGCTGGCCTTGGGCAACGTAAGCACAGCTTGGCCCTGCCAAGGAGGACTGCAGTAATGCAAGTCATGTTATGATCCTAGGAAAATCTAAACCAATTTTTATGGGACAGTTCTGAAATTAATCATCATCCATTTAGGAACATGTCTTTAAATATTTGTAATAAATATGACTTAAGAATTCAAATATTGTGTAATAAATAGATATATAAAGAAAACTGCACATTCAGGACAATGTTCAAAAACATTTAAATGTACTTTCATACTTTTATTTCTTACAAGCATGTTTGAATGAAAAAGGTTGCACTCTTTTTCTAATGTTTAATAGCAGAGTATGAGCTTTGCCACAGACAGGACAGTGAGCTAATTCACATCTCTCTGTTATTGTAGTCCTATTCCATTCTTACTCCACACTGATGAACAGTATCTAAATGATGAAAAGATAATCTTATTGTGAAGTATGTGGTACTTACCTATGGGTAAATCACATTGGCTTTTTGTTTAAATATAGAAACAACAGAGTACTCCACAACAAGAGAAGTGGAAGTCTTATGGGTGCAAACTTTTCCAGGGTTATATTTGTTCCTTTGTACCTGTTCCTACTACATTCCAGTTCTCTGGAATTATGTGAATTATGCTTTGATATGACAGGTACTGGGTGAAATCACATTTTCTGTGGTTGTCCAGTGTTACAGAATGGCCCTGTGCTATGGGTTCAACAAATGAATTTTTTTTGCCCCACCTAGAAGGGAGACCTGTGGGGGTGGGGAGGGGTTGCCTGGGAACTAATGGGCGATACTTAAGGATAAAAGAAAGTTGCCTCCCCCCCCCCACATGCCACAATAATTTCCCCAGTTAGAGAAACAAGAGCTGGGAGTGTCGGCCAGGGGATTGTTCCCCAGAGGCTGCCACTTATCATCATGAGCCGTGAAAAGACTTTCGAGACTTCAGCAACAGGGGGCAGAGGCCGAGGCTCGCTCTTCTCAGCTCGGTGTTCAGTGAGCATGGTCGTGTGTGCAACGGAGTGCCAGTTCTCCCGCTCGCTCCAGAGCACTGCTGCACTGTGACGTCTCCATGGGGGTCCCGCCACAGCACAGGGTGCAGTATTATGCTGTGGCTGTCGCCTCCCAGAACTGCCCGCCTCTGCCATCTCTGCCACCAGCCCAGTTTTTCTGCTGCACATGGGTCAGCGCCGGGGTCTACTTATCTCTGCTGTCACTGCCTTCTGCTGGCCACTTGGTGGGTGATACCAAGGTCCATCGCTCCCCAGTCAACCCTGCCTGCCTGCACTGCTTGCTGCCCGCCGCCGAGGTTGGTGCAGATGGACTGCTGCCCCGTGAATTTGCACTGGGAGCGATCTCCCCTCCACCTCTCCCACTCGCCAGAGCCGCCATTGCCACGTGGAGAGGTCACCGCGCTCGCGCCACAGCGCCCCCTGCAGCCGCGGGGGAGTCACCACAGCCTCTCTGCCCCAACAGAGAATCGCCCAACGACAGACAAGGGACTGTTACTGGGTTTGTCTGTTCTCTTATTGTTGCCGTTTAACTGTCTTGTTAGATGTATATAGATATACAATCCCAGTAAAGAACTGTTGTTCTTTTTCCCATATCTTTGCCTGAAAGACCCATAATTTCAAGGGTATAGTAATTTGGAGGGAGGGAGGGTCATCCTCTCTGTCCCAGGAAGGGTTCCTGCCTTCTTTGACAGTCTTTGAAACCAGGACACTCTGGTTTTTTGTCTGTTATGAAAGGGCAAACAAGTGTCTATCTTGCACCAATTAACAGAAAACAGAATATACCATCTTTATCATCTTTCTGTGTTCCCTCCCTGAGCTGAACAGATGAGTCCTAAAATGTCAAAATTTGACTATAGCATTTAGACACCAAACTTTTGTGAAGTAATGAAAACAGTATTCAAAGCATACAGGACCCTCAATTTTTCTCATATGGTAATATTTTCAATACTTTGTGAATTTAATTTAAAAATCATGGGATATATAGGAGGCTTATTATGCTGAACTTACATCATACTGTATATATTGCATACCCATGTGTATATAGATTGTCATATGCAGATTAATATATCATTAGTTTTACACTGGTCTTCTAAGATAAAATTCAGAGCCACTGAACACTAACCGTATTTCACACTATAGGAACATTACCCTTTCCACTTTTGCGGAGTTAAAAAGTCAGTAGATTCAACTTACCCCAGGTGGATGCTGCAGAACAGGGTAATCAGTGTGAAAACAGAGTTTCCCAGATGTATAAGCTACATTGTTAGCATCTGCTTTGTCTTGCACTTGCCAAGTTGGTCTTTATAATGAAAGGGAAAAGAGAAAACATGTTAGAACAGCCAGCCAACCAGCATGCCAGACAGCACACACTGAAACTGTGAAATCACAGTACAAGAGTAATTTCATATTTGAACATGAGAATATTGTAACATTATAAAGAAATAAGGATTAGCGGTGACTCCACTCCAACAGAGGCTTATTTCAGCAGTTCTAGATAAACTTCAGTGTGCCAAGGAACATCTGGCACCAGTGTAGTACCTAGAAGAACAATGGCCTTCCAGTGTTGGCACGTTGCTGAATGCAAAGGCCAGTTGAAGACACTAACCAAGAGGCTTCTGCCAGGAGAAATCATCACCTGAGTATTGAGGTTTCAGAAATAAGCAAGTAGAAGTTGGCCCATTTCTTTTTATCAGCCTTCCACTTTCCTCTGCTCCTCACATGGAGCACATTATCAATGAAATACAAAATTGTTACAGGCTATATAACTTCCCCAAAAAAGTTATTTTTAAGGCTTTATCATCTTCAAAAATATAGAGTACCTTTTGCAGGGGTATCTTTCCTATAAGTTGAAGACTTGCTACTGGAGGAAAATGTCTTGATGAAAGACTTTGAAACTTCTTCCCTTTCTCTGACACTCTTTTTGAGAACTAGCTCCATTTATTTTATTACATAGTTTCTGTCTTGGAATTTGGTAAAATTCAGTAAAAAAGTTTTTTGACAACTGCAGTGAAAAAAAATAACTCACAGTTATATAACAAAGACATGAATACCTCACGTTGCTGCACAGGCAAAATGTGTTTTGAGTGACATAACATGCAGGAGAACTTAAGACCAAGAACCATAGGTTTTGTTTGTACAAATTTCACATGATTGAAGACAGTCCTCAGCAGATGCATTTTATAGATCCAGACATTTGTCTGGAAAAGTGTAAGTTACCATACACAGTCCATATAACTGCAGGCACAAAAGTGGTTTAAAAGAAATTATGAAACTCATTTTCCCTTGTGAAATACTATAGAACAAATATATTATGTTTCAGATGGTGTGTGCCTAGTTTTACTTCTTAATAATAGTTAAAAAGAAAATAGGCTAAAGAACATGCAGATAAAATTATTTATATACAGTATATAAATGCTTTTGTTCTAGGAGAGGTATTTAGTATAGAAACTATGCAGAATGCTAAAACTAAATTTCTGCAATTGCCAGAGCGAAAACCCCCTTGAATATTTGCATAGGTGTTTAACTGCCTGGGAGAAATAGTTTTTATTATTTGGTACAGCACATATTCATCAGTACATTACCTCAGTACTCAAGTATGATAATATCATTCTTGTCATTAGTGTTGAAGGCAGCTAGGTTTGCTCTACCTTTAATTTAATAGGCTACAGTGTCACTTGATGGTTCTAAAACAGTTTAACACATTTTAATTGTCTCATTTATATGCAATATATAAAATTTCTGGAGTGATAACACTAGAATCATTATAAGCTTTTGCAAAAGCAGTCATTGCTTTTGTGCTGTCAGGATTTGCAAGGGAAGCTGGTCCCCAGGAGATTTCCTTCCACGCAGGCAGCTTTGGTCAAAGCTCAAGTTACTGACTTGAAGTCAAAGATGCTAATAGGGAGCTCAGCATTGAATATGAAAAACTCAACCTCACTTTGTCTAAGTCTCAACTGAGCTGAAGCATTAACTCGGCCATGTTGAGTGCACAAGTAGTAAGGGAAGAATATGCAGGTAATGTCAGAGGACTCTTGGACCTTAGGGAGAGCAAAGTGGGGTGGAATGGTTTATGGTTTAGTAAACAGTCAGATTTCAAAGCCCATTGCTCAGACTGTTTGACAGAGCACAAAGAGCAATTTTTTGCATTACATAGCAACATGGGCTCAGTCTTTGTGAGCAGAAAACCAGGCTGTCTGTTATATCCTTAGTCCTGCAAAAGTGCAGCACTAGGAACTGAAGCCACATTTGCATCATTTGGTCTCACACTTCATTAGAAGTCTACATGTCATTCATATAAGATTTGGGACCCATGTCTTTCTCTTGCTGCTGAAGCCCTCTAGGAGACACTGATGGATTGGCTGTTTTCATGAGAGTGCTGGAGCCCCGAAGGAAAGCTTCACACCACACCAAGCACTGGACAAGGCTTCAGAACAGAGGAGGAATACAGGGTCTAGGGCATGAGAAGCTGGAGACATGAAGTGTGGTATGACTGGAGACTTTGTTAATGGAACTGGGTCTCCATAATGGGAAAAAAAAAGGTTAATTTAAAAACATGGAAACTCTTGATGTTGTTGTATGGCTGATACAGAGAATGTTTCCACTTTTTACAGTAATGATATTTTAGGGAGCTCACACCAAGCAGACATCTAGACAAGAAAAAGGCCTTTTTCTTTCATGTGTCAGAATTATATTCATTACTGTTACATTTCAGTTTAAAATTCAGGTCCTGTTGAGGTAATGTTTTATTTGGCAAGCTTGCCAATTCCAAGTTTATCCTTTTATTTATAGTATTTGGTAGGCCTTGTATTTGGCTGTCAGTGAAACAGCAGGGAAATTACCTGAAGTTATTACTTTATTACAGGTTGTAAAAGCCACCTCATACCTGGATGCCAGAAAGAAATGAACTTCTGTTTCAGAGGTGCAAATTATTACAAATATTAGCTAAAACCACTTCTTCTTAGTTAGATGGAGGTCACTGACTCAGCAAGATGTGAGTTGCCATCATCATTTTTCTATTCACTCAGTAGGTGCTTGCAGAGGTAGAGGTTCAGTTTACCGGTTCTTGGCATCAAAAGGATAAGTTACAAGTGCCTGCTTGCACTCCTGCAAGCTGAACTCTGCTTGTTGGGGTTGCTTATGACTTTCCAGAGCAGACTCTGTTGAAAGCAGGGAAATGAGTACTCAGCCCATCTTCTTAGTGATGTTGGACACAATACCATCATCTCAGTCTTACCTATTTCCGTGACTCAAAATCAGACTAAGCAGAAGTTTCAGTACAGATAACTTCCTCTGTTCAGAAGGGGACTGGATTAGGGATTTTTGGTTTTGTTCCATGGTATAGATAAGTAAGTCTATCTCATCATTATCTTATATTTGACATAATCTGTTTTCAGGCACTTTTCCTTCTCTCAGCAGTTAATGTTATTGCTGCTCTTCTTTACATACCCTACTTGTGACAGCAAAGCAATCCTCTTGTACAGAATATAAACTTGATGCCAAATTTTCTAACATACAGAGAAAAAACCACACACCTTGCTTTAATAAATTAATCCACAAAACAGATACAGCAAGCTTAGATGAAGAACATTAGAGGTGATTACAAGACTGGCAAAGCAAAGATATTATAAAACAAACTCACCCATAAAAAGTGAGACGCAGGAACCCAATCCTGTGGCCAAGTCTAATCAATTCTCCCTGCCTTGCAGCAGCTCCTGTCAGGAGAACAACTCCTACTTTCTTTAGGGTGCACAACCACTTGTATGCACTTTCATCATTGTACATGACTTCTTCAAAAGGTATTTTGGGAAGTTGAAGGTCTGAACCCCAGTATAGGCATTCTGAAAGGGAAGAAACAGAGAAACAAGTGCTTAGCTGTTTTAGCATCAAAACTCAGGACACAGTGGAAGCATGAAGTTAATGGGACTTCTATGTATTTGTGAATATGCCCTCAATCCTGCAAACCACCTAAAATGGGGTCCCTGAGTTTGCATGGATGACAAGCAAACTTATGATGAAATTCAGCAAGACATTACAGTATCAAAATTTTAGGTCAGAAGTTGAATGAAAGGGATATTTTTTGTTAACAGTGCATCAGAAATGTGTGTATTAGTTTTTCTGTCCGTACTGGTGAGCCACAAGAGTGAAAATTCGAAAATCAGACTGCTTCGAAACTTTCTTGTCAAGGGTGAAACACCATGGAGCACCCTGAGATGTCTCTCATAGGCCAACCCACAGGGTTAATTGAGGACAGACTCATCACTTGGGACCATGATGGTGTAACCTGAGTTCAACCAATTAGCCTGCAGGATTACTTGAGGTCAAATTCATGAGTTTGGACAATGCTGGGGCCATGTGAGGTCAACCACTTAGCCTATGGGGTCACTTGAGGTCAAATTCATTGCTTGGGACTGTGCTGGGGTTACCTGAGTTCAACCAATTAGCCTGCAGGGTTACTTGAGGTCAAATTCATTGCTTCAGACCATGTTGAGGTCATGTGAAGTCAACCAAGTAGGCTGTGGGGGTTACTTGAGGTCAAACTCATGGCTTGGGACCATGCTGGTCCATGCAGAGCTCTGTGAAGAAGCTTGCTCAGAACCCGAGGCCAGTGGTTTCAGTTTCCCTTGCCTGTGTCCATGAAACATTTTTCATGCCCATTCATTTTCTGCCTCTCTACTCTGCTCTGGTGAGACCCCACTTGGTGTGCTGCATTCAGCTCTGGGATCTCCAACACATGAAGGACATTGACCCATTGGAGTGAGTCCAGAGGAGGCCACCAAATTGATCAGATGGATGGAGCTCCTCTCATATGAGGAAAGGCTGAGAAAATTGGGATTGTTCAGCATGAAAAAAGAAGGCTTCGGGGTGACCTACTTGTGGGTGGTGAGGCACTGGAATAGGTTGCCCAGGGGAGGTGTGGAGGTGTTTAAGGCCAGGTCGGATAGAAGATCTAGCTGGTGGTGTCCCTGCCCATGGCAGGGAGGTTGGAATGAGATGATCTTCAAGGTCCCCTTCCAAGCCAAACCATTCTGTGATTCTATGATCCCAGAGCACAGCTGAAGGAACTCTACCACTGGAGCTCCCTCGCACCTCTCACTAGGAGTGTTTCACTTGGTACTAACTTTGGTAAACATTAACCATTTGGCCTGAGGTCTTCCATGGCAGTATCTGCCAAAAGCTTCAACAAAGACTAAAAGGTATCAAACCCCTAGACCAGTGAAAAGTATAATGTTCATATCTTACCAGTAGCATACAGGAAATTTAGAAAAAGAATTCTGATAAAATAATTTGTCTCTGTGGAGAAGCTAGTAGGAAGCACCTGTTTGCTAACCATCTGTTTTAAACTTCTTGTTAGGTATATTTTAAGATTTTCAGAGACATATGTCAAAATCAAACTAATCTCCTTCACTAAAAGGCAGTGCTGTAGCCATTCATTAGTGCAGGCAAAACCACATAATAACAATTAAACCTCATGATTCTTTGTTTTGGCCTCAATATCATAGGCCAAAATCACTTAGTTAAAATAATAAAAGGTTGTGACACCCCTCCTCATTCAATCCCCATTTTTTTCCCTCAGATTGATGCTGCCAGGACTAATTTTGCTAAAAAACACTGAAAGCAGTATCACCTAAGTTTTAATGCCTTTAGTGTATTCAGCCAAGAACTCAAGGGACTGGTAATATAGAAAGGAAAAAGGTAGGATATTAATCATGGAGCCCAAAGCACAGGTTCTCACCAGGACACTTTCTGGAGCCTGACAATGGTTAATGCAGTTAACTTTCATTTAATTTGTCTGTGCTACTGGCAGAGGACACTGGAAGCCACAGTTGTAGGTCACATTTGTTACGAATAATAGTGATTTTCTTCTGCAATTGATAGAATTCCAGAGAACGTCCTAAAACACTGTACAGTGTACCTGGACCACTGAATCCATCTTGGTCTTTTCTTTATTTGTTTATTCATAGGGATTTAAAAATAAAACAGATTTTAAAGGCAAGTAAAATGGCTGCCCACGCACCTGAAAGAAAGCTCCTACAGGTAGTGATTTTATTGTTACAAATTGCACGTAAGCCCCCCTTATTTAATCTGAAACTACTGCAAGTTTCTAGTGCAAATGAATCTTAGGTCAAGATATAACTTTTATTAAGCTGCCTTGCTAGAAAGCACTATTGATAATTATTTTCTCTCTTGTATTTATACTAGTGCTTATCATGGAATACAGAATCACAGAATGGTTTGGGTTGGAAGGTACCTTAAAGATCACCTCATTCCAATCCCCCTGCCATGGGCAGGGACATCTTCCAGTAGATCAGGTTGCTCCAAGCCCCATCCAACCTACCCTAGAACACATCCATGGACGGAGCATCCACACCTTCTCTGGTAAACTTGCTCCAGGGAAGCAGTGGGTCTTTTCTATTTTGTGAAGGGTGTCTGGAGCAAAAGGTGCTGAGGGGAAGGATAGCCCAGACCAGAGAGCCACAAGGCACCAAGCACCCAAGCTTTACACAACCGTGCCCCCAAGCCTGTGTCAGTTGCCTCATGGACCTCTGCCCTGCTCTCACCACACACCCCACTTGGCACTACCCAAAACATTCACTCAGTGTATTCAATGGTAATTCACAGTAAAAAATCATTTTATCATTGAACCTCCCCCCCAACAGCATTCTGTCCCCTTCTCTGACTCCAGCTGGACTAGCTGTGGTGCCACAGAGGAACAGCCATCCCTGAGCTGTCAACTGCTGTGGCTCAGCTAAGCACAGAAGCAAAATATCCTGGTGATTACGACTCTCCAGGCTCTTTCATAGCAACTTTGGGTCTTACATGTTTCAGACTTTTTGTGGTACATGTCAACTTGCAGAATGAGGAAATGAGGTGTGATCTGCTCACTTGATCTGGAAAGCTGTGCTGGTAGCAGATACCAAAGACAATTTGGACAGATAAACGGGCATTTTGAAGGTACTGTGATACACAGAAATAGATGTGGGGTAATTACTTTTTCTCCTGTATAAAAGAACTATTTCGGATACTCCCTGAATATAACATTGCCTGCCTCCTTGTTCTCTTCTCCCTTAATTCCACTTGTAATATCTCCTGCTTTTTTAAAGTTTACTGCCTTTTATGCACAAATAAACACACACGTTCAAACCAAAGATGGTGCGGAGTAATGGGTAAAAAGGACAAAGATGCTATTTCTTACTTTTTTTGTTTTGCATAAAGTTAGCATTGATTCTAGTTTTTTGCAAAACTTGAAACATTACTGGTTTAAGTCAAGCATTCTCTTAAATATTGAATTTAAGAGAAAAATAAATATTAATATTAAATATTGAATTTACAGTAAAGACATACTTGTTTTTCCTTGCTTTTATATATTTAGTCTGAAGCTGCTATTCTTAGAAGAGTGTACTATAAAGCATGAAAAGATTTTATCCAGAAAAATTGTTTTGTTTAAATCACAACTACCTTACTTGGTATTTTAGCTAATATTCAGATAACTTGCCCAATCATCAATCACAGAGATTTCACACTAGAAATGAGACCACATAAACATTTGAGAAATGATGCAGGTGGCATCCTTTATAAAACATCTATATCTCTATTTATTCCAACATCTCATTAACAGACAGGACCAATAAAAACTTTTATAAATTCCAAGGAGCTTTCAGAATTGAGAGCTCTGGGGAATTTTATCTGGTGACTGAGAGACATACTATACTTCAAACAAATGTGAAGGCCAGGTTTGGGGTTTCTTTTCTGCCTCTTTCTGGATATAGGTAGGAAGCACAAAATACAATGTGCTTGTAAAAAAAATTGAACCCAGACACTACGTAGTTACAATATTTCTGAAGCACTAGTGTTCCTCCTTCCTCGGGCTAAGGCTAGTTAGAGACGGTCCAAGAAACGCAACACACATGCCCAGATATAAGCTGTCCACAAAGACCATATTTTATACTCTACCTGTGTTTCAGAGGAGCTGCAGTATGATTGACAAGCTGTTGAATTTTGTAACATGTTCACAAAATAAAAAAGCGCAAACACTGAGGAGAGATATAAGCTCACCTCATTAAATTCCTTCTTGAGACCACTCCATGGCCAGCTACTCACTGCTCCACTGTGTTTAACTTAACGTCTTTTCACGCATTTCTAAGATGGTGAAAAATAAAATATGAATGTTTTCCCTTTTCTCTATTACAAGTTATGAAATTAAAATAGCTCTAAGTATGTTGTATGAACCGCCAAGAATACCCTTTGAAAGACAGTGCAAGTAAATAACCATGTGAAAACTAATGGAACATTTTAAGTTTAATCTTTTCCTTCCTAGTTTTCTTGTTGTCTTGCCAATAAATACTTTCCTAGACTTCCTGAAACAAGAAGCAGAATTTTTCCTCACTTTGGAAAATAAATACCAACAGATTTTTCCTCACTTTGGAAAATAAATACATGCACCTGGAATTGAACTGCAGCTCTAGGTGTCCCAGGCTTCCATGGGTACATGGACTGTAGTGTCGTCTTTTTCAAATTCCCAATGCCTACTGCTCTTGCTAGAAGTTTCACATAATATGGGATGACCCTTCTGCAGCAGGACATGGGCTGTAGTGTAGGGTTTTCAGGTGGTTTTGGCTTTTGTTACAAACACCTGCTTTGTCACAGCACTGCAAAACAGCATATGCTCAGCATACCAGTCTGGGACTGTCTTGGATTTTGGCATAACAAAACTGTCAACTCTTACAGCTGGCCTGTGGAACAACCATCCATTTCATCCTCCACCCAACCAGACCCTCAGGACTGGAACTCACCACCTAGCCTTACATCTAAAAAGCTAAGGAGCCAGAGGGAGACAAAACTAAATCCAAAATGTTTCTCTACTTAACTTGAAGAGAAATCATTTTTCCAGGAATTTAACCTTTGCCAGACTCAGAAATGTATTCAGGAATAATACTATAACATTGCCTACTGACTGAAGAAATATTTAACCTTTACACTACTACTCCAATGTGGAAATTGTGAAGTGTCAAGGAAACTGAACTCTACACTGATACTCCCCAAAAAGGTACTAAAACTGAAGAGCTTTTTGTTTTTTTTAATGTTTAGCCACTTTGCATTTTAAAAACACCAACCAACAAACAAAAATAATCCCAAAACACCAACAAAATAAAGAAAGCTAGAGTAAATATGGTTCAACTGCCTTGCAAGACCATAAACTCTTTTCCTCAAAGTTTCACTTTTCTCATATAAATTCCCTTCCAGTGACAAGTGTAGCCAGCATTCTTAATGGTTTGTGTTTGTCTATCTTTTTCAAGGTGCAGGCTGATCCGTGAATGCTTATAAATCCTACCTCATGTTTCAGAGAAGAAAGGCTGCAAGTTCTAGCCCTTCAGTGGCATGTTGATGAAGTCAAGAGCTTAATCTTTGAGCTACTGCAGGAGTAACCTTTCCCCCTTGATATTTGCCAATGTACTCCGTAACGACACCATGGTAAATATACTGAAAGTTGAAAACACCTTGCATAACAGCTCCAAGTGGTAATATGAATGTGACCACTCCATTTAATACCAAATATCCCAAAGAAAATGATGAATTTTAGCACAGAATTTCCTGCAGACTTTTTAATCTTTATGCTTTACATATTACTAATTGTATCTTTTTTCAGAGAGCTCTTAGAGTTTAATTTAAATATACTGGTGCCAGTTTTGATCCTTCTAGTAGCTGCAATAGTTCTGAAGTCTAATTTCTAACACTTATGTCTGACATACATATGAACTGCTTTTAAACTATTCATATTTGTACAAAAAACAGTGAAGGAATTCTCCTGACTGGTCGCAGACACCATCATAGCCAGGTGAGTACAACAACAGTAGGTGAGAGACAAGTAATAGGTCTGCACTAAAAGAAGAAGCATTTATAAAGATTTCTTTCTCCTTGGTCCAGATGAAAGTGCTATATGCTGTGCAATATTTACAATTTGACAGATTAGCAGGTCCATAATTATTTGGAAAAGGGACAGGAAAGCATACCTCAGAGAACAAAAAAAAGATCCTGTGATATGAAGATATTTATGTCCCTCCACTTAAAAGTATTTTTTAAAAAGTCTGTCTGAAAGTCTTAGAAAAATGTGTGCCCTCCATGGCATGTTATTCTTCCATATATCAAACAACAGGAACTTTCTACCCATATTTATTCACAAAATGTCTTCAGCCTCAAAATCTATCAAGAAGCTGTACTGAACTGTACAGGGACTGTACTCTGTCAGTAGCTCCTGGCAGTAACTGATTGCACTCAAGCTCTTCATTGTTTTATCATGTCAGCATAGCACAACTTTTCCCACTGCATAAGGCAGTTAATACAGTTTCCACTGTGCCATAGTAGAAACATTAGAACATATGCTCTGAAAGCTGAAGGGCTAAGAAAGATAGGAATGAGTCATTAGTGTCTGGACAGCCTTAGGTCTCACTTGCACAGCACAACAGCAGTTGCCAAATTAAAAATCTTTATGTTTACAAATCACAGAATCAACCAGGTTGGAAAAGGCCTTTGAGACCATCAAGTCCAATCTATGACTGAACACCACCTTGTCAACTAGACCATGGCACTGTGTGTCACATCTAGTCTTTTCTTAAACACCTCCAGCAATGGTGATTCCACCACCTCCATGGGCAGCCCATTTCAATGCCCAATCACTCTTTCTGTGAAGAACTTCATACTAATGTCCAACCTGAATCACCTCAGGCACAGGCTAAGACTGTGTCCTCCTGTTCTAACACTGGTTGCCTGGGAGAAGAGACTGACCCACACCCAGCTGCATCTTCCTGTCAGTGAGTTGTAGAGAGTGATAAGGTCTCCCTTGAGCCTCCTCTTCTCCAGGCTAAACAACCTTAGCTTTCTCAGTTGTTCCTCATAGGACTTGTGTTCTAGACCCTTCACCAGCCTTGTTGCCCTTCTCTGGATGCGTTCAAGCATCTCAACGTCCTTCTTAAAATGAGGGGCCCAGAACTGGACACAGCACTCAAGCTGTGGCCTCACCAGTGCCGAGTACAGGGGACGAATCACTTCCCTGGTCCAGTTTGGCACACTATTCCTGATACAGGCCAGGCTGCCATTGGTCTGCTTGGCCACCTGGGCACACTGCTGGCTCATGTTCAGTTGGCTGTCAACCAGCATGCCCATGTCCCTTTCCACCTGGCCGCTGTCCAGCCACTCTGTCCCCAGCCTGTAGCGCTGCAGGGGGTTGTGGCTGAAGTGCAGGACCTGGCATTTGGACTTGTTAAACCTCATATTGTTGGATTTAGCCCATCTATCCAGCCTGTCCAGGGCCCTCTGCACCTGTCCAAGTCCTTTTGCAAATGTAGCTGAACAACTATTAAGGGATTGTCCTGGGTTAGCCATATATTCTATTACCACCCACAAAAGCTGGATAAATTCACAGTTACACACCTGGTCCCTGAGGGACTCCTTATCTCAACTGAGATAAGCACTCCGGCCAACAGCAAGCACCACGCATCCTGATTATCTAATCTCAGCTAATGGCCACCTATCCTGATTGATGGCCCATTACACCACCCTTCCTGATTAATGGCCTGTTACTGGACTTGGGAAAAATAGAATGTCAGCAAACCATGAGAATCATCGAAGCTCATTGAAATAGAATATCTGAAGACATGAGACTCATCCGAGCTCAGAAACCATGAGAATCATCCAAGCTCATTGCCGAAGAACCAATAGAACATCGGGAAAATCCTCTTCCATTGTGGAAGGCCTCACCCCTGGGGGAGGTGCCAGCCAAGAAACACAGCATAAAACAAGGGTTTGGGATGGGATAAAGCACTCTCGACTCAACTCTCGACTCGACTCCACTCCACTCCTTGGAATTGGACTCAACTACTCCACTCCTCTGAACTGGACTCCACTGCACTTCACTGGACTCCACTCCACTTCACTGCTCTACTGGACTGGACTACCAGGCCTTTCTGTAGGACCAGTGCCTAACTGGACAGCTACCACCCTGGTCAATGGGGTGTCAGGTTCTACCGTGACTCTGTCAGTTTGTTTAGGCTGGTGTTTCTCTATTCCTGCATTTATTTTTTACCTTTTCTATTAAAATTGTAATTTTGACCTAAAATCTCTTGAGGTATTTTGTGTGGGGTTAATTTCCCCTGCTGGCTTACAGTCAAACCAGCACAATTACTTAATCTAAAATTATTTGTCTACAGCATGTGTTTTAATGTTTGTTGAAAACCAAGTGTATTTTTGCTGTATTGTGAGTTATGTATATAGCAGCCTAAGTCATGTTGTTAAGCTCTTATTAGTTATTACTGCAGGATAAATTCAAATGACCAAACTTTTTAAGTAAAAAATTACTTTTAACTTAATTCTGCTAAAAATATAATTTCTCAGGACCTAGCAGAGAAACTGAAAGCACCATTGATACTGTTAACATCCTGATTCAAACTTTAGTGGAGCTGGATATATATCCAATATCATATTATCACGTTTTAAAGGACTAACATCATCTGAAACCTTTAAACTTATGTTAAAAATTTAACCTAACCTAAGGTTAAAAATATTAAGTAGCACTAGATACTAGCTCTGCAGAATTTTCTCTTCCACACAATAGGAAAATATCATTGTGATATTATCTAAATTTTTTTCCCCCACATCCTGTTGTTGGCATGCCAGCATGTTGGAAAATCAGCCTCAGCAAATGCAATGAAGTGAGATACTGGATACCGGCATACTCAGTGTCTCTCACAAGCATTCTCTACACAGCATTTGAATGACAGAGATGGTAAATCATTCCTGTGGCATTTGCTGGGTAGAACTCAAGTAAACAGGAAGAAAAAAGAGAGTATCTTTGAGACACCATAGCTGGAGAAGTAGAATATGGCTGTTTGGCTGTTCTTTTGGGACCGTCTTGTAAGCTGGGCTGAAACAAGCCTTGATATACACAAATAGCAGATTTTGCATATTGCATGGATAGGATCTGGCAAAGGTTCTAAAAGGGAAATTTTGACATATCACCATGGAGCTATTTATAGTCACTTCATCATGCACTGAATATCTGACCTATACTTCTTTTTGGGTTTGACACAACGCCTGACATATAAGTTTTTTGAATCAGAAATTATGATGGAAAACATTAAAAAAAAAAGGCAGCATTAAAAGCAAATAACCACTCACAAACGAAAAAAAAATTGCCATGCCTGTGATAATGTTAGCAGTGAAGCTTAACCTTTAACTAGAGCAGTCTGGTGAGCTTGCGTTTCTCTTTGTTGAACCAGCATGCAGGGCTGGGATTCCATATCATTGTCTGTAACACTATACTGCTGGGATATGATTAGCTACTTAAAGACATGTAATTTGCAGAGTGCAGCTCCACTGACCACAAGAAAGTGAGTTCTAAACTCACTGCAATGCACAATAAGAAACAGATTTAAAACAGCCAGCAAGCAAACTTACAGGCTGCAACCATTTTTGCAACTGAAACCTGGGAAAAACTGCAAGAAGCTGTCAATCCGAATGAGCCAGGGCTTGTCTGAGAATATGAGGAAGAACAGAATGACACCACTGAAAAAGTCAGTTAATTGGTGTAACTTTTATACACATAATTTCTTCAGATCTACCACGTGAAACAGAATTTGAAAAAACATTGCCCAAAAAATAAAACAGATCTTTGGTGTACATTTTTACCTGGATGGCTCCACTGGAGAAGAGCAGTGGCAGAGGAGAGAACTGGCTTCCAAAACATGCACTGTATTTAGATGCCAAGAGTAAGCACTGTGCAAATGCATGCATATGAAGGCAAATCACAGTCACTTAACACCTTAAAATGGGTGAAAAAAGTAGTATTACACCTGAAATACTGAAATCTCAGTTATTAATACTTTCACTAATGAACACAACCAGAGATCTAGATTATTTTGCCTGGGTATTAATTAAAGCAATGTTCAATTTATGCTGATCCCTTCAAAGGCTACAAAACATCATGCTAGGTTCCACAACATATTCATTTTTACAAATGAAAGTTCTTACTACCTGAAAAATCAAGTCTAGTTTCCCTGAATGAGGTTTGTATCTTCACCATATTCACTCTGGAAACATGCCAAACCCTTCAAAATAGTAAACATAGCAGTTTATTTTTGCCAAAACCACAATAAACTTTCATATTACCAGGGGGAAAAGGTTCCATTCTGAACACTGAAGAGTCTGTTATAGCATCCACTGAAATTAATTCAAATATTACTCATAATTTAAGTCTTTAACCAGTAATGTCCTATTTTAATAGATACTGTCTTAACCCTGAATACAGATGCACAGCTTTCTGCAACAGCAGATCTCACAAGAACACTGTCAAGAGCAATCGCAGAAATCTTGCAAGCTTTCACATGTTTCATGCTCACTCTGAAAGGCTGTCAAAGAAATGATGATGTGCATCATGCCAAACCTAGTGGGCTTATAATTATTCACTTAAAAGAGTAAGTGATTTGTACAGGGTAAATGTTACAAAGACAGTTGCACAAAACACTTCGTGATCAAAAGTCAGTCTACCAGTAAAATATGTGTGAGAAGCAAAGCAAACACAACCTGAACTTCAGCACTACACACTGCTATGATACACAGTTACTTTTTAACAAGAAGGCCATGGAAAGAGAAAAAAAATATTTCAGTTGTAGCTCCTTTGCAATTCTAAATAATCTTTCTTTTTAGAAAAATTTAAATAGTTTAAACAGCACACACACACTTGCATAGTCCACAGACCACTGCTGGTCCATGGCTTATTTGTGAGACCTACTAACACCTTCTGGAATGAAAAGGCCTTTAGGAAAGTTAATGCAGCCGAAACGGTTATACTTCTCTCAGGTACAGAAGCTAGAAGAGATAAAAGATAACCATGGGTCCCTGTTGTGCCTGCACAGCCTGGCACTGGACACCAAGGGTGGTTGCCACTGCTTCAGCTGGGCAGACCTGGTCCTCACACAGGTACCTCTAACCAGGACAGTCACTGTCAGATCCCTTGCATTTGACACAAGCATGGCAGACATACATTTAATTCCTACCTGGTAAAAATAAATCTGCTCGCATTACTGCTCTGGCTTCTTCAGAGAAGCATCGTTTTTTCAACCACTCAGCTTCATATTCGCTTGTGTGTTCATCAGGCCATGTAATAGAGATCTTTCAACACAAAGGAAAAGGTGAGTTTAGAAGAAAAAAATATTTAAAAAACATCACCTAGAACAACAAAAACCCCCTTAGAAATAGCAGAAATTGTAATACTTAGACTAATAATATCAGAGTTAAGCTTTCTCTGGAGCATGATAGCAAACAAGTAACGAAAACCCAACCTGAACACCATTCAAATTCTGACACCTTTTGTAAATGCTCATTTTCCTTTGAACCCATGACATAATTTGCTATTTTGTGTGGACTGTTTTCACTGTGGGACCTGCACTTAGCAGAAAGAAGGGAATTACAGAAACTGGCATGTATCACTGGGGAGAGCACTTCACTGCAACTCAGAAGAAGCAAAAAATTCTTGCAAAACACTGATAGCTTGTGAGAAAAGAAAAAGAACAAGACAGACAAGGAACTTATGCTAGGAGAGAAATCCCTCTCCTACTTTCGAAAAGTCTTTCCTCTACCAAATAAATTTTTAAAAAGTGTTGAGTTTTTTAATTCCTGAAAAAAACATGGAAAGAAAGCATATGACTTCGCTTGTATGAACTGAAAGAGCTCAGTGCAGCACAGACCTTCAGCTGAATTTTTAAGGCTGCTGAGTAGGTAGCAATTCCCATTTCACATAATTCTGCTCATTCACATGGTGGTAAAACACCAGTATCAGTTCTGTATTAATGCTGTACTTTAATCAGTTTCTGAGTATAAGTAGACAATCCTTTCTTTGCCTAATGAAATACTGAATTTCCATTGTATTAATTTTGGTTACAAACAATCAACTAGGGAGTCCAGAATTCCTCACCAGAGACCCTTACCCTGTGACTGAGACATTCCCACATGGGTCAGCCTCTGCAAACTGCCCCTGCAGCAAGGCTGCCCCAGGTGCAGTTGACTGCTGCATATTCAATACATTTAAAACAACTTTAAGTGTAAAATGAAGGAAATTAGTTTGTGAAAGGAGCCACATACTGCTTTTAATAAAACATAAAAAATCTAAACGATATATTAGGTTTTTATATAACAGGAAAGATTGAAATTCATAAGGAGGTTAGTTCCTGTCCTCTCTCGCTTGATAACCTCCCCTTTTTCAGGAACAAATGATAGGTAGATAGAGATACAGACATTAGGCCAATTCTGATTATTGGATTCAACTTTGGCTTGAGTGCTCACTCTAAGATGAAGCCTATTTCACATTGAAAATTTGCTAATACACTGATAATTTTGTCACAGATTAAGGTTATCATCACTTTGCCACTTGTTTTTCCGTTTTTCAAGCCATTTACTTAAAGAATAAAGACAGAAAAAAGTGTAAATGTAATTAAATGTGCAAGAAATGTCTATATTTTCAACACCTAGTGATGAAGAAGCCTACGGCAGAATTTTAAAAAGCATTATTATTTTATAAAAGCCGAAGCCTCGGTTTATGCAGCCTCCGCATAACATCTATAAAGTGAAGTTTCATATGAAGGTGGGAAGATCTGAGTTCCCCAAATTGCGATTTTTCCTAAAAGATTTGCAAATACCTGATAAGGTTTGCAAATAAGCAAACCGTGACTAGAGTATAACTTGGAATTGCCTCTAATTTAGATTAATAAGCGTTGTTAGGTAAGTTTCACCAGACGGTGAATGATGCTTTGCTTCAAATACCTTTTTTGTATCTGCCAGGGCAACGTCCTTCACCACGATGTTCACATCCAGATCCTCGAAGAGCAGCCTGCGCGCTCCGGCGGAGGGCAGAAAGCAGAGGGGACACTGGCAGTTGTCCCTCAGCCAGACGCAGGGGTAACTGCTCTGACTTCCGTCCTCCCACTCCACACAGACAAAATGGCCCTCGTCCAAAGCTTCCACCTTCTGTATCCCCGGGCTCATGCTGAGCTGCTGGGCGGCGGGGAGCCCCGGCACAGCGCACCGACTACAAGGCTGAATGCTCCCAGTGAGCAGGCTCCCGCCCTTCTGCGCTGGCAGCAGGCAACACACGCGGCCTCCGGCGACTCTAGCCCTCAGCAGAGCGTTAGCCACCGCCCTCCACCTTTTGGGTTCTTTATTGAACTTGTCAGAACGCCCTCATGGAGTTCCTAAAACACCACGAAGAGCAGTTTATTACTGAAGGAGTCAGTACTGCATAAGGGCAATGTTACGATGATTCCCCCCTCCCTTCCTACTACCTAGACTTCAGGAACGTTAATTATCTACCGCTTATAGAGGGTGTACTCAGACACACCTATTCAAAAATCGTTTCAATTTGATTCGTCACCTTGGCTGTCTTTTGTTTCTACTTCCTCTGACCAGAGATTATGCCACACCCCCAAAACCTCTCCTCCTCTCCCCTTGGTTGGGGGTGTGTGTGTGCAAATCCGGCCTCAGCAAATGAGTCTGTGGGCTATGATCTCTCCCACCCTGAACCCAGCCAGAGCTGATTTTCAGAACAGCTGCTGGGTTTGGCTTTCTCGTGGATGCGTCTTGTCCGTCAGCCTTGTTTGTTTTTTCCTAGACATGAGATGATTGAACAATAGTGTCTTATTTCAAATTCCCTTAGGTGGCTTAACTCACAGTCCAAAGTTTCCCTTAGGAAGCATCTTCAGGGAGGGGAGGGCTTCGATGGTCACAGCTTCTTTATACAGTTTTGCGATAACAGGCAAAAGGTTCATAACAATGTTTAAGCCATGAACCATAAGATTCTAGTCTCTGACACCCCCTGAATCAATAAGTCAATACATATGTATTTTAATAGACTTTATCAACTTCAAATATTGCTTATTTATTATCTTTTATTTTTGTTCTTAAGCTCACAAGGCAAAATATTGACCAGGACCAAAGTCTCTCCAGTTGTCTTTGTGCACAGAAAATGTCCTGGGCTTCAGTATTTTGACTCACAGAGGCCTGCTGGAGTTATGAGAAGGTTTTTAAATTTTTTCCTTTGGTACGATTCAGAACTAGGTTACACAGGGCCCTTGGGTCTCCATTTGCTTTTACTTCATTTGATCGAGTATAGCAAAGAAGAGTACTGGTTATTTTCTTTCCTGTGTTTGTGGACAGTGGTCCCACTGGAACCCAGTAATTACCAACCTGCACTTGCATGCAGTACAGCTAGTTTTGTGCATACAGACTTAAACATCTTTTATCCAAAAATGAGTTTATATCCATGTATTTTCTTTTACAGAAATGTGTACATAAATATACATACGTAAATACATATGTGTGTATTTCCATCATACAGTAATTTTCCTTTAAACTGTAAAAATATTTACACTGCAAGACTGGCTGCAATGTCCTTCTGAGATTTCTTGGACAAAGTTTTATTATGTATGACTGCAAAGCTGTGTTGTGCTTTAGGGTTTAAAAAAAAAGACCGTTTCAACATGCCATAAACTTTTGCTACATCTGTACTCCGTTCAGGATAGTTCTCTGTTCGAGTTAGCAGGTACCTGATGGAAATGAGTCACATTGCCTGATACCTGGACAATGCTGAATTGTCCAGCAAAAAGCATGATACTCACATCCACTTGAATTTAAGCACTTGAGCGACAGAAATGGTCGGATCAATTTATTCCACTTATCTTTCAATATATAAGGAATTCAAGCACATAGCACTCTTCCCAGAACCAACCACTCAGTTCCTTTGGAGATCGTGATGCTTTTCTCTATGTACTAAATATAGTAGGTACTCCTCTAGGCATCTGCTTAAGACGAGACCATGAGAACCAGAGCTTGTCTGAGAAGTTTAAGGCCACTAGGAAGCTCCTCCAGCTTGCTAAAGGGGGGACACAGGAGAAATCCAAAGGTCTGGATATACGTATTAAACCCACCTAAGTATTTAATTTCAAAGTCTCTCCGTAATGTATTTCATACATTCATTACATTCATCTATCCAGTAGTCCACATACTGGTTTTCTACACAAATTTCTCATCTTACATAAGTGGATTGCCAAATAATTTTAGTATTATTCACATGCTTAGTGTTTAACCTAAGCAAAGGCTCTTCTCTAACTTTAGCATGGCTGTTATAACTACCTGGGTTTTGTATATGGACATTCTATAAATATTTTTCTTAAAAATGTCAAAACAAGGAACTGGAAAAAATATTAAGCCTTTACTTTCTGAATGTCTCTCAGGGAAGATTCATCACTAAATGTAAAGCCCTACGTGAAGCTTGCCAGGCTTAAAGGGCTTCTAGATATGTCCTGTTTTACCATTCAATTAAGAAATCTAAGTTTGCTTCTAAGAGAGTCCAAATACACTAGTGATAATATAAAATCACATCACATTTTTTTTATGGCAAGAAACTGAGGTGATTTTATTGTCTATCACAAATGTCACTTAACTGGTATTTATTTATCTGGTAATAGGTAACTCAGTCACACAAAATGCATGTCAAGCAAAATCTTTTCTGAATCTGTGACACCGGGTTTTGTAAGTGCTTTGGAGCAAATGGTTAACCTAAAAGAAACAGATGCAACCAATTCTCACAGGCACAATTTCCAGATTAAAAAAAAGTCTAATAAAACTTCTGGGAGCTACTGAGGTGAGATACAAGTAATCTCAGTTAATGTGTCAGGCTGTAGACAAACAGAAACTTTCACCTTTGGATGGGAGAGGCTTTTACCACTGTGTTCAGCTCACCTAACTTCAGACATGTACCATCATGAACATCCAAACATTACATCCAAACATGAGACAGACCAGCCCCAACACTGCTAAATAACAGGCATATCTGGATCACAATTCAGCCGACCTTTTCAGAAACCTACTTTAGGATGAGACAATCCAAACTCTTTTTTCTCTCCACTGAGTACAAAAAGAGCCTCAGTGACTAGCTCCAACATGAATGTTACACCACGTTACTTACACTTCAGCAAGACTACTTTTCATGGCATTAATTTTATGATTCACTGATACTTTTATTTACTGACTTCCTTTGCTGTGTACAATTCCCTAAACACTATACTGCTGGGAGAATGGCAGACAGTGCCAACCCTGGGCTTTCCTGCAACAGAGAGAAAGCCTACACTGCTGTCAATGGTATCCCTGTTCCACAAGGCCATGGAGTTTTTAGTGTCATCAGACAAACCTACTGTTAGTCATAAAGTACTCTCTTGGAATATTTCCAGTCCTCAGAGCCAGAATCTGGAAAAGCCACTGCATATTGCAGAGAGACTGAAGGATCTCCTTCACAGGCTGCAACAGGAGCATTCGATACCTTCAGGATAGGAAATTATTCCACCGGACACTTTGCAATATTAATAAAAATCATTATACGTGGCTTTTTAAATATGCAGATCTACCTGGTTCACTGCTCCAAGATGTATTCAGCTCTTTGATTTATGTCTATTTATTGAAGTCAATGAACTTGTAACTGCATGACACCACTGTTAATTAGGAGAGAATCGAGCCCTCGAGCTCCAGTATTATTCAGTTTGCTGGTTATGCAAGAGGAAGTGTGAAAATTATTATAGCAAAAAGATTTCCCTTGTGGTGAAGTTAAGCATTTACTATTTAAATACATTGTAGTGTTTGCATTAAACTTCTGTTTCTGTCTTCACTGTAAAACAATTCTTCGGGTTACTCACCTGCCAAGAGAAATCCTGTAACAATAAAAAGGCTGTTTGTTATTTTCCTTGAGTTAGTCATATCATAGTGTCATTGTTAAAATGAAAACCCAGTTCACAGTGACTGAAAATATACAACATGCCCTCTGGATGCTTTTTTTCTTAGATACACAAATGGAATAGATCTGCAAATCTAGTTTTTGTCCCATACATATAGCGCCAGAGCAGAAGCTTCTCCTTTCAGGAGGATTTTTTCTGATTTGCATGAGTGGAGTGGTAAGAGTATTCCGGGTTTAAGTTCTGCATAGAGGCCACCCAGCATGTCTTCACTGGTCTATTTCAATATTCTATTTCAATTTCACAACAACCTAAGATTTGTCACTACTTCTACTACAGTGCTCAACCTTCCCAGGTGGGACCTGTGTGCCAGGTGAGTGTCAGGCTCATAGTCCTCACTTTCTCACCTCCACCATGCAAGACATAACATCTAGACTCTCTGACTGTCTCAGGGACCACCACCTTCCAATGCTCCAAACCAGCGAGGAGGAAGAGAGTACACAACAGCTCCTGCTGGAATGACAAAGGCCACCTGGTGCTGGCATTCCTCCTTCCTGGAGCAATGGATGACAGAACACATAGAGCTGGGCCAAAGTATTCCTCAAGTAGCACCTGCAAGGCCCTAGCTACCATGTGAACAAGAAATTCCTCTCTGATGGCTCTGCTGGTTTCCAGCGTGCTGTAATGAAAGGAAAGGTGTCCATGGACTGTGTGGATTTGCCTAGAAAGGTGTCCATGAACTGTGTGGATTTGTCTGAAAAATGCATGCTATTCCTGATTTTTAATTAAGTTCATGTTCCAGAAAATCCTGCAATTGCGTGTTTAAAGGTACTGCACAGAAGCTAGCTTCTACCTTCCCACTCAATAACAAAGAAAACATCCTTTCTCCTTTTCTAGTAAGCGTATCTATAAATGGTGTTAACTGGGCAAAATGACCATTTTCATTCTTGATTGTTTGCACAACTATAACTATTGGGTTGCACTACTGTTTTCCCAGAAACAATCTTAAGACACAATATTAAATGCTGGAAAAATCAATATTATGTCTCAAAAAACCTGGAGTCCAAGATAGTTGAACTGCTGATAAAGAAAACCAAATTCAAATGCCTGGTCCTGGTAGTGCCAGACCACTGCAGAAAACTCATCTCCCGTTCTAGAAGGCTATTAAAGGTGCTTTTGGAATCAATCACACAACATGGATTTCCCTAACATGTACAGTGCAGTTTTTAAATTCTTGTCGGTTGTTTAGAAGTTTGCCTTGTTATTTTTTTTTTCAATTTTACACGAAAGCAGGGTTCAAATTGCAAATTAACCGAGACTAAATTTTCAGCAGGAGTTCCAGGATTTTTTATTCCCTTCCCCCCTTGATATTTTCAGTCAGATGTATATCCCTCTGCTGCTACTTTACACTTGAAATTGCATTCTGTACTAAACTACAATCATAACTCACTGGTTCACTTAAAGTCTGCCTTGTCATAACCACAGTCAAATTGAAGGGCAACTGAGAATGCAAAGCAAATTCGCAGCATAACAGCTCTCTACATTTCTTGTCTCTGAAGTGCTGTTATCTGCATGAACCTGAAAGACAACATATGTAACTCTGCTTTCAGTTATCAAATCTCAGATTCACATAGTTTAAAACAAATGCAACCAATAGCTCCTATGACTCACAGCATTGCATGTGAACGTCATACCAAACTCATGAATTTTCTGTTCACGTTGTCCTCATTCACTTGTAATCCCCAGCAGCATGCCAAGGGTCAACCTGAATACTGACAGGCAATTATGATTTAAGGTGATCCCTCTCACATGGAGGCTATGCTTTCAGTCTTCCCCAGCTTTTCAGTTCAAAGATAATGCTCACTATTCTCCTTCTCAAAAATCTGTCCCCTTCTATTTCCTCAAACCTAACTCGACTAAACATTACCCAGATCCCCCTCTTTGGTTACATCAGCAGTGTGTTTCTTAGCTTTATTTGTACAGCTACTTAAAATTCAATTCTGATTATTGGTAATTTAAGACAGCTGAGGTGCTTTGGCTAACATGTTCTCACACAAGATTAAGAAACTGAAGAGAAAGGAAGGGAATGACTTCCTGTCGTAACCAAGTTTTAGCTATGCCTTCAAAACAGTTTGCTTGCATCAGAAGCTGGTCAATGTAAGCTGCTCCATGTAGGATGTAACAGAACTGGCACCATGGATACTTAAACACTCATACAACTACAGTAAAAGCTGCACTAGCCTCTGCTTGAACTGAGGTTTTATATCTTGCAAGTACTGCCCGAGTCAAAAGTTAGTGCAAACTTCAGAAAAATAATAACCTTTGAAAGACAACACGGAGAACAGAAATTTTCAGTTCCCCTTGAAGCTGCTGTATAGAGCTTAAAGACTAACTAGCAAAACAGATAAAAGAATGTAAAAGTAGACACACAGGATGCTAAACTGGAACAAGTGCATAAACAGATAATGAGAAATATAGTGCTTTTGCGGAAAAGCCATGTAACAAGAAGCAACAGTGCATGCCCTAAGACAAGTTAAAAGCAAGGTCATCTGCACCACTGGGGGCACTCAGTGAGTATGACCACCAAAGACCCCTTTAGATGACCCTCTAGGACCATAAGAGAACTTCCAGTAAAAGGCGGGTGCATGCAAATTAGTCCTAGGAAACATGATGTTTATGTGTTAGGAAGTACATTGTAATGAATATGTATGATCATGATGGAATAAATACCTTGTAAAGTTTCATGACACACCTGATTGGGCAAGATATCCTCCAAGCGCGTTCAGCGGACTGAATATAAAGAATGCCTGCTTTCTAATACTTCAAATTATGTTAGAAAGTTTGTTTTCCAGCTGATTTCGGTATCACCCTTGCCTAAATACAGCAGGTATAGTGCCTTTGATTGCAAGGCTAGATTACATGACCTGGTGTACCAGCGTACCAGAGTCGCTGCAGGAAAACACTGGTCTGATGCTGTTACTTCACAAGCAAAGCAACAAATACGTACAGTAAAGGCAGAAAGCCCTGTGCACCCGCATTCCTTCATGGCTGCACAGCATTGCGTGTGAAGGCTCAGGGGAGACACTGCCTGAAGGGTCCCTGCTCAGGAGCGAGGCTGCAGCCTGGCTGCAGTCCTGCTCCAGCCTTCCATCCCCTTTACTCAGTGTAATGAGAGTACACGACGAGGGAGACAATTGCGCAGGTAGCGGCGTCAGAGACTGAAATGTTATAATTTATGGCATAAACATTTTCATGAAGAACTTTTGGTATTATAGCAAAACTCTACAAAAGCTGCAGAGAAGACGACCAAAAACCCTGAGTGGGCCCCTGACTGCCCCCTGATGAAGATAAGATAAGATAAGATAAGATAAGATAAGATAAGATAAGATAAGATAAGATAAGATAAGATAAGATAGATAAGATAAGATAGAGCTGGGGAGAAGAATACATTCCGAGAGGGATCACGCTTAGCACCTTCGGGGTGGAGACCACAGCCCCAGGGCTATCAGCTGCCAGGCCGGCACAGACCCTCACACCAAAGGGTGGGGGGAGAAGTGAGGTTTTGGGTGTATTGTAACCTCCGCTGTACAGACCAGTTCAGCTGAGAGGACCTGCAGCCCGGGAAAAGCTTATCCACAGCAGAGGGGGTGTCACGGCCCATCAGAGGGGCCCCCCCTTCAAAGGGGACCCCATACCCTGCACCAGGGATGATGCAACAGATCCACAGTGTTGCAAGGGACAGTGTGAAACCTAGCCCCCTCACGGGAGGGACGTGGGCGTTCCCACCTGGCCAAAGCGTATATTAATCCACTGGAATTCTATTACTCTTCGGCGTGGTGGCGGCGTGACGTGGCGTGGCGTGGCGTGGCGTGGCGGCGACGGCGGGGGACCCTCACGACCCAGAAGACCAGATGGAGGGGAGCCACGAGACGTCGTTGGGACCCCCGGAAGGGTGATATGTCTCCATCTAACCCCTGCCACTCTCTCCCTGTCTCCCCAGCACCCCACGCACACTTCTTTTTCTATTTCTTT
>VZRJ01013838.1:51973-164969 GCA_013397565.1 Ptilonorhynchus violaceus
GCCGGCCAGGGCAGGGCCGGTCCGCCCCTCGCCCCGGGCACTGGCCGCGGGGCCTCCGTGAGCACCGCCCCCGGCATCGCCCCCGTGGGGGTGTCAGACGCGGGGAAGGAGGGATACACGTACACCTTTCTCCTGTTAAAAAAGAAAACCCCCTAAACCTGACATTGCTCAGCTCTGCTCCTTTTCCCATTAGAAACGACCGCTTCGCTAACAGCCTGATCTGCACAGCAGCTCAAACACAGGGCTTGGGACATAGGGACTTCTCAAAGTTGCTCAGGCCACATAGTTTGTCACTGAGCAAAAACTCGGAAGGGAAAAAGTACAGGATCAAGTACAAAGTGTAAAACAATAAAGCTTGATAGGGTAAGATGGGAAAATGAAACACAAAATCTGTTCTTAAGCAAAATGTCAGATGTGTTTGAGGAAAACCCCACTACAGTGCCTCCTATGGGGCTGACTTTGTAAGAAGTGTTTCTCTTTTATGAAACAATATTTTGGGTGAATCTGTTAGTTGGATTGCAGCACCGTTGAACCGTGCCTGTAACTTTTAGAGATCTGTCTTTATAATTTTTGAGTTGTTAAATTCAGGTGAGCTCATAAAAAGAAAGGGTCTGTAAAATTACCAACTCCTTTCACGTCATCTTTCCTCTTCCATGGAAAAACTCACCATCTAGCAGAGATTATACCAAATCCTGCAGTCATCCAGAGTTAAAACTCCTGCTGCTGTTTGTGGGAGGTTTGCACGCAACAATATTTATATTGTCTCTTTAAGGTAACTATCATCCTGATACTCTCTGCATGTTGTAAATAACTATGGTGCTTATAGTTAGCTTCTTGGAAAAATAGGCCAGACACTTAAGATGTCTCTCTGCTTTTCTCACTGTTATGCTGGGCATTGTAGATTAAAGTCTTATGAGGCTCAGGGGACTTTGGGTCTACCAATTCTTATGCTGCCATCACTTTAGACACCTATAATTCAAACGCAGTCTCTAGCCTCACCTCCGTAATCACAAGCTATCCTGTCTCTTGGCAGATGTGAAGCAAATAGCTGCTTTAAAGGTCCACTGCTCTTCTCAAGCTCCACAAGCTTCTCAAGCTCCACAAGCTTCTCCCTTCTTTGCTGGCTGTTCCTTGAGAGGATCCAGGGAGCCACCTATCCCCATGTGTCTGGTAAGTTACCGGGAGCTCAGTGATGGACTTAACTACATGGTGAGGCCCTTTAATGTAAGACACATAGCTACTGAGTGCAAGCTCTCACTTCAGTGTGGTCTTCAATACTTCACAATAACCTGTGCTATCAGTGTAGCTGGGTATTGACTTCAGAGCCTACTGAAGCGCTTTACGTGAGTGCAGAAGGTCATAAGACTAACACCAAGAAACAAAAGCAAAAAATAAACCAACCAGTCAGACAACAAACAAAAAACTAACCAGAGACAGCAAGAGTAATAGCTGAAGCCTTCACTTACTGAATTGATTTAAAGTAGTGTCTCCAATTTCTGGAGTTATTTGAGATCACAAACAACATACACTTCAAGATAAGCAATATTTGCAGAGTGCAAGCAGCTTCTGTTTCCAGGGAACTTCCTATTGAGAAGCCAGGCCAGACAAGGTACTGTAACAGGAGCACTCCACTCATTTGGAAGCATTTTAAATTTGTAATTAAGTTCACAAAACACTCATATAAATAGGTTGGATTAGGCTAAGGTATTGTGCTTCAGCTTTGTATAAAATGTTTAAAGCTTATTCAACTGAGGCTGTTTGGTGTTTGTCCTTGGTCTTTGTCCCAAACAGGGGCTCTTTGGAACAATTCTATTCTCAGGATGCTCTTGTTTCACCTGATGTTTTGTTTGGATCCCAGTTCTTTGCCAACCATAGTACATTATCTCCGTCAAGTTTCCACCCAGGCTAGTGTTGCTGACAGCTGGTTTGGCTGGTACTTGGATTGTGATGGACTACACTTTTGAGGTCTCTTCATGGAGGTACTGCACTGTAAATCACCCAGCTATAGCATTGTCAGCATGGTTATGCTTTCACCAGTGCCACAGAGAGTAAAAAAACCCCTGACCTTAAGTAAATATTTTGTCTCTTTGTACATTTAGAGATTAAGAGGTATATGCTGCTCCCTGCTGCAGCTGCTGACTCCCTGCCACTGCTGTTTTCAATCGAGCATGCATTATCCGGGTTTAATTTAAATTTTATATCCAGATAGAATGTCTGCTTTTGAAGGAAGTCTGCAATTTGGGATCTGCAGTCTTTGTGACTCAGTGGGCATAGCTTTGGTAAAAACTGGAACTTGATGAAAGGTACACAACAGCCTGATCCAAGGCAATACCTATTATGGGTCAGGATTACAAAGCAACAGAATCCTAAGTTTTAACTGAAAAGTATCAAACAGTGGAAAAGATGTAGGCTTACACTGACAGAACAAGACTGTGCATGAGCAGCCATTATTCATTACAAAATCACACCTAAAAGACAAAAGTCTTAAGACTGCAATGAGATAATCTAATATGAATACCCTTAAACGGTCCATGAAACCATGTGCATACAAATGAAAATCAGATTTTTTTTTCTGAAAGACATGCACTGAAAGTAACAATTACCTTTATCCATCAAGACTTGAGTTAAAGGGTCAGAAATTTTCATCACAGTTAACAGCAGCAGAAACACCACAGCAAAGGCTGAAGTAACTACATAAAACTCTTTCAGTGTACAGTTTCCTAGCGTAATTTCTGGCAATAGCTGGCAGTTCAGAGGGCAATAAAACTGAAGGAAGACAGAAAGGAATTTCTCAGGAATACCAGAAATGTGGGGTGCAGAGAACCAGGGAGGAAAACAAGCCATTTTTCTGCTGAATGTTGCATTTTCTGCTGGGAGTCCGTAGGGGTAGTTGCATGACATCAGATATCTGGGGAGCTTTGGGGATGCATCCAAGAAACAGCTCTTCCTTGTGGCATGCTCCCTTGAAGGCCCTCATTTAAATCCTGGCATTCTCAAAAGACCCATTGATTTCAGCAAGACAGTATTTTACCCTCCATGCCCGCTTAAGCATTTAAAAGTTCCTTCTGTATAAATGACGAAAAAGTACTGGAAGGAAAAAGAAAGCAGCATACTCATACTGTTGTCTTACAAATACTTGGCATAATATACTCTGCTGTGGTAAAGCCATTGTTTTTCCTCTGAACAACATTGGTTTAAAGTACTATCGAGAACCGCAGAATTTACTCTGCATAACCTCTTATGCAACAACAACAAAATCAGCCTTCAGCCCAGAAATTGCCTATAAACAGATGACAAATACACAGCTCAGCACTGGACTTCAGGTGACACTTGTATACATCTTCCTCTGCAAACTGTTCTTCATCTTTGTTTTTTGGGTCACAGGTACTTGCTATTTCTGTTGTAGGTCATGGCAAACTTTACAGCATCAGAAGATATCAGATGTAAATGGCCATTAATTTGGATAACAGACATATGTTATATGGTCCTAAAGGCCCCACAGGCTCTAGGGTATAAATGTTTTCTGACTACTGGCTTCTGTTTTCCTGCTATGAACTGTTCTATGGCTTTACATAAAGATATCTTGTTTAAACACAAGACTAACAAGTATGTGTATGTAATTTCTAATTGTAGGGTGCAGTGCTAAATGTTCAAATGGCATCGAGTGAGGGGGGCATGAAATAGTCCATGAAAGAATAATGCCAGGGGTTTTTGTAGGAAAATTGCCATAAGAACATATCAGAAATTCTGTAGAGTAAAAAAAAGGTTTGGAGAATGAAGTTTTTGTACCACATTTAGTATTCATTCAGCATAGCTTTGCAATACAACAGAAATCCAGAATTAGTATGCTGAAGCACAAACCATGCTGAATGTTTCAGGACCAGACACAGGTCTGGGGTTTCACTGAAATTTTTAACCTCTCAGAAATGCATAATTAATTCAGAATTGGAACAGCTGACCAATAGATATGTCAAAAACAAATTTGTAGAGAAAACAACTTTACTGTTAGCTGGTTTAAGCTAACTGATTCTGATAACCCTTTTCTCCTTCACAGACTTCAGGCTGAAACTACATCTCTGTCTGGGCACAGAGTTCTCTAAGTCTGTTAGCACTGGCCTGTCTTGGATAAGCAATACAGAAAACCAAATTCAAAAACCATGAGTAGGTATAGGAAAGATTGGATATGAGGCTAAATGTGAATACAACTAATGGAAAGGGTCTGTCAGGCTGGTTGTCTCAGAAGAGTATGCAATTAATACTAAACCTACTTCAACTTTAGCCAACAACAAAATGAGCTCAGCCTTGGCAAAAAAATACAGAAAAAGATTTTACCACAGCCCATCTCTGTAGTGGGTCCTGACTTACTCTGTGGAAATATAATTTCCTTAAAGCAGAAAACTGAAGCTATGCTCAGGTTATTTTTAAAAAGAGAAGTGTTGCATCTGGATGCTTCCTAAGAAGTGAAAAGGTTAAAAGAGAGTTGAAGCAGGATAAATATTTACTGGTATTTTACTTGTGCAATTTTTTTCTGTTGATGAAAAACCTCGAACCCCAAAAGGGATATTGCTAGCATTTCTTCAGCAAGGTTCCTGAAGTGGAAATAATAACACTTCCTCAATGGAAATGAAAACACTAAAAAAACCATCATCACTGGCCAACACATGGAGAAGTTTTCCCATTACTATAAATGTGGTTTGTTACAGAGACAGTATATCATGCTTTTAACATGTTGATTTGATTTTCAATCCTCTCTGTGTTATTTTTAATGTTCTATGTTAACATGAAGAGGCTGCATGTGAAGACATACTTTGCAGTTGTTACAGAGACATAGTTCACTAATCATTCATGATAATACTTTCTCCTTCCCTGAGTTAGGAGTAACATAAGATTTCGTTTAGGATTTTAATACCCCCAAATTTTCTTTTTCCTTCTTTCTCTGTCTCACAAAATATAAAAAACTTACAATTTGACATGTCCTTCTCGGGCGAGGCTAGCAAAGAATTTAAACAAAAGCCTTGAAGAAATCTAGGAGAGTCTGGTGGGGAAATGCTGATGTCATTTCCAATGGGGTTAATCCATTGATACTGTTTCTCAGGATTTGTAGACCTGTGATCTAATGTATTCATTTGAGGCAGGGTCTCGAGAACATAAATTTTCTGAAAGCTGTATTTCACCAGGTCTGTTCTGTAGGTCAATTCCCCAACAATTTAAACACACTGAAGAATTTCCAATTTTGCCACCCTTATAAGTATGGTATTTTCTGATTTACACACACAATCTTAAATATTAAGATCAGGGATGAATTTCTGAATAAAAGTTAGATCCTGACATGTTTTATATTGGTTAGTCAACTAATTTCCTCTTCTCACTAATCTTTTAAAGTCTTTGCTCATGAATTTAAAGGGGGAGCCTACTTGCTCATGCTAACCAAATGCATGTAGTTTTATTAACTGTCTCCACAAAGGATTAGCCTTCCTCCCTAAGGTAAAAAGTGAAATTTATGTAATAGTAAATACATCTAATAGTATGTAATATGAAATATATGTAATAGTATCCCAAAAGTAAGATAACATGGAAAATGTCAAAAAAATTGTAGGATTTAACTAGCTTAATCTCCTCTCACCCATACCTTTCCAATTGTAGCATAAAAAGAATACCCACCCCCCCCATGCCTCTATGGTAAAATTCACTTGTATTCATAGATCTGTTTTTTAGGAGTTGAAAAATGTCCTTTTTGTAGCCTATGCAATGTTTTTAACATTGTATTAAATTTAAAACTAGTCAGACTTTGTATTTGAGCAGCGTAAACTCAGGCATATGGTTTCAATTCAAATATACCAAAATCTCTGTGTTAAAAAAATCCAAACCAAACAACATTCCCTTTAACAAACATTCTTATAAAACTCTAATTGAAGAAGCAGGTGAAGGAATAATACTTACAGTCAGCTGTATATTTATTTTTGTGCAGCCATGGTTGACTGTTCCACAGGTTTTTAACGGCTCAGTGCACACAGAACACTCATTCAGCAGCCTGAACACTGTGTTATTCTCCCATGCCTGAGGTTGGTGCAGAATGTCAATGCGGAATTTATACCTCCTACTACAATTTATGACTTTCATTTGGAATGGCATGGCTTAGGAACTGGCATTCAAGATTATTTCCTTGTGGCTGTGCAGATCCTTCTGCAGAGGATGCAATGGATGCTACTGAAACTTGCCTCTGCAGCTTGACCTGGAGCCCCAGCATGGCTGTTTGCCCTGACTGACTCTGAACCACAGTGCATGGGGTGCTCCTCAGAGCTGCAGGAACTTGACCTGCCTGCTTTCAGGTTTATGGTCAAGAAGAAAAGACCTATGATTGGCTTTAAAGTTTGCGGGCTAATTTAGGGTTAGGAAATATTACAGCTCTTCCAGCTTGGTTGCCTTGGATGAGAAAACCCCAGTTGGGGTCACTCTCAGCCTCTGAACACCATGTTTAGTCTCACATATCAGTTTGTTCAGGTTCTTTAATCCCACTGTGGTTTATGCTCCCAGAGACTGTGCCAGCTGGACAGCCTGTGCAAACTTTCCCTAGGCAGTGTCTTTTATGGGTGCTGGAAAGTCTGAGGCAGCAGTGCTGTAGTACCTTGGCAATCTCGAGAGAGTTTCCTCCAGGATTAGATAGGTGATGCCTGAGCATCAATATGCTGAAGGATCTCAGTGCCCAAACCCACAGAAGCTCACAGAAGAGCAGATTCCCTCTAGTAACAGAGCAAATGCTTTGGTTTCAAGTAGGCAGCTTTGGAGGCTTTTAAAACAATTTCCTATAGAGAGCCTTAAAATGGTTCAGCCAAACCAAAGCAATGCTGTGTCAACTGGTTGAAATTAAACTTAAGAGGGTATGTTCAAACCCAAGAAGTATCTGGAAGGCAGGACAGGACCATCCATCCTCTCCACAACAGTAGCCCAGAGAACACCTCTGTGGGTTGAATGGCTGCAACATGTACTGTCTATCACACAATAGTTTGGGTTGGAAAGGACCTTTGAAAGTAATTTAGTCCAACCTCCCTGCAATGAGCAGGGACATCTTCAACTAGATGGAGCTCCATCCAACCTGAGTTTGAATATTTCCAGGGATGGGGCATCTACCACCTCTCTGAACAACCCATGCCAGTCTTTCACCACTCGCATTGTAAAAAACTTCTTCTTTATATCTATTCTAAACATACCCTCTTTTAGTTTAAAACCATTATCCCTTGACCTATTACAACAGGCCTTGCGTATAAGTTGCTCCCTATCTTTCTTGTAGCCCCCTTTAGGCAGTGGAAAGGGCTCTAAGGTCCCAGAGCCTTCTGTTTTCCAGGCTGAACCGCTTCCAGCAGCCTTGAGGACAAAGGGAGCCTGTCTATAAGTACAGGGTTGCCTCTCCTTCCCCTCCTGCTCTTCTCCCAAAGAACACACCGTGTAACTAAGTTTCCAATATTAAATCTGCAGGTGGCATCAGTAGTGGCCAAACAGAGGAAACCGTGGGAGCTGATCCTTTTTACTCTTACTTCCTTTTTATGCTTAATGCCAAGAATGTGAGCATGCCTCTGAGAATGGCATCTGGATATTTGTTGCCATTGCTTCTGCTGCAGCGACAAAAAGGGATTAGGAGTCTGAAGATGCTTCAGCATTAACGGAGAAACTAACTACTTTAATAACTACGACTCTCAGATGCCAAGGACTTCATTTTCTGAACTACCACTCTCTAGCTCTTGTTGAAAGTGATGGGTACTTTGGTCATGCCTTTGATGGGGCACTGTCAAACATGGATCTTGGAAATATTTTGCTCTATATTGTAACTGGCTTCCTTACACTTGGCTTACTTGCAAATTACTTGCAAACAGTAGCCTTTTCTCTTTTTCTTTTTTTTGGTGGGACCCTGCAAGTAATCTGGGAATCAACACAATGAATAATACAGGAAACATTATTTTCTTTTCCGTTAACAGTTTTCCAGAAATGTTAGGCATTTCCAGATACGAGTTGTAATTCCTAGATTGTTCATTTTGTTAAGTCCAGATGACCTAGAAATAAAAAGCTGTTAATCAAATTACAGCCTGCATAGTGCTTTCTAACAGTTCTCTCTGACCACCAGCTGTTTGGTGCTAATTATTGGTATTTGATGGGTAGCCTTGGGACAAAGTTGTTGCATGAGAAAAATCACCATGACAAAGAATCCTTCTGATACAAATTTTTTGCTGGGGTTTGTTTCTGATGAGGTGTGCAAAAGTGTTGGCATTTACAAATGGTGTTGGTTACCAAATGTTTTCAAACAATTAACTGTATGATTTAATTAGGAACTACTGAGCAATTAAAACATTTTCTTAACAAACACTTCATTGCCTCATGTCATAAAAAATAATCAAATTTAGAGAATAAACTATCTCCACTGAAGCCTTTCTATTCTGTTTTCCCACTAAAATTTCCCTTTTCTTCTCCTAATCATGTATATAAACCTGGGACTCTTAACTAACTTGATAAAGTCACACCGTGTGGGACTAACACATAGTAATGCAATAGCAATCTTCTCAATATGTCATAACTTTATCAATTTACTTCATTAGATACCAGATATGGTTTTTTTGGTCCAGAGGTTACAGCAGTAAATATGTTGGGAGTGGAATGCATTAAGAAATAAAAGTTAATAAACACAATATATAGTGCATTGAATGTGGATACCAGTTCTGATGTGAGACCTCAGAAGTTTAAGACATCAAAGTAATGCGTCTAGAAGCAGGAAAATTTTAGCAATACTCAGTGGTTTGCCGAAATTCAAACTTCTGGGCATTACCATCAGGCTCAGCAGTGGGATCTGTGGAATAGCACAGTCACAGAAATCATAACCTTAGTCTTACCTGCCCTCCTCTCTTGGGCCAGATGTTGACAGGAGGCTCCACTGCCAAGTTCAAGCCTCAAGATCTTGAAGATCACTCTTTGGAGAAAGTGGGTACATGCAAGAGTTGGTGGGGGATTTAAAAGTAGGCGGCCCTAGCCACCAGAACTTTTGAGAGCAGCCAGCACATGTTTCTGTAATGCTGTAACAAAACCCAAAACAGTCCTTCAGCACTCATCACATGTACATCAGCCAAGGCAATGAAAACCATCAAGACAGCTGCATCTTAAAAAAAGAGAGTGGCAAAGAAAATCTCAACAGGCAACATAGCACCATATCGACACGGCTTTTCAATACTCCCAGGGACAATGAGTGACTCCACCATTTCCCTGGGCAGCCTGTTCCAGTGCTTGACAACTGTTTTGTTGAAAATTTTTTTCCTATATCCAATCTAACCCCTCCCTAGTGCAACTTGAGGCCATTTCCGTCTATGCTTTTAGACAAATTAAGGCTGAAGGAAACATTCCTGTCTATATTTAACTGTGTTCATGTCCTACCAAACTCATCAGGGCTGGTTACACTCAGAAAGTGAAACACATCCTGTCCTCACAAGACAAAGAAGGAAGTGGATGTTTTCTGTACAGACATCCCCACCAGTGGGTCACCCAGGTGAGTCAGCAAGTTTCAAATATCATGGATGATCTCCTGAGGGGAGGTCTGGAAAATGGGTTGACCAAATGTCCCTTCGAGGCATCTCAGCCCTTTCTCCCTTTCCCACTAATTGCTGTATACTTCTGGAACTATACCAGTCACTGTAAGGGTAACCCACAAAATAATTGTAGAAATTCTGTCTTACCTATTTAAACCACATGTAATACTAGAAGCTGACCATATCAGAACAAAATAGAAACAAGTAGAAGCCAGAAAGAAGTGAAAATAGCATTTTCTCACAATGACTATGAAGATGAGAAAGACAAGTATGGGCAGATATACTTGCAAATTAGTAAAGGTCAAAGAGAAGTGTCAGGAAAGTGTACTTTACTGAAATTTATTTAATGGAGAGAGTTAACTAAATATTTTTCTTCAGGAAAAAAAATCCATGTAAAGATCAGAAGTTCAAATTCTTGAACATCTGAGGCTGGCAGCTGTTTAACAATCAAAATATTGCCTTTCAGCAACCTCATCTACTAAAAAACCAGCATCCACTGTTGCTGCTACTTGCACCACCCAGACATGAAAAAGAAAGCATCAAATCTTTCCTGAAACTTTTGCTGGATCCCAAGGCACTTGGATGTAAGTTCAGACTCCCACGCTAACATGGGTCAGTAGAAATGTTTGCCTTACTGGAATTTGCAGGAATTAGCTGGGAGATTTTTTTAGGAGTACACTTGACTTTTGTGGGTCATATTTAGAAATGGGATCATGGCAACATAATTTCTCATAACCATAGGGGAACTCTGACTTCTGCACCACAGCTATATGGGGATGTATACTGGATGTACAGCACATGCAGGGACACAGCTGCTCTGTGCAGCACATCATTCAGAGGCATAGCAGTAGCTATACAGATGAAATATTTTTTACCTTTTCCATTAGGTTTAAACCAGAAAAAAAAAGGACTTAACTTCCTACCATGACATCACTATGAAATATTTAAACCATTTACTTATGCTCATTTTAAAGTCAACATTCCCCAGCTGTTTGGATGCTAAAATATCTGAGAATGTGCAAATGTTTAGACAGTGCTTGCTGCTGATCTGTTCCTTGAACTAATTCTTAGCCATGCACACAGCTAGAAACGCTCTATAGCAGAATTTCTTCTGTATATATATACGTATATATATCTCTTATAGAACCATGGAATTATTTGAGTTGTCCTTCAAAGGTCATCTAATCCAAGCCCCTTGCAATAAGCAGGGACATCTTCAACTAGAAGATTGAACATTTGCAGGGCATCTGCCACATCTCTGGGCAACCTGTGACAATGTTTCAGGACCCTCATTACATATACATCTATATATAACTATGTATAGATATGTAGATATATAGATGTGTGTGTGTGTGTATGTGCATGTATATAGTTCCAGGCTTACAGTGACAGTTAGGAGGCCAACAACTTGAGTGCCTTGTAGCTCAGTAGGTAGCTGACTCAGGCGTGTATTTCACTAAAGTTTCGTATTCTAACCACAACATTTTTTCCCCACCAACTGATTCTTGTGCCCCTGTGCCAACCTGGCAGCCCAGCTACTTGCCATTTGGGGCTGGCAGTAATACCCAGGTGCTCTCAAGCCAGTCTGAAGCCATTACTTTCATGGTGTGATGAGTAGAGTAGAACAGGAGGAAGCCTTCAGCAGCCCTGTTTGCATTTCCAGCTCAGGGAGCTGTTCCTTGTCTCTTCTGGGAGAAGGGCAGTGGCTCAGATCTGTCTGTGGTCAAGGCAGCTGTTTGGACCATGCTGACTGAAACCTCAAATGCATTCACAGGTCAGTCAAATCCTTCACAGCCACGTCCTGCTCTTAGACAGGACAAGGAGCATGGAGATGTTTGCAAACGATTCTGAGTTACTCTGTAGGAGTTGTGTTTCAGCAGAGTAGGAGCTAGAGAGCCTTTAAAGGTACACAGTGCAGAGAGAAGCAGTTTTGCTTCAGGTGATGAAAATTGTAACACTTGTTTTGTTGAATATGAATAATCTTAGCCAGTCATTTCCAGAAGTACTCAGGGAAAAGTCAATTTTCGAAAAATGCAAACAAATCTAAACCTCAGTGGTAATTTGACTACTCAGCACTCCATGAAAGGCTTGTGGCAAGGTCTGTGAAATTTAAATCAATATTATAATATTAATTCTTATACTATTGATATGGCTTATCCCCAATCAGTAGCTAAGCCCTACACAGCTGTTTTTCACTCTCCCCTCCAGTGAGAAGGGGGTGAGAGTCAGAAAAGTGAGCAAACTGTTGGGTTGAGATAAAGACAGTTTGATAGGTAAAGCAAAAGCCAAGCGCACAATCAAGGCAAAATAAGGAATTCAATTCCCACTTCCCGTGGGCTAAAGGGTGTTCAGCCATCTCCAGGAAAGCAAGACTTTATCTCACATAACAGTGTCTTTGGAAGACAAACATTATCACTCCAAATATGTCCTCAACCACCCCCTTCCTTCTTTTTCCTCCAGATTTATATGCTGAGCATGACACCAAATGGTCTGGAATGTCTCTTGGGTCAGTTGGGGTCAGCTGTCCCAGCTGTGTCCCCTCCCAACTTCTTGTGCCCCCCAGCCTCCTTGCTAATAAGGTGTGAGACAGAAAAAGCCTTGACTATGTAAACATTGCTCAGCAATAACAAAAACCTCCCAGTATTACTGACAGTGTTCTCAGCTCAAATCTGAAACATTGCCTATGTCAGCTACTATGAAGGGAATTAACTCTACTCTAGAAAAAAACAGCACAACTATAAGGATGGAATTTGGGTTTCTCCAACAGTTACAACCAAGGTGTAGCTGGTTATCAGGGCAGTGCCTGTGTACATGCCCAGCACACTTCAACCATCAGTGCCTGGGGTGGTCCAGGATCTCCCCAGATCTCCATCTGTCAGCCTTGGGCTGACCTGGTGCAGGGAGTGACTCCACAACACAGCACTCACTCACTGCTGTGAGACCTCTCCAGGGGGAAGCTTAGGAAGACTCAAAGATCTCCTCAAGCAGTGCCAGCTCATAGGCACTAGTTGCATGCTCCAGCATGCAGCCCAGGTGGAGAACCAGGTAGTCCTAGAAGCTGCCCCGAGCCTTCCTGCCTACAGAACTGAACAAACCATGCACAGAGGACAACTGTCCAGCAGAAACTGCCCTGAGAGATGCTCACCTTTATTCTGTACCATCTATGTCATGTCCAGATCCTACATCTTCCACCTATACATATGTATATATTTATATATATGCATATGTGTGTGCATATGTATATGTGTGTATATATATGTACAAGCATGGATGTCATTTCCATAGTCAGAGGCCATCCCTCCAAAATGTCTGTTGAGTTCATTCAGTCCATCACTGCAAGTTCTGTGTATCCTCGTTATCTTCCAGGGCAGGAGGGCTGGTATGCTGTTGGCTGATTGCAAGCTGCATCAGAAGCTAACAACTGGTGTCCATACTCATTGTCCATGGTAATTATGGCATACAGTGGCAGTGTCATCCAGCAAACAGTGTCATACAGCTCCACATTATGGACTGTTCTTACCCAAAAATCAAATAACCTTGAAGTACACATCACATTTTCCTGTTCCTCTGCATTACCCACTGTACTGAGTTTGCATGGCCAGTAGAGTTTTGGTAGCGGAGGTACTACAGGGGTGACTTCTGTGAGAAGCTGCTGGAAGTTTCCTCCATGTCTGACAGAGTCAATGCCAGCCAGCTCCAAGACAGACATGCCAAGGCTGGACCAAACAGAAATGATGGTAACACCTCTGTGATAACACGTGTAAGAAGTAGTAAAAAAAAAAGTTATTGTGTGGATATAACTGTAGCCAGAAAAGAACAGAGCGAGAATATGTGAGAGGAACAACTATGCAGACATCAGTGTCAGTGGGGAAGGAGGGGAAAGAGGTGCTCCAGGCATTGGATCTGAGATTCCCCTGAAGCCTGTAGTGCAGACCCTGGTGAAGGAGGCCATCCCCCTACAGTCTATGGTGGACCACAGGGATGCAAGGATCCACCTGCAGCCCATAGAGGAGACCCACACCAGAGCGGGTGGATGCTCAAGAGAGGGCTGTGAACCTCTGGGAAATCTGTGATGGAGCAGGCTCCTGGCAGGCACCTGCAGCGCAGTAGAGAGAGGAGACCACAATGGAGCAGGTTTCCTGTAGGACTTGTGACCCCACGGGGTACCTGCACTGGAGCAGGCTGTTCTTGNATCTGTGATGGAGCAGGCTCCTGGCAGGCACCTGCAGAGCAGTAGAGAGAGGAGACCACAATGGAGCAGGTTTCCTGTAGGACTTGTGACCCCACGGGGTACCTGCACTGGAGCAGGCTGTTCTTGAAGGACTGCACCCCATGGAAGAGTGACCCACATTGCAGCAGTTTGTGGAGAACTGTTGACCATGGGCTGAACTCATGTTGGACTGTTTCCCATGGGAGACAACGCCACAGAGCATTTGCTACTATCCACAAGCCAGTGCAGAGGTGGAGCACTGGCCATTTCTCTTGTTCAGCAATATCCAAAGCCAGCTGGACAGCTTTCAGCTCTGCAACCTGGCTTGATCTACCTTGTCCCTCAAAAGCTTCTGCAACTCATCATGTAGGGCTCCATATGGAAGTTTCCATTTTTGGTATATCCCTACAATATGTCAGGAACCATCAGTGAAGAGAACGCATCACTTTTCTTTTTCTGATAGCTGATTACATGGTAGGGCCTCCTCAGCATGTCATCTTCCTCCTCTGATGATGGCAGTCCAAAATTTTCACCTTCAGGCCAGTTTGTGATGAATTCCAAGATCCCTGGGCAATTGAGGTTTTCCAATGCAAGCTCACTGTATGATCACCATGACCCACTTACTCCACATAGCATCAGTGGCATGAGGTGTGGAAGGGACTTTCTTGGGGTTTTTCTAGTGCATTTGTGTTTGTTTGTTTGTTTTGTTTTGTTTACTTCAGGGTTTTTTTAGGAAACTACTACTTATCTATCTTGTTTAAAACTTTAGTCTAAACTATTATATTTCCTCAAATGATTCTTTCTTACATTTCTTGCATCTAATCAATGTTTTGAATTACCATACCACAGTTTCAGGCTCACGTGAGCAGATGTGGACGACCAGGCATAAGCATGTAAGAATGTTTTGTCTCAATCATTCTGACTGACTGTTGCGACTGGAAAGTTGTGGTTGGAAGAGAGGTCCCCCAGAGGTGGGGCAGCGCTGTGCTGATCCAACTTCCTTTTCTGCCTGAGACTTACGTTCATTGCACTTGCATCGAGTACCACCACCCCAACTCAGTTCCTGGAGGGCTCAAAATGGCTGTCATGAACCAAATGGCATGAACAATCTAGTTTACGTAAGAGGCGCGCACCAGGTTAACTATAACAGGAAGCAGATCAGTCCCCTCTCTTTTTCCTCCCTTTCTCTTTGTCTTACTACCTCAGATCTGGACCACCCACGTGGCAGGACCAACACAGGCTCTAAGAACTGGTGATTTTCTCTCTTCTCTTTCTCTGTCCTGCATTTATTTCTCTCCTTTCTCTCTTTGTCTTGGCAAAGTGTGGCTATCATATTTACCCCTTATTCTACACTGAAGTTTGTTGCAGGAGTTGGGAGCTTGTTGAAGCATGTTGTAAAAATTAAGGGCTTGTTAGCCAAGGCTTTTGAAACTAAATAGTGGGCTAGTTGCCAGAGTTAAAAAAAAGCAGAAAATTCCCTGACACATGGATTCGTGTATTTGTTCAACCTGATAAGAATTTATAAGGAACATTATGCCCCATATCAAGCAGGTCATGACAGCAGGAAATAAAGCTGTAGATCTCTAGATGCGTAATAAAATTCCCTATAGACACACAAGGTTACAGTAACACTAGCATTTCCTTTCCTTTGTTTCTTGCAGTTACTGTCATACCTATATTTGACCAACTTTAGGTAGGTGCTGGCAGTTTCACAGTTCCAGTGCTGCTGGGATAGGAAGCAGGGATAAACTAGAGGAGTAAAGACTAGACTATTTGCCCTACTTTTCATACCAGGGGAAAAAAGAGACCTCTAGGCAATAATCCTGTGTTTAAAGCATCAGCTACAAAGCACAGAGCTTCAGTAAACATTCAGCACAAAACAAATGAACAAAAAGTATCAGGTTGAGATCATATTCTTCTCATGTTCAGTTTTCCCAGTCTGTCTCTGACTTGATGGTGGCAGCTTCCACTAGTCCGGGATTGAGAAGCATTTTTGCTTTAAAGGTCAACTATTTCAGGGACCTAAATTCAGTTTTGCCCTGAGATTTGGTGTGTAGTGTTTGGTATGCTGGGGATAGTGTGAATCTGCCTGATATCAGATATTTGGCTCAGAGAGCCTTCAAATATATAAATCTCCAAATTTTTGTTTTTATTAAGCTTAACAAATTCTAGCAATTTTGGTGTGTGCAGGCTCAATGATCTTGTTCAGGCCACCAAAAAACATCCCCATCTCCTGCAGGGCTTGGCTCTCTGGGCAGTGCAGGTCAGTACTACTGCAACTCATATTCACAAAACGGGTTTGTAGCTGCGAGTCTCAGGGCAAAAAAATGGCATTATGTGGTGTAGTTGGGAAGATGGGAGTCAAAAAACCTTCTTCTTCATCAGTTCACACCTGAATACCTTTCATCTTCATACAGCACAGATTAAAATAGACTTCAGACGAACACCCTGACACAAAACTTCTCATCTCAGTGAAATTTTTGTGCTTTGACAGTCCTAACAATAAATATGTCTTTTGATCAGCAAGATATCTTGCTACTGCTACTTTGTGCTCACTGCCATATTTTGCAGGAAATGTTTGGTCTGTTTGCATCTGTTTATGGAAAGAGAACAGGAATTTCCAGGGAGAGAGAAAAAAGAACAGCAAACTGGGAAAAAGCTTTCTCTGTCAGCACTACAATATTAATAGTGCTTGCAATTTCACTCAGCAATAAATAAGAACCCATTTCTTTCTTAAAAAAAATGGCAACAAGAACACACCCTTAGCCAAAACTATCCCAAGCAGACATGCCAAGTTTCCATAAGTGCAAGACCACATTAATTATGTCTAAACAGTCCTCAGCGTTTGCAGAAAGCAATTGATCTCTTTCAGGGCATTACTTTTAAAATGTATTTTCAGTGCTGGGCAGAGTAGATCAGCAAAACAAGCACTGTTCCCAAGGAGGGCTCTTTTCAGTAGGGCTAGGAATGCTGAGATATTGTGACCAGGACAAGTCCCATGCGCCTGGACAAGGGGCAACTGAGGCACCCAGCTCATATTTAGTTTCCTCTTGAATAAAACAATTCTACCTTGAATTTCTGGTTGTATTAATTTATAGAAAGAAGCTCAATTAGTTCTTGGTGATTCCTACCTGTGAAACATTACTATTCAAGCTTCACATGGCTTAAATTTCTTCCTAAATCCATATATAGTTATAGAATGCCTGTACAGCAAACTTGCCGTTCCAGTCTAGCTCCTTCCTTTTGAAAGTCTGCATGGCAAGCAGCTCTTTAAAATTTAAAGAGGCAGTACCGAATGGACCTGGAAAATTATTTTATTTTATATTTGTGTTTACCAACAGTAATGGAACAGAATTTCAGCCTATAAATGATCTCTTTCTCTGTGGATCTGGCCCATCCTTCAGAAAGTTGGCTATCTGAGAGTTTAACTCCAAGCAGGTGCTATAAGTTAAGCACAAACTTCTTTATCTTATGAAATAAAGAGCAATGATATTGCTTTTTTTTTTGTTTACTGCATAGACATATTGATTTCTTTTGCAAAATAAGAAAATCCTTTTTAATTTCTGAATTTTCTACAAAAGTATATTACAGTTAGCCGATGAGTGTGATACATGTTTGTGCAATCTCATCTGAGGTGTGATGAAATTCATAACCTTTCTTTTTCAGACAGCATGAAATTTGGTCTTGTTTGCCTCAGCCAGAAGGAATTGATTCTCTTTTCAAATTGAAGCAATTAACCAGAATAAGCAGCTTCTTCTAAAATGAATTAAGTTTAAGCACAGGGTATGAACTAAACTGAATTCTGTATTTCTAACATGCTGTAGTTAAACTTTTTGCTTGGTGAAAAATCAGACAGAAAGAAAACTTTATCTCGAAGATGAAAATGGCTTTTAGATTGGAATGGCTGTTAGATGGGTATGGTTTTTAATGTAGAGGAGTGATTTTGTGGCTGCCCTTCTGGTTGCAAAAGCACTGCAAGTGTCACACAAGACTTAGATCTGATACAGAACAGTTTTCACATCACAAGACCCAACAGCAGTCAACAGAATTTTATAAAATTTTTGTACTAGTCACTGTATACAATTGTTGACTCAAGTTGCAATGGCATTTTCATCTTTGCGTTCACTGATGCAGTGAACTGATAGTGAAGAAGATAAAAGCAGAGGTGGTGAGATGAAATAAAATAGAGGTGGTGAGATGAAATCAAGATCTCAATGCTGAGAAAAGTATGCAGCCTAATTCCTGACCCTTATGTGTGTACTTAGCTTAGAGTGTAGGTCTGCCCAAATACCTATCACTCAGGGAAGAACAAGTGAGAAAGAATTGGAAAACTCTTATTATCTCTTCTACCCATATCACCTTTGCTGCTGGATTGACTGACCACCACACGCACAAAGACTGTGCTGCTGAGCCTCATTCTTCTCTGAAACAAGACCATCATTAATCACCTCCAGTGTCTTTGAGTGCCTTAGCACAGAGCCTACAGGAAAGGGAATGTTTGCTGCTGCACTCCTGTGATGATCCACCAACAACTTTTTTCTTGGTAGTGAGGGTATTTTTGGTTTGTTTTTTTTTTAATTAGTTCTAGATTAGATTATTGTGACATATTTCCCCAGATTATGGCCATGTGCATCAATTTTCCCCCCTACTTGCAAACAGACAGTCTTCCTTATCTCAGGAATAAAACACTTGCATTCCCATAGCTCTGCATGTTTGTGCACTGCCACTAATACATACTGGTTTTTCAAGAGAAAATAGAAAAGACTATTCTTTTTCCCAGGCTACCAAAACAGGACAAACTATTGTTTTTATCTCCTTTGTTATTGATACAAACTCCTAATTTACTGAAGGGTTACCTTCCTCTCTCGACCTTGCAGAGGTTTGCAAATGGAAAAATTTGAAAGCCTGCTCTGCCTGCTCAGGGCAAGGGGTGGAGACAGCACAAGTTAAGAATCCCCTTCTTTTTCCTAACTTGATTTTTCCTGGCTCTACCATTGATTTTCTCTATACCAGTGTACAAGTCACTTAATTTTGTGTGCTATGTACATTTGGAGAGCTGATGTGTACTTCTTATCACAAGATAGAACAAGTCTTTTTAGGAACACAGATTATCTTATGTTCTTTAAACTTGCATCCTCATGTAAACATTTAGGTTATAAGTATAAAGGTATGAGAGGACCATATGGGATGAAATATATCTTTTTCAGATATTACAAGGATCTCATCTTATGGAGTTTAGATTCTGGGACAGAGACTGTCCCTAGTGCTGTCTTAGCTCATGGACATAGTTGATTCTTTTGGATGTCAAGGCCAGGTTGGATGGGGCTCTGATCTAGTTGAAGATGTCCCTGCCCACGGCTAGATGACCTATAAAAGTTCCTTCAAACCCAAGCCATTATATGATTCTATGATGTAACTAGAGTTCAAAAAAAGAACAATGTTTTGCTATACTAGCCAAAGAGTAACTCATATTCAGAGTTCAAACACAAATGTGAACGCAGGAACAGAATCAGACAAAAATATCTAAAAAAAATTTGTACCTGAAATGCTTCATTGGAGTGTCTCAGCTTCCTCATATTTTCACTGACCCCAAGACAGGGATTTGTGACTCCCCAGAAGAGCAGGTCCCCAATGCTATGGCAATCAGTTCCCAGGTGAGGTACAGACACTACAAACATTATTCATTAGTAACAAATTTAAGAATGACTACTCCACTGAGCATTATTACTGAGTTATAGTAACTTGCCAGAAAACAAAATAATAGCCAAGATTTAAATAATGAATTGGAAGAAAAATGATTGCTGAGGAGAGCTCATTTTTTAGAAACAGCCAAAATATGTAGCTCACATATTACTGTTTTCTTCAAAGGCAGACATAATAATTCTGTTTTGAGCTAGGTGTTTATTGACCCACTTAGCTAGACTGACATATGTCTTTAATACTTCAAAGTAAATTGACAATTTTCTGATATAAATTAAAGAACCTTTTGTTTTATCATGATTTATTAATTGCCTATAAAGACAAAAGATATATCACTGATGTGCATCATTCACTTCCCCTCTCCAGTAAGACAATGCAGTTCAGTTTTTGCAAAATCTATTTCTGTGACACCTTATAAGTTAGGTGACTACTAACTTATTAAGTGTGTAGAGAAAGACATGTTAAAACTGTTTCCTTTTACTGCACATTTTCATTCACAATGAAAAGGGGAAGAAGAACACACTTTCATTGTCAGGCAAGCAGATGAAATTATCATGAATTCGTTCTCCTTATATTTTAAGCTAAGTTAGAAATTTCAACTGACCTAAAAACTGAAATTCAAACCCAATGAAATTATCAAAGGAGTGAATTTTTAATAATCATGACAAACCTCTTGCATGCACTAAACAGAGTTGGAAAAATAGAAACATTTTGGGATTCACAATGAAAATATTAAGTACTGCGGGATCTAAACTTGATTCATAAAAAAAATATGGATATTGATCTGATATCAATATCCAACTGTGATGGACAAAGGCTCTCTAACACTTTAGTTAGAAAAGGTATATTTATTTGTCCAAGGGCACACGTGGGATAGTTCCCAAAGATGCAGTGCCAACTTGTGAGACAATACAGAGTCTATTTATCTACAAAAGTTCTAAATATTTAAGATAGAAATACATATTCATAACATAAACACCTCCCATTCCCCGCTTTGTATGATAATTAGCTAAAATGTCATTAAGCATGCGTGGTTTGTCCTTTGAAATGAGTCTGGGGGATGTATTTTGAGTCTGGGGGTGTAAGAGAGGAAGTAGTCTTCCTCTTCCTCTTGCTTGAACTTTTTGCCTCTTGAGTTTTTACAATAGAAGGTGACCCTTGTACTTTTTGTTCCTTCCTCTACCATCCTTGAGCAGATTCTTCAAATAGAGAAATTAATAACTATCTACTTTTCTTTAGATCTAAGTTTTCTGGTTCCTGTTATGGACACAGCTGTACAAATATAGGATGACAAACAATTAAAACCTGTATCAGGCCTAGTTTCTTAAGCAATTATTAACTTCTTAATTAACTCCAGCTGGATTTATCTGTTACATTTGTTGTAACTGATTCTAACAAAGCTAACTTTAAGCAGAAATCTAAAATCTTAAAATTTCATGTCTCAAACTAACTTAGAAGGATGGCAGACTTCCACTACAAATAATATTTTTGTTAATGACTGATGTCAGTCTTGCTTTGTTTTATGACTCCAACATAGTCATGCTGTCTCAAATATTTCAAAAATCCCACATTGTACTGTTGGGATTTTATAATTTGTTATTATAAGGAAATACTGATTAATGATTTTAGGGGCAAAATCTTATCTCTAAAGTAATTGGCGAACATCATATACCTCGGGGTAAGTCTCTCCTTCCAGAAATACTTAAGTGTTGCTAGAATGCAATATCAGGTCCACAAGGGCCTCTATTGTAATAAAATACAAATATCCATCTTGAAAAATATAATTTGTTGAATTCTTCCAGAACTGGTCTTGGAACTAACATAATTGATCATTTTCATTAGTGATTTTGGCACAAATAGCTAGAGGACATTAAATAAATATGATGGTGCCCTAAAATAAGAAGACAATTAATGTAAGGAGGATAAAGAAGAATTTATAACTTGCAAATAGAAACAGACAAAATTTGACAAAAACGTGTGCTCCAGAACTGAGAGCAAGAATTTCTGTCTTGAGCTTGGAACTCAGCAAACTAAATGGTAAAAGAAGAGAAAAAGCTTTAGATATTAGTTGATCACAGGATAACTTAACCATTCTAATAGAGCTGTGGAAGAATCTGAGTGGAGCACATTCTATTTCAACCAAGATATTTTGGACAGAAATAAATAAGTATTAGTGTGACTGTATTAGTTGGACTGTACTTTGCAGTATGTTAGCAGAAAATTCCTGTTAAAGCAAGATCATTTCAAATTAAAAAAAAAAAGCATAAAACCAGAAATATTTGTCTTATGACACAGACTGGAAGACACTAACTGCATTAAGCCTACTAAAATAAAGCCTGAGAAGCAATATAGTTGCTTTCTATTAATACACTATGATCTCATAGGAACATATGAGAACCATTTAAGCTAAATGACTATATATGTGCACATACATACAGCAAATAGACATAAACTGGATGGAAAGGAGCCATCAAAGAAAAACAGTTCTTGAATATCCTCCCAGTAAATCACTGCAGGCCAAGGACTGATACAATCCAGAAATGAAGTTTGAGCAAATCGTGAAAAAGAATTATGTGCCATTGTTGTCCCTCATAACATGGAGCTGCTTTCTGTGAGCAAAAGGGCTGATGGATACCAAGGCCCAGGTTCTTGCTGAGCTTACCCATCTCATTCTGATGAGTAGAGAAAAGCCCAGGAACCAACCAGCACAATTCAACAACTCTGGGTTGCTCATGGTGGGTGCTCATCAGGGGAGCAGTTGCTACCAGGGCACATGGAGAACCCACTGCCGAACACAGGATGAATGACAGCGGCTGATATTGCTGAGCACCGTGATACTGCTGGGGTGGATAGTGCCATGCTGACTGGCACATGCAGGAGGGGCGGGAGGAGACTGGAAGGGGAGGTGAGTTACAGCTGGACAGAAAACCAGCTGGAAAATTATACCTGCCAGTTTGCACTTTCTATTTTCCTACTGCTTGACTTGAAGACCTGGACTTCATCTTGAAAATTCATGCACTTGAAAAATGAAGTCTGAGTTTTCCTGCACTGAACACTTCAAAATACTGTGTAAGTTGGGTTCTCAGACCTCAATTGACTTCAGTCTTCAACTGAAAACACTCAGCGTCTTCTATGAAAAACTCTGTCACAAATGTTTCATTTCTAGTTGAACAAATATTTCATTTAAAGATGCTACACTAAACACTAAAGATTCACACTATTTTAAGTATTTCTCTAGTAAAACACTATCTGTATTCCTTAAGGTACTTTGTTTCTGGGCTAACTTTTCAGGAAAACCTTTTTAGCCTCAGTGTACATTCTCACAACCAAAGTATCTATATCACATATATACCATGTCTAAATTAACTGATGCCAGTTCTTAATTTCAGGATCAGTATAGGGAGATAAATCACTTCTTTTCAGAAAAATCCTGTTGTGGGTCGGGTTTTTTTTGTCTTTGTTTTTTAAACATATAAAAACAGTGGAGGAATCTGTTTCTCTCCTGCCATCTTAAAGACCATGCCAGTCCTTACATATACATACCTACTTCCCTCCTTATTTTCCCTTGTATATTAATTGTCCACTCAAAACAGGCATTAGTGTAGTTCTTTTCCAGACTTTACTTCAGAATTTGGTGCATCCATTATGGTGGCTAGTAAAACCTCTCAGTTAAAAATGTCATCTAGACAAGTAAACGGTTATATTTCTGTTTGTGGAGGGCAGTTGAGCTGGAAAACGGTCAAAAAGAACCTGGCAAACACCTCCTCCACTGTAATTTACTGTGAAAGAAATAATTTTTCAGATAGCATGTTGTTTTTTGAAAGGCAAATGCATACCTGAGAGAGATTTTGTGTTTGCAGTGCAATTGGAACGGAGCCCAGGGCTGTGTGTAACCTGCATCAACCTGATCCAATTCACATCCAGAGCCACAGTTTTGGTGTGTGCAGTAACATCTGCCTGCACTGGGGAAATGCTGTTGAAAGGCATAAGGAGTGTGATTACAAAGATATCATAAAAGATGTTCTATATATTTAGAAGACGTTGCAGCTGAGCAGGTAGCTGTCCATAAAAAGTTCTCTGACAATATCCAAATGCAAGCCAGATTCTGATTGTCCAGGGAAGTGTTTTCCTGGGCAAACACAGATCACAGAAAGACCTGCAGGAGTTTTGAACAGATTTGGGAGTTCTCACCCTCTTCTCTTGTACTCTGTGTGTCGCCTGAGCAGTTTTTTCTGGCAATATCTTTAGACCCCTTGAAATCTCTACTCTGCTTGAGACCGAGCACATAGGTCTAAAAGGCACTCGTGACCCGACTATCTGCAATGAGCAGTGAGACTCTATGCACAATCACCTGAAGGGATACAACTAGGAAAGTTAACTTCAAAGCTCACAGAAACATAGAGATAATATATTATGCATTTATATGTAACATATAATTATATGTCTTTATGTATTATATAAAACCTATCTCAATATCAGTTCCCCAATTTCTCCTGCCTTCCACAAATGACACTAACCAGACAGAGGTCCCTATCTCTCCCAAGAATGACTGAACAATCCTTCATTACTCCTTTTCTACTCTGATTTTTTCTTCCCAGCAAAAAAGCCTGTCCCTGGCTAAAATTATCAAATAAATTAAATTATTTTGATTTGGCCTTGTATGCCAATATTTAGGAATTTGGATTCTCATTTGATAAAGTTTGTTTGCAGCAATGAAAATGTAGGACTGCAACAATTAACCCTTGACTGCAAGTTACTTTCTGCAATAAAATGTGGAGTGGTTTTGCGCCTCTGGTTGGCTTAATTAATTGGTTGCTTAAAAAAAACCCTAATTATAACTAAAATTGTATGTAAGCTTTACCAATAAATCCAACTGGCTAAATTTCTTTGGTTGTTCCCTGTTTGAAGATCTAGTTAACATAGCTCGTTAGAAACTTCTTTATGCATAGTTGTGCAAATGTGGATTACCTAATTTCTAGTTTGCATAATTTTAGTTGAAGTAAATTAATCTATGATGTCTAGACTTTCTTTCCCACATGACTCCAGTATAGATGGTTTTGATCAGCACTATCCCAACCTGTGTAATTTATACATCTGTAGCATATTTTCTCTCTACGCAGGCCAAGTTCCTGTGTAGATGGACCTCTGCCAAAGAACTTTTCCAGTCCTTCTTGTTTGATCACTCAAACCATGATTCTAACACAAGTTCACTTATTACTGCAAACCAACAGGAACCAAACACAAATTTGTTAGAAAATGTATACAGAAAGTATAGCAAAATCATCTTTCTTTTTATTAGTCTGATTTTATACTTCTGTTCATTTTTTAAATTTGCAATTAAACGTAATTTGTCAAGGTATTTCTTGGTGCTAGAAGAAGAAATCTGTTACATTTCTAAATAGTTCTAAGCTTCCTTTTAATTTCTTGCAAAGGGATTCATGGCTGTTGAGATAATTTAATTAAACTTAAATATACGGAACATAAGATGGTAATTTGGTTCAGGCAATTCTGCACATTCAGTCTTAAATGTACTGCCAAAAACAACCACGTTTAAAAGATACTTTAAAAACTGCTTTTAAAATAAAATATGAATGATAATGCAAGTCTAAACTCTAGTGTCATCTCACCTGTAGATTTTGCTCTCATTTGGAGAAAAATTATTAAACTAATTGGCTTTGTGGAAAGCAACAGAACTACTACCCTGGATTTGTTTTAGCCTATTTTGTGGGCTTTGATTTCACCTTAAGTCCACTTAAACAGTGTGGAGACAATGCTTAGTGACCAAAATACACAAAGAATTTTATCAAAAATATGGTTGAAAAGGACACCAAATTACTTTAGCCTTAGGGCTTGGTCTTAATAAGTTTTTCAGTAATTTATTCAGAGGGACATACCGCTTTTAATTGGCTGGGTTGCAAACCTTGAAAACAGGATTCAAGTCCTGTTGGTGCCTATTTTTTCAGGATCCTCCTGTAACTCCCATAGTACTGAAATTGGTAGTTCACATTGAAGCTCATTGCATGGGTCGTGACTCTTGTTATTAGAGTAATCCAAACACTTGCAACTTCATATTTCACCCGCAAGAAAAGGAGAAAGGCAACTAACTCTCATGTTGCTGAAAATTTCCAGCATAGTGAATACTCGAATCATTCCACAAAGAGAGAGAGGCAACATGTATCTGAAATATATATTTACTATGTGATTCTTTTCCCCATCTCCAGAGCTAAGCACTACATTCCAGTCCTAACCTTCCTGGCTGCATCTTATCAAGGTTTTTTGGCAAATCTCTGAAGCTCGTCTGGGGTTTCTTGAGGGGCTCAAGATGATGAGATATAGCAGATACCTTTCCTGTGAGGTTTCTGGTGTCTTTTCACAGGCTCAGGAGTTCTGAGTCCTGCTAACCCATTCTTGTTAACCTGAGAAATCACCATGTCCTACCATCCTTTCAGCCTCTGTGAAAGACCAGACACAAGCATGTTTTGTCTCAAAGATTCTGATTGTAATGACAGGAAAGGTGTGACTGGAAGAGAAGGTCCCGGGGAGGTGGGACAGACCTGTTCTGAACCAACATCCTGCTCCACCTTGAGACTCATGCTCAGTCCTCCTGCCCCTTTTCTCACTTCCTGGAGAAAGACTCAAAGGGGCTGTCTGTTCACATGCAAACAAAACAGTGGGAAAAATCTAGTTTACATAAGAGGTGTGCACCAAGTTAACAGTAAAAGGAAGTGGATCGGGCCCCCTCATGCTATTTTTCTTCCCTTTCTCTTTCACTCTTATTGTTTACACCAGCTCTGGACCATCCATGTGGCAGGACCAACGCAGGATCTAAGGACTGGTGACACTTTTTGTTCTCTTTCTCTCTTTTCTGTCTTTATTTCTGTCCTCCCTTGCTTTGCCTGTGGAAAGAACAGCTATCATATTCTATCGTACCCTGTACGCCATACTGAAGTTTGTTGCTGGAGTACGGAGCTTGTGGAAGTGTGTTGTAGTTTGTGCCAGTACCTTTGAAAAGCAGTGTTGTGGCTTATGCCAGCACCTTTGAGAAGTGGTGTATTGTGGCTTGTTAGCCAGCTCCTTTGAGTAGGGTGTTGTGGAAGTTGAGAGCTTATTAAAGTGTACAGTAAATATTAAGGGCTTATTAGCCACTGCTTTTGTAAAGTGTAAAAATTTAAAGGCTTGTTAACCAATGCCTTATGAGTCTAAATACTGGGCTGGTTGCCGGAGCTAAGGCAACTATGTAATAAAAGTGTAAGAGTTCCTTGACACATGGTCATATGTCTTTGGTCAGCCTGAGGAGGACCTAGAACAAACATCATGTCCCATACCAGTGGGTTGTGACAGCCTGCAAAGCAGCCCTTCTGCAGCATATGAGACTTCATTATGCTCACAAATAGCTATTTCCTATTTCATGATCCTGCTGACACCAGTATCGGCAGCATCGAGTAGTCCTGCAACAGGCTATTCCAGGAAAAGAGGATCCACTTCATTAGCCATCCTCTGGGCTCGTTTCAGCTTCAGGGTGGCATGTGAGAAATCCATGATATCCTATCTGTCGCTAAAAAGGCTACAGAGCTGCTGCTATGGTTTAGACAACCTGTTCCTTACGGATATTTCTTTCCCAAACTATTGTACAGCTGGTACAGTTTTACAAAGCCTAGGTACCAATTATCTCCTCCTCAAATCTACTTTGTACTTACATATGTGTACAGGTACACATATACAGTTATATCTATATCTATATATATATTTATGTATTTATATATATATATATACATATAAAATATGTAAAATATAATCCAGTTGCCATCCCTAAATGGAAAATATTCTGATAGCTCACAATTACTTTATTAAAACAGATGTAATTAATTAATTTGTATTCATAATCACAAACATGCTTCGCAGCACAATTTCAAGCCACATTTTTCATGATATGACACATGAAGAATGAGCCATATGTCTGCAAAACAAGGCATGTAAGTTGCTATGTAGAAGCAGGATCTTTAATTTGAAACATAATTCACAAGAACTCTTGCATACTTAGTCATTCCTATGCGTTTCCAGCTTGGAAGCAAAACACCAGGGTCAGATTCAGTCACAGCTCATGATAATATAACACAGATTAGTTCACGGTGATTACATTGGTGTGGACACTTTTTGAAATCTCAAGACAAAAGCTTGTACTACAGGTTGTTTCAAGTGATAAACCCCACAGTACTGCTGTGTGGCATACAGAAACACGTAGCTCTTTCTCTGCTGCATCCACCCACCCTCCAGCAACTTCTTCCTTGCTAGAGAGATCCATGCAATTTCCCCATTAGGGTGAAAGTTTATCTCTCTTGGAAAGCCAGAAAACCTTCCTCCTCCAGGGCAGTGAAGGTAGTTCGAAAGAAGACAATCCTCTATTTTCCTTTTTTTTCCATGATAATGTATTCCTTTGGCACATGGGGAAGGCAGCTTCCCTGTGGCCTCACTACCACACAGCTTGTCCTACCGGCCGCACACAGAGACAGAAGATTTCTTTCCTCTCAATGCAGCTCCAGCTAAAGACAAGGGCTGCACTATTAGTAAATTTCTCTTTTCCATGGTTCCTATTTTATTGTTAAGTCCTCCCTGGGGTCTTACCTAGGACCGTTCTGGAGTTACCAGCTTTTTGATAGAAAAATAAAAATTACATCAATAGAGATAACATATATTAATATAAACATAGACTTCCAGATATCCTTGAATGTCACCAAAACTGGAATTCCTTCCTTGCCTCTAAACTTGAAAATAATTAACTGTGATAAGAAAGTTTTTGTTTATTCTACAAACTTATAAGATACCATCACCAAAGTAAAATGAACAAAACTTCTACTAGAGAAAATGTGAGAACATATTTTTAAAATGTTACTGTAACAGTCATTGATGAGAGATTTAGAATTGGTCATCTATAGAGAATTGCCTGCATATACTGAGCAGTAAGGTTCACCTAAACTAGGATGCCAAAGGATGCCCTTGGAAATTATGTGTCAAGAAGTAAGCTCAAGTTTCTAGAGAAGGCAGAGGAGATAGCAGCGGTGCTCGGGGACCTCTTGGTCCCCTTGGTCTGTGCTACACTGGCAGCACTTTGACCCTTCTGATCAATACTGAAATACAGCTTGTACTTTCACTGAGTGCTTGTGATACAAAACTCCAAATAATACATACTCACCAGTGCCTAAACTTCTCTGATTTCTCACTTTTAATTTTCTCTCCACTCCTTTGCAACAGCAGCTGCATTTGCTTCAAAGGTTCCGAGGAAAAGTCTATCCATGGAAAGTCTAGTCTTACAGTGGGACCTATAGCTGTTCTAAAACCCCCCAGAGTCCCAGCATGGTCTGACCTGTGAAAGGCTTTATTTGTGGTCAAATTTCTTTGGTTAAATTAAGCAATAGGCACTTCAGTTGATATTAAACATGTTGGGTATCGGATAAGTCTGTGGTAGCTGTAAGGGAAAACCTTTACTGTAACAGTAATGAGTTACAACTTTTGGGTCTACAGTTTCCAAGTTTCCAAGGATATTCTTTATTCTTCATTATCGTATCATCCTCCCAGAGTTTTCTATGGTGACTGCAAGTAAGATCGAACTTATTTTCACAGATCCTGTACACTTTGCTATACTTAGTGCTTAGTGGTATTAGAAGACAGAATTTGGTGCAGTGTATTCTCTCTGCTGTTCCCCTTTAGCATTGGTAATATGTTTTATAGTCTTTGGTTTATGCTAATGTAAAAAAACCCAATCAAAAATCTAACAAACATCTCTGTTTATATTTTAAATAAACAAAATAAGAAGCTAAACCTCTCTATATTGACATTTTTAAGCAGTGTCAATTGTGGTGGTCTGGTACAGAAGTAGGTGTGAAATGCTTGAAGGCCTTCTCTATGCAACAGTAGTTTAATATTAGTGGTCAAATATAAATTTTTACCTAAAATAACTTATCTCAGTCTTTGAAAGCTTTAGAAGAATACTGTGACTGCTAGTGAGAACAATGACATTTCACTTTTTTTATATAGAGGGAACAGATGGAAAATCTTTAATATTTTGGTCTCCATCAGGCTTCAGTCTTTACAGTTTTTTCATTCTGTTGCACAACTTTGCAGCATTTGGAAAAGATCAAATGCCTGGTGGGAGATATGTTGCCTTCTTTAAATATCTAATTGAGTAAAGATACAGAGAAATTCAATACTTTGCTCAAATTTTACTTCCATCTTGGTCCTAAATTCTTTATAAAATAATCAAAATAATAGCATCTAGGTATGCCAAGATAAGGTTCCAAAACGTGAGGTTTTTATCCTAAAAACCAAAGTGCCTTGTTTTCTCATGCAGTTAGACATTGAGTGCTTTGTGTATAAAGGCCTGACAACTCCCTTGGTTTTATGGCTTTCAGTATTGGGTTGACAGGTATTTGTTTTCCGTTGCAGCCAAGGACACTTCTCTCCATTTTGAATATCAGAATAAATATGCCCACAGAGCCTTGAATTTGCATTAGCCTTTAGAAAGGATTTATCCCTCGTGTTGATGGAACAACCTCAGAGCCTGGATGCACAGAAATCTCAACACCCATTGAGATTTGGCACCCAAATGTGCCTCTCATTAAAATCAGTTTCACTTGAGACTTCTTGTTCTCAAGCAAGTTAATTGCAACCAAACTGTGAAAATTTGCAGCTCAGTGTAAAACAGAGTGTCAAACAACAAACTGCTTGTTCCCCTGCTTAAATTGCACTCAGAGCACCAACGATCTAGTTTAGCATTCAGCTAGAAGCAAAGAAATGAGGCTTTAATCCCAGTCTCAGCCTGTAGTCCTCCAGTGGGTGGACCAGTGCCAGAACAGGCAGGACCATCTGTAAGAAAACAGTGCTTCAGAACTGTCACTGAAGTGATGTCAGCCCTGGCCTCTGGGACAAGGCTGTCCCCTCTCCAGCTGTTTCCAGGGGAGAGGAGAATCACTCCTCCTCAACAGTCTACCTCCTCAAATCTGTCCCTCCTTTCTCTCAAGATAGAAGCATACCAGAAACAAGAACCATTGGTGCACGTCTGTTGTATTCCATACAGTAATGTAGGAGGGATGCCACTTGAGGTACGTTAGAAGAAGTTGTATCATATTAATTCTCATTGCAAGCTGCTAGCCATCCAGCAGTATGGTACAGCTTCACAGCAGATCAAAACGTACTAGCGGCTTTGCAATTTAAGCCTCAGATTTATAATAGCCTTATCACAGGCTGAAATCCCAGGAGTGTCAACTCTCCCTTCCGGAAAGAGAAAACTAGTATCATACAGTTGGTTTTGCATGCTCATTTCAAACAGGATATAGCTTTAAAAATGAAGGGTGTCTTTATGTGCATACTTTCAAAGCACTTTCTCTAAAAGGGAGTGAGACTGGTTTTATTTCCACTTTCTACTTGCTTTGAAAATTGAGCCAAACAAGTAATTGTGAAACCTATAATAATCCCCCAAATTACACATATGTACATGTTTATACACATATATGTGTATGCATGACATTGTATTGACTCCACGGAAATAATGTATCATTTCTTATATTGAATTGAAGATAAAGTACTTCAATACAATACTTCAAGGCTTCAATACTCTTGCTGATTAGAAAGTGATTCGTTTGGGGTAAGTGCACAGGAGTACAGAAGGCCTTGCAGGTACTGCAAGTACCACGTCTCAATCCTGTGCAGCAGTCTGAGTGGACATTCAGGCATTGCATGCTTCTCCCTGAGTACCAGTTACACTCTCCATGTTCCATTTCCCATTAACGGATCCTTTGACAAGGTCCCAGCCACAGCTCTTAGATACGTGCAACCTGAAGGGAGACGTCAGAAAGTCTGAGCTCAGTTTGTAGGGTCTTATCCATCTGGCAAACAGCCTCACTCTAGTGGTAAATCATCTCACACTTGGCCAGCAACATCGGGGGCGAGATGCCAAAGCACAGAGGATATTTCCCCAGCAGCCAATAAGCTGATGACTGCACATAGTCTTTCCATTGCCAGCTCTTCAGTTGTTTCATATCTCGTGAGAAGAACTCCCACAGCTGCCTTGTCCTCCAAGAAGCTGGATGCCTGACTGACACTCCATTATGTTGCAGGAGAATTGATTATAGTTTCCTGGTATAGAGTTTCTGGGTTTTGTCACTTTAAAGTGAAACATGTGCTTATGTGACATCCTTTCTTTTTATCTTTAAATTTCAAGACAAAGTTGTACTGCCTGCTCAGCCATACAAATCCCTTTCTTTTGAATCTACCTTTCTTCAAACTCATCTTGAACAAGCAGCACTTCGAACAGTGTTGTTTAAATTATGTTAAATATGTCACAGGAGTTGCAGACCAGAGTTCTAGTTCCCCACAAACACACAAAACATTACTGCAACACGTAAGTGAAGGAATTTTCAATCTGTCATTTATTCTTAGATATAAACCTCACTTCTTTAAGGCTGCAAGTCAGAATTTAAAGGGCTGAAACTAATATCAAACCACCGTTTTCTCTTGATGCTGCAATTATGTGTTATCTGTAATGCATTGAACATGTAATGACATGAAATTTTATACCGCTACAGGGCTGCCATACATTAATCATTAAAGGTTGAAGGTTCTAAGAACATGAGCATGTGCACTGCTATCATCTTTTCTAATGACATTAACCCTCTGAAGTAGGGTGACTTCACAGGGTAAAATTTCAAATATCTTTGCAGTTTAAGGGCCTAATTAGTTGTACAGATTTTTAAGTTCATTGAAAACAAAGGACAGGGACTCCCAACGACTTTTCACAGAGACCACAGAGCATGGTCAGGATCTGCTGGTGTTATTTGACTAGATTCATTCCAGCTCTCCTGCGCTGAGAGATCCCTGAGTATACTCTGATGGTCTCCATGACCTTTTATAGGATGGGGCACACAGCTGCTGGAAGAGTTGGCATTGAGTAGACAACCTACAAGAATAGAACTCTATGGGGCAAATCAAACCTTTCATCAAATATCAGGAACTTCCCACCACCCCCTATATAAATTGCTATGATTACATGTGTTAAACTTGCTCTCTATAGGATTTGGGTAAGTTTATTATACACAAACACATCCTAAAGAGTAAAGATGGTGATAGTAATTCATTTCCCATTGCCTAATATACTCTTTGTGGATCACAGCATGATCCATATAATATATATCCGTATAATAATAAATAAAAATATTCCAAACCCTTTAAAATATTAATATTGAATTTCTACAAAAGCATTCTGTCTCTCAGTCTTATTTATTAACCATTGTTGTGACTTCCTGCATTGTTTCATAAAAGGTTATGCCCCAAACTATCCCTCACTTGTCAGGAAAATCCTATTAATTAAAATACTAAGCAGTGAATATTTCACAGAAAATAACTGTCTTGGTACTCACTTAGGACTGCTTCACCATCAGATTACAAGTTGCAAATAATTGATAAGCTGTGCCAGCATCACTAAACCAGTTCACCAACACTAATCAAACAAAACTCTCATGCATAAGCAGGTACTGTTGATTGGTGTAATTCCTGGAATAGATTCAGAAAACAATCATTAATGTGTCAGGAATTTACAAATAGCTCCATTCAACAGTAGAGAAGAGTGTTTGACTGATTCCATGTTCCAGAGCAAGAAACAAATAAGAAAGTGCTGGTTTAAGTTAAAATACAGCAACTTTATTGCATTCCACTACCTCAGGACATTTATAATTCTTTCAGAGACTACAGATAGTATTCCCAAAATAATGCAAATTTCCATACAAATTTGCATTTAAGGATTTTGAATATGATGAACCTCAATAACAGTTTCCGTCACTGTCCTCAGTTTTACACGTTGTTTTTTAATCTTTATATTTATGATTGCTATTGCAGTGGTCAGTCAGACCCAAACAATATGAGCACTGACCAAGAGCAGGCCAAAAGAAGTCCCCCACCCAGAAGGTCACGCTACCAGAAGATCTGATCTAAAAAAGACAAGCGAGGCAGGAGCTCAGCTGTCATTCTGCAAGGGAAAACTAAAGCCAAAAGGAATTTCCTCAAAGCTCAGAGCGCATTCTGGATCTTCGCCCTCTGCCTTGGACTTCAGCTTTAGGATTATGTTTTCTGTGGTGACAGAATGAACTCTGACACCCTAAATCTGAATAATCCTGGCCTCAAGAATCACTTTTGTAATTGAAAACAATTGAGGGTACAGCATCATGCTTTTCTCTCTTTCCTTCTTTTTTTCTTTCTGCATGAGTTGTTTTGTGGTTAAGCAAAATGTTTGCCCTGCCCCAGCAAGAGAGAGCACACAGATGAGTTGCTGCCATTACATCTTGTCTAGGCAGCTGAGATGCTTTGGGAAAACACCTGTGATGCAAGTACATGTTGTGCTCGCGAATTTTGCCAAAGTAAACCTTTAATCCATGTGAACACTGCACTGCTCAGGCCTTTCTTCTTTCCCATCTTTTATTACCAGATCCCTTTTCTGAAAATTATAGAATAAAAAGTAAAGATGCACTTAACCTCAATGCAGCCCTATAGGCAGAACTTGCTCACACACACACACACACACACAAAAATAATGGAATAAACATCTTGTTATTCTTTTGCTGGTTAGCACAAATGAAAACAGCTGAAGCACAGGCTGGTGGCAATGTGCCAGGACTGTGATACTGTGCAACTGGAAACACTCACTTCTGATGTTCTGAACTTGAATAACTCTCATTACTGCTGTGTGATGGCAGCTCCTTGGGCAACTGCTAGGCTTTACAAAGCACATTCCTCTTGTTGTCTGAGGCTGTCGTGGGAAAATACTGCTTTAAAGTTAAGGCTTCAAAAGAAGACAAAGGAGTGTCCTTTCCCTACCATGAAAGACACTACACATTGTAAATTAAAAATAGTAAGAGTGGAGCATGTTCTGTGTCCAGAGACTACAGTACCACTCTGCACAACACCGATATGAGGAGGTGATAATGCCCAGTTTCGGCAGTCCTGTGGAACTGATCTGCCATAAAACAGCAGCTTAAACTCTTCTGCATACCAAGCAAACACCTATATCCAAACTAACTGCTACGGTCCTCAAAAAATGAAATTCAAGAGGTGGCTTCGTGCATTTGTGTTACACTTCTGGTAATGACAAAATTGAGAAACATATCAAAGGTCTTGAAGTCAGAATCCAGTCATACTAAGGTGGCAGGAAAATAACAAGTTTAAATTTGCACATTAATAAAGAAGCAGTTTGAAGACATATGGAGCCTAGTGTGTGTGGCAGGAAGGGAGATGTAATTGGTGGCAACTTTTAACAGGTTGAAGCAAAGGAAAAAGTGGGATTGGGAAGGCAAATACTGTCCACATAAGAGTGTCAGTATCTGAGATTTTAAGAAGAAATGTGAATGTGAGAGTGGGCATGAAGAAGTGGAGAGTAGCAGAGGTTTTTAGTCATTCTTGAAAATATCCGTGTTGGCTTTTTCTGTTGCCTCTCTTCCAGGTAAATGGTGGCTGAGAGAAAATTGATGCATATATGTTCTGGGGACATTTCCTCTCTCATGAGTACTTTTTGTTATTAGTTTCATGTTAGACTCGTGGCTTGAAATTTTCATCCTGAAAGAAATTTTGTTCCAGCCTCAAGATTCTCAGTTTCTTTGTAAATAATATAAAATTAAAAAAAATAATATAAATTTAATTGGCTCCTTTCATTTGGGAAGAGTGCTCTACCAAATAAAGATATGAGAGCTTCTGAAATAAATAAAATCCTTTTTTGATTTCTTTTTAAAGGGGATCCAGTTAGAATTCTGTCATGACTGTACCCACATGAGCATTTTAGTGATGCTGTAGGTCTAGAGGCTTTTGTTCTGACCACCTCAGTCTGCTCATCTATTGCACCATATTACTTGCTAATGTAGACATAGCAAATTTTATATAAATCCCAGACTTCTAGAACAAACAAAATATATGCCTGAAAAATGATCAAATTGTCCCAACCAGTTTTCAGACTGGTTTGGAGTCTGGAGTTTTGGCTGCAAAGTGAACTGCCACTTTTTTATCAAACAGTGAGTGTCTCAAAAGATGTGCTGCTACTCACATTATTATTACCGCAGGACCTAGTTCAAAGCTCATTAAACTCACTAAAGGAATTCATTCCGGACTGCAGCGTCCTTCCTTTCAGCTTATAATAATGTACATGCTTGGGTAGGAGGGACCTAACCAACACAAAGTTTTTGGTTTAGGACAAAAAAAATCAAGTTTTATGTTTGTGAACCAATGAGTATCTGCTCCCGTCTCTGATGCCAGTTAGGTGTCTTTGAAATGATACCAGAATTCACAAAAAAAGCAAGTTTTGGGTCCACATACACCCATAGCTGTAAAGCTCTGATCACCCTCAGTGCCTGATACAAGTTGGAAAACAGTTATCTTACTCATGGTACACATGATGAAGTTGTACACTTGTCATTCCATTAAAAATACCTTGTGCTACATGTACATGACCTCATGAAGAAGGAATAGAAGATAATTTACCAAAGGAAAATAAAATGGATTTTTATATATTTTAATTATTATTCACTAACTTTGCATCAGTATGTCAAAAACCTCAGCTTGTAAAACCATTTTAATATGAAGGAGCACATGGGGTTTTATGCCCAAGGAATGGTTATAATTATGAACATAGACCAATTTTCACATTTATAAGCAAATTTATATGTGCAATTATCCTCCTTCTGTTACGCAATTGTATTTTTTCTAATGACACAAAAAGCCTCAGCCTTGACAAAACCTGATCCTGATCTTTGCATGAATAGTCTAAGACATTACTTTTGATTTCAGTGGAGCTGGTGCTGAAAAGTTCACCGCCACTGAAAAATTTAGTTATATATTACAGTAAAAATAACTAAGCCTGCGTGCCTTTCTCTCTGCCATGGAAGATTTTGCAGGGTCTTGTTATAGCCACGGTCACTAATGTGCTTCAAAGGCTACCAGCATAAATTGTCAGCAACAGCCAACCATCAAGCCAAATCTGACTACAAATCTTTGTATTTCTCCTGTGTTGTTTAAAGAAATATAACTGAAGGGTGAAAAAGAGTCCTTGGAGGAATTTTAAACTGAAGCCACACATCCATGGTTATTGCCAAATAACTCTCAGGCAGCCCCTCCCCTGGGTGCATGGGACATTTATCATTACCCTTGCTAAAAAAAGCCTGAGCATGCAAAATGTCAACAAAAACCTAAACAAAGGATGAATGAAAAATTAGCATTAAAAGCAGTGGGTTTAAGTTATGGAAATGCATATAATATGTTTTGATTATGATGCTGATGATAAAATGTAGGTTTAAGAGGCTACTCTTGCAAATAATAACAAAAATTAATGAGCGAAGACCAAGCATAAATGCCAAAGAAAGAAAACAGTGATACTCAACAGAGGCGAATGCTTCAGGAGGAAAGAACTCTGCTTGAAAGAACTGAGAGATGCAATGACTGCAGAATGCATACAGGTAAACAAAATCTTTCTGTCTAACTTTTCAGCTATACCTCGCTGTGAAAATTTTAAACAAATCACAAAGACAGATGCAGGTTTATTTTCATATAGGAGAGCACTCCCTCTGACACCTAGATGGCCCCAATGCTGCTAGAAATGTTTTCTTTGCTCCTTCTTCATGCTGTGGATGTAAAAATTTCTGTTCAGTTCAGTGTTTCCTTAAGTGCAGAGCACTCCCTTTTGGTGAGGGGTAGTTAGGAGAAAATGGGTGCAAGAATGTGTATGATTCCATGGTGCTGAAGTACACTAATTGCATGAAGAATATGTGGGGTCCAAGTGAAACACTGATCAAACTGGTATTAAAAATAGACATGGGCATGTGTTAAAACATTTAGCTGAATTTGCAATTATATATAGCATTTGGAGGATGCTTAGCAAACTTCCAAAAGCAAGATTAATGTTTTTAATTAAAAAAACAAAAAAAACCCCAATAGCTCAAATAAGTTCCAGAAACAGCCCGGAGAAGTCAATAAAAAATGTCTCCTCTTCATGTCCTCTTCGACAGATTTCCCAATTATAAAGTTCTTCTGTATAAATGGTTAAAATTGCCTACAGAAATATCTCACTGTCTCCCCAAATTCAGGTTTTTTAATAATTGTACATAGACACATACCTCCCCACACACCTCCTATACACACACCCCCTATACACACACCCCTGTACACATAGGCTGTATATAATGGTATACAGACTATACTAGTGTACGTTCTAGATATACTGTTTTGTATATACATATATAAGAAAAATGTTTTCTCCTGTTGAACACATTAACATTTTACCAGATCGGAGAAAGAAGAGGAAGTATAATTTAAGTACTATGCTTTTTATAGTAGCAATTAATAGAAGAGATATCAAAAAAATAATATACTGTGTGTTCCAGTAATGTGTAGCATATAATAATAAATCAGAATTAAAGATGTCAAAATAACTTCTGGTATTTAGCAACAAATGACATCCCTATGAAGTTATATTAGCTATGGTCTTGATCTTAGATAATATGCTCCCATTCATTTTTCTCTCATAGATGACTATTTTTGTTTCTATTTTTTTACAACATTAGACATATATTTCATTTATTTGTAGGAAAAAAGTAATGAAAATATATAACTACTACAACATCTATAATTTTTAGGTAGTGCAACAGTTACCATTGGATGCAGCTGCTATCAATGTTTATTAAAGACAGCATGTACAGCATAATATACTCATTGCCAAAGTGCATACATATTTCTGTGATTAGGTGAGTGTTTGTGAGCAAAACTCCTACAAAACTGGTTGCCAAATTATAGCAGAATTCTCCAAAGTCGAAGATAAATACCCTTGTTCATCAGTTTTTTTCATCTTTGGATATCTGTGCCTTATTAAGCGATAGAACTGGAACACGCCAAATTTTTTCTTTTTTTTCCTTTTGTCTGTCTGAGTTTACTACCTTGGGTTGCTTCTTTTTTTAAAAACAAATTGTATTGTGCACATAAATGAAGGAGATTGTCCTTAGCTGGGCAAGCTAATGCATTTGAGAGAATTGGTTTCCATTAGTAAAACACAGCAGCTTCTGCTCAAAGGCCTTAGATGTATCAAAGACATCATACTGTTTTTATACAGAGTCATATCTTTGGCTTGTAGGCAGTCATTTAACATCAAACTTTGGAGTTGAGATCACAAGTGCATTGTACAGTGGTTTGTATCCACCACTCAAGCACTGTGCAGTTGACACACCTGAAGGACAGGAATCCATCCAGAGGGACCTGGACAAGCTTGAGAAATGGGTCCCTGGGAATCTTGCGAGGTTTAACAAGACCAAGTGCAAGGTGCTGTACCTGGGTTAGGGTAACCCAGGGATCAATCTAGGCTGGGATCGAAAGCAGCCCTGCCAACAAGGACTTGGAGGTTTTGGTGGATGAGAGGCTGGACATGAGCCAGCAATGTGCACTTTAAGCCCAGAAAGCCAACTGTATCCTGGGCTGTATTCAAAGCAGCATGGCCAGCTGGTGAGGGAGGGGGTTCTGCCCCTCTGCCCTGCTCTCATGAGACCCCACTTGCAGTGCTGCATCCAGCTCTGAGGCCCCCAACACAAGAAGGACATCGACCTGACTAAGTCCAGAGGAGGCCACCAAGGCAATCGGATGGATGGAGCACCTTTCCTATGAGAAAAGGCTAAGGGATTTGGGATTGTTCAGCCTGGAGAAGAAAAGGCTTCGGAGTGACCTACTTGCAGCCTTCCAGTTGGCCTCCTCTTGCAGGAGGGAACCTGCAACAAAGATGGAGAGAGATTTTTACAATTCGAGATGGCTTCAAACCCAAAGAGAGTAGGTTTAGATTAGATATTAGGAAGAAATTCTTTACTGTGAGAGGGATGAGGCACTTGAACAAGTTGCCCAGAGAAGTTGTGGATACCTGGAAGTGTTCAAGGCCAGGTTGGAAGGGGCTTTGAGCAACCTGATCTGATGAAAGGTGTTGTTGCCTATGGAAGGTGGATTGGAACTATATGATCATTATTGTCCCTTCTTACCCGAGCCATTCTATGATAAGCAGTTTGCTGCGATGAGATGGATTTATATACCTGTATTAATGGATGCACCAAAAAATTATAAAACCAAGATTTTATCCAAAATTGAGTATCTGAGCCATTCCCCCCACCACTCTGAGGACAGAGAAAGATATTTTGCAGATATTGGCTTGTAAAAATGAATGATATCTAACATAAAGACTGAGCTGATTGCATCAAATTTTAATCATCATGTACTTCATTGCTTTATAGACAAGAAAGTACAGATACTTCAGTATGTGAACAAAAAAAAAGCCTCACAAAGAAAATTTGGTATACACAGGGCAAAAAATGTCAAAGTTTAGATTAAGAAAACGGTAGATTAACAATACTATAATAGGCAACCCTCTTGCATACCCCCATCTGAGGAAGCATTTGAGGCTACAAAAACATTTATTTCTTTTGAACAATATATGTGTGGAAGGATGCAATTGTTCCACTTTAGGATTGCATTTTCAGGGAAATGCAAACCCAAACTCATGCTCTGACCTCACACTTGACACTGAGAACTTTTTGATACAAAGCATGGGGAGAGCTGCCCCCTCCGCCCCTCTCTCAAAAGTATTTATAAACAAGGGATGCAGCAGATCCTTCCAGATCATGGCTGCTACTGCAGTGCTTTTAGTGCAGGCACAGTCCCAATCTGCCAACTTTATGTTCATTCAAAAAGATGTGTCAGCCATCAGGATTTGAATCATCCCAGTCCAGAGTAAACATAAATTTGGAAGGTTTCAGAAAAAAACCCAAACAACAAAAACAACCAACAAAAGAAACCAAACCAAACCAAACCTAAACAAAACAAAACCAACCAAAAAAACCTCCAACCTGAAATTTTGTATTCTTTCAAGTGCATTTTTCTTTCCCCCAGACTGGAGCTATTTTTAAATCCTGTTTCCTCAGCATTCTTTCCAAAGCAGAGCAAAATCCCTCCTTCATGCCTACAAATTTAAATTGTTTCCTCTTTATTTGCCCAAGTCACTAAACCATTCCTATGTTCCTTATGCTTCAAAAAGTCCAGTTTGCACAAGGAACACTTATATCTGGATTACATCAAGTAATATTCACTCTGGTTCATAGACAGCAATTTCCTTGCCAAGTTTTACATTATTAATCCCTTGGTAAGCTGAATGGAAAAATATCTGGTTCTAAACTCCTCATAAAGTGAAGAAGGGAAATTCACTCTCAGGGGACTAAGGAGGGGGAAATAAAAATCTAATTTGTGGAATTTTAACCATATTTATAAACAGTGCTGTTAAAGTAAAAGAATAAGAAATGTTCAAGTAAATTTCAGCTTCTAATAAATACAATTGATTAAAATATTTATGACAAGATGTCGTAATGTTTTTAACGTAACTTCTAGGTCATTTTCAATAAGAAAACACTAAGATAACTCCAGACTCACATCAATGTGTCTTAAAAAATTAATTTTCTCCAGCTATGATAGGTATTACCTTTCCCCCACATATTGTAAAATTCATTAACTAAACTTTTCTAGCTGAATCAACATAAAGTTGACATAGATGTATGTGGAAACAATTTGTCTTAGGTGAAGATATTCCAATACAGGGGTGGAAAAACTGCTTAATATGCACACTGGCAGTTTATGACAGGAAGTAACATTTGTCGTGTCAGGCCCCTCACTGCTGATCTCCAGGTACAGTATCTTCACAGGCAGTCACAAAAGACAAGTGTATTTCCCTCCCTGGATTACTCTAAATGAGAATCTTGTGTAGAGTTTATCTATAATATTTTACATTCTTTATATGTTGCTTTAATGCTTCTGAAAACGTTTGTAAAAGTAACCCATAGGGCAAACATGCTCGTGATAGTGACTTTTTGAGCATTTTACATACAAGCTAGGAAACAAGTAACACTTCAATAAAATGGTGTTTCATTGCTACTTACTTCCAGCAGAATCTGAGGTAACCCATGTTGTCAGAGGTCATTGCTACAGTGGCAAACTGTGCCCCACCATCCCAGCATGCTGGTGAGTGCAAGTAGTACTCGGCACAGCCAAAGGCAGAACCAGTTTCACGTAGCATTAACCAGCAGTGCAGGCTGGATGCTCAAGCCGCACACAAGCCATAGACAAACCACCTATTCAGTTGCCTGGTTAGTTAGCTCCAGTGGGCTAAGTGAAAATTCAGATTCAAACACTGGAATGCAGCACTTCAATGTATAGGATTTCAAGAACAGTTCATTTTTCCTGGCATTCACTTTCCTTTCATATTATTCCACTGCCTCAGGAAATGTATCAAATACCCTTTGGTGCAAGCAATATGTCTACCAAAGCATTAGCAAGAAAACATCTTTGCAATAAATTATATACCAGAATATTTAGGATAATCCCTTCAGGGTTTTCTTACATGGTATGCAGTAATAATAGTTAGACCAGATATATTGAAAAAATGTCCAGATGCACAGGATTGCATTTCACCTATGTTCCCATTGCTATGATCCTCCTAGTCCCCTGTATAAATATATTAATTTATGTCTTTGAAGAATCAGTAAACATTTTTAACAGGCTTTGTTGTTTGAAAACAAAATACCATTAATCTTTCTATAGAAAAGTAAAATAAGCTCGGACACTACTCAGGCAGCCAAATCCCTAAGACTGAACCAAGTTTTGAACCCTGATTTCACCACCACCCTGCACATGCACAATATGTTATTTTCATTGTCACAACAGACTGCTGAAGCATACATTTAAATAAAAGATGAATCTTCCAGATTCCAAAACTCTGTGTGAACCACTACTGACACATAAGCATATGGCAGCATCCCTATGGGGCAGATGATTAAACCTTCACATTGAGATGAATGTTATGCAAATTCAAGATACCAGGGAGATGTGGTGTAACTTGAGGAGGTCCTCAAGTTCTCTGAATTCCACATTATAGTTCCTAATCATAAACAAAATACAATAAAGTAGTATGTGGATATTAGGTTTTATCAGATCCCAGTAAGAGAAAAGTTCTTTCAGAAGCCTGAAGCATGTAGTATATAAAAATAAGGTGCAACAATGAGAAAATAAAAGTGTAAAAGGAGAAAAAAAAGACAACTAATATGCAGTCAACTTGAGCTGATCATAAATTGTTATTAAAGTAGCTTTACTAAGACATATGAGTTAAGCCTGTTTTACCTGGTTATGGGTAACAACTTTTGCATAGTACGAGTAATACTCTGTGTTTGGATATTCCTCTTATATCTTCTGCTTCTGGTATCTTTTACATTATACATTGATATGATTCACTCGACAGGAAATGCCTTTTTTTCTCCCCTGACTAGATCTAAAGCAGAAGTATTCTTGTAGATTTTGTTTTATACAACACTTACATGACATTATGTATTAACTCAAATGAAATATTCTAACCTAGTTCATTCACATTTGTAGAGCAGGATGCAGGGCTGTTACAGAAAATAGCAACCCCATACACAGTGCTACATGACAAAGGTGAGTGGTTCTTATGCCCAGCGTGCTTCAGAAATCACTGTATTTCTACATGAAAAAAACCACCCAAGCCAAAACAAAAAAACCTTTCTCCAAGTCTGAGATAGCATTTACACTATCTGACAACCATTTAAGTTTCTTGGAGTTGGAATATGCTTTGCTTTGCTCACAGCATAAATGCATGCCATGGCATACAAGATTAAGAAACAAAGCTCTTTGCTTCTACAGGGAATCTCCCAATAACCAATACCCTGCCCAGCCTGGCAGGGGTGCCAATCACAGGCACACCAGAGGCAATGCTCCACTCTGCCCTAACCCAGCTACTGAGTGGCCAAATGACCAGGAGTCCCACCTAGGGGAAAGGCCCAGGAAGGCCAAGGGGTATTTATGGCTAAACACGAGGCAAAGCATTCATCTTGACCCTACCTTCATCTTGGAGTTTATATCTGAACACCGCCAGAACCCAGTAGCTGGTAGCTATATGAGTGCTTTTCTGTATCTTTTCTGTCTTTCTGTCTTTCTCTCCTTCTTTTTCTTCTAATTCCCTCTTCTTGGAATATTTTGGGTAACATAACATCTAATGAGTTTAAAGTTTGCTAAGATAAATGGGCCAAGTTAATGCTCTGAGAAGTGTTTTGCATTGATTGGATGTTGTACTAAACCTGTTACCAAAGTTCCTTGATTTTCTAAAGTTTGCCAGTAAAGTTTTTTGACCTCTTGAGAATATCTGGTTGGTATTTCTTCCATGTGTTCAACCCAGAATTACAAGAATCATTGTAACCCCTTTCAAAAGTCTCATCGACTGAGTTGATTCGGGCCTTACAACAGATATTATTTGTTCATTTCAGTACCATCCATTTAACAGAAAAACCACCCTTTTCTTTCCAGTCTCTATCTTCCACATACAAAGTCCTTCCCTGGCTTATCCATAAACTGATTGCCTAGGGTGCAAAATTTGAAGCTATGTAATATCGAACTTTCTCAGTTCCTTACTCACTGGAGTTTAAAAACTTGTATCTGATTAAATTGTGGTCTTAAAACGGTTATTGTACCAAAAAAAAAAAAGGCCAAAGAAACACAGGTCTGTGCTAAGAGAGGATAGATGCATCTTATACATAATATGCACATCCTTATTTTTCAAATGTGTAAAGTCAGGATGGGTCTGAAAGAAGCATTTGGAAGAGTTCTGCTATTGAACGATGGGAAAACAACATTATTTATTACATATATGTGTATAAATATTGTCATTGAACGTAACAGTATTTATCCAAGCCACTTTTCAAAAGATGTCATTACATTGCTACATGCTTGACCTACAGGGATGGAAAGGTGAGATAAAATAATTGTCTAGTTCCTCTGAATTCCTTTCAGACAGAATTGCCAAACTTCACGTGTTAGTGTCGGTAATGCCTGAGACTAAGTTCTGAGCATAGACAAACTATCTAGCTGCTCAGCTAACAGCCCTTGTTCAGCAGTAAGAGTAAAACCTCTCTGCCAATCATTCAAGAGTGGTGGTCAGATTTAAATCTAGTGGAATTTACTTTATATAATAATTTTTCACTGAAATAAAATACTAGTGAGTAGGAGATTAATGTGGGGATGGGGCCATTAAATAGTTCTCTGTCACTTCAAATGTGAGGTATGTAATTTTCAAGAAGTGCCAATGTGGTTGGATGTTTTCTGTTCCAAAACCAATCCTGAGCCCTACAGCTATAATAGCAACATGTTTAATAATGAAATTCACATAAATTATTGCTTTAATATATCACTGCTTGTGTATTTCACCTTTGAAGAATTTAACTACACTTGTTTATGTTTAATGCTGTTTTTTATTAAATTAGATGTCCTGACAAATAGAAAGCATTCCAGGAATATTTTCCTTTTTTGTTTACACCACAGGAGAAGTCAAAATCATCCAAAAGCAAGAAAGAAATAAATAAACCACTGCTGTCAGTAATCCCCTACTGTGCTTGTGACATCTCTGAAAAGAAAGATTTTATTACCTCTATTTCTCTTCAGTTTTCTTTGTAGTTCTCTTGTACTTGATTTTTGGAAGTGTATATGTTAAAACTAGCTAGTAACAGCTTGAGTTATGGAAATTTTTTTTTAAATTCCCCCCTTATATTTACAGGAAATTTGTTATCAGAATCATAAACTGTATCTCACTAACCCCCATTTACCTTCTGATGTTTTTCATTTTAACTTTTCAAACAAAACCAGCTGCTTCAAGTCCAAAAATTTTCTTATCAGAAATTGATTCTTTTATAAACACTATAAACTATTCCAACTTGAAGAAAATCTCTAAGGAACTGAGAAACATTGTAGCAAATATACTGGTTCTTTTTCACCCTAACTTTGACAGTTTCTCTTGGAGATGTATATTTATAAGTATTGCATAAAAACCTGATGATTCGTATGTCAATTGTGAAATTAATAGGTGAAAATACTCAGTGCTTCAGTTTTACATTACTTTATGCAGTTAAGTGCAAATTTTTTAACATTAATTAAAAATGTTTTTGGAAATTTATAAGCACACTCATTAAAGAACTGAGTTTTCCATCCAAGTATTTTTAAAAGGGAAATTATAATTACTTTTTGAACACTGTTAATTTTAAAAGATGCCTTGAAATCATTAAATATGTATAAAAACATATTCCAACTTTATAGTTGGAAATACAGCCATATGAAATATATCTGTAAGTACTAATTTAAATAGAGTTTTAACATAGAAAGTTAAGCTCAGGAAATAGGTTATTTAAAAAAAAGTGGTAAAGATACTAAAATTTAAACATTCAAGGTAAAATACCTTTATTTTCTCAACAAAAATGGAGAATACAAACGTGCTGACTATACATTTAACCAACCCTTGAGCTATTTCCAAGACTAGCCTGTTACCAAAATACATCAATGAATAGTTAACCAGCACCAAGTTAAACTCCTGACAGAGGGGAATGGTGCTTCCCTTCTGTGTGTATGTAGAAATCACCAATCTTCTTCCTCCTGCTCCTATAAATTTGTAGGGAACATCTTGTCTGCCACAGCCTCCAGCTCATTTGTATTCTTACAAAAGTCATTCTTATTACAAAAGGCTAATTAGAAGAAAATAAAATTTCCCTTGACCAACTTTCTAATGGGTCTATACATGAAACAGGACCTGCAGATTACATGGGAATGGATCGCAGGAAGATCCAGCATCTCATAGGCATTCCCAAAGAGAATGTATCTAAAACAATCCTTGTTCATTGATTTTTTTCTGTCATGCTTTCAATTTTCCTGTTCTTTAGTATTTAAAATAATCAAAATTATTTTTTGGGACATTCTGGCTTCTTGTTGATCATCACATTGCCTGGGGGATGATAGAAAGAACTTACGTAACTGAAATAACCAGAATCATACCCTTGGAATAGCCTCAAAGGGAGACCTCCGAGAATGTAATGTGATGAAATCAAGCAGTTACTTAACAGGAATAAAAATGTTCAGTCATTGTATACAATACAGCTCCAAAGAAGCAGGAAAGGGTGGGTAAAGTCTTTATTAGCGGTTTGATCGCTCTTTTTTCATTTATTTATTTCTTTGTTTTAGTTTTTTGTTTTTCTTAATAAGGTCAGGAATTCCTTCTTTTAGGCATGATCTAACTTCACAAAGGAGAGCATTGCTGAAGAGAGAGAATAAGCTGAAGTTACAGACTGAAACTGTGAAAGAGAAAGGAGGAAAAATAGTTATGGATTTGAGAAAGGAAAGAAAATTTTGAATTTTTGTGACACTGTTAAGGACTACCTGGCATAAAAGATTTCAAGAGAAGTAATCTGGCCTGATAAGCAACTTTAGCAGTAGAAAATTTAGGCAGTAGAATATTGTCAACCCAGGAACTTCTCTGTGATCATTGCAAGGTCAGGGCAATATACTGCACAGTTGCTGAACTGGACACAAATTTGGAGGGGAAAACCAGTTTGTATCAGTGGTGTAAAATCACTGTCAGAATTGCACAGAGAAAATTCTAAAAGTGCATCAAACACTGTCATTCACTTAACCTCCTTGAGGAATGACTTAGGGGGAAAAACCAGAGCACTTAGTTTAATCTTGAGTTCTCCTGTACTGTTTTCATGTTGAATATCTCTATTGATTTAATTTTCTATTTCTTCAGCATAGATTCAAGTTAGTGCATAGATTAATCTGCACTTCGTAATATGTTTACCAAAAATGAATCTGTCAAATATTTGACAAGGGGAAAATATGCTTCTGGATGAGCACAACCTACATCTCCCACTCACACATCCCATTAAATTCAGACAACTAAATTGAATTTACAGTGAAAGTAAATTTCATATTATTCAGCTAAACAAATAGGGGACGAGAATAGCCTAGAAAAGGAACAGCCAGTGTATACCTACATGGACCATCTAAGATACAAATTATTTTTATCACTCAGAGCTGAGGTCTATTCCTCTTCTGAGGAATTTATTCTTATTATTAGATATTTCATAGCTTATCTGGTCAGATATTGAAGCCTAGGCACTTAAAATGATTAGTTCTTCTTCTTCTGGCTTATCACAAAAAATGTATTTGACAAAAGTGTTCAGTTCATTCTGATGTAAAAATAAAATCATCATTATAATAGTAAAAAAAATATATTCTTATTTTGGAAAAGTTAATGCTGACAGTAACTATGACTACAATGGGATTTCCAGATAAAAATCCATATACACCTAACTTTAGGCACAACAACAGAATCGTTAATTTCCTGAACAAAAAAAACCACACCTGTGGTTTTTGACATTTAGCCTATGTATAGCACATTGGTAGGTGTGTTATTTATAGTTATCTGTACAGACGGCTGAGAGAAGTAGTAATTTTCCTATTCGTTTACTTGCTTTTACTCAAATGACAATCTTGGCAATAATTTCTCTTGCCAAGTAATTTTCATGAGAATATTTTCTCCACAAAAGAAATATTTTCTATAGTTTTTGTCTCTAACAGTACCAATGACAAAGGTAGCTTGCCCAGAAAGTCTTGAACATCAGTACAGAGATTGACATCAAAAGCACAGTTAAATTATGGCTCTGAGAAAACACTACGAAGCTCAGTCAGGCTTTTGGAAAAACAAAATTTTCAGTTTTCCCTTTAAAAAAACCATGACAGTTCAATATCTCTTCCTGACTAGGAACAACACCAACACAACCCCGGAAGGAGAAATTCTGCATTTTGAAGATGATTAATCTATGATCCTGAGAACAAAAAGCAGCATTGTTTCCAACCTGAGGAAACTTCTTTGGAGCTGCAGCTCAGCAGCAAATGTCAAGTGGATGCACTTTTCAAAATACTGATCTGAGTATTTCATCTGGGATGATGGCCATTTATGTTATTTACTAGTCTTTGTAGCGTGATTTATCTTTAATTTATTCTTTTTCAGCTTATCTGTAGTTGAGGTTTTTCTGATCCATGTTGTGAAGAAAGTTGAGGATAAATTCTAGTTTCCTTGCAGTTATAAAACTGTCTTTTGCTTTTCTCCTCTTCTTACAAAAAGATGGAGACAAAAACACACCATACCTGTGAAAAAGGCATTATGCACCAGATTATCTTTCTTTGGGGGGTTCTGGGGGGAAGGGGGAATGGGTGGTGGTAGTGGGTGGTATTTGCCTTTATTTTTATAAAAGAACAATCAACATGCTTCTTTCAGGAATAAAATAGTCTTTTCAATATGCCCTGCACTGTCCTTCTCTCAGTATTCAAATCTATACCACAGCGTCCTCCCTCCCTCACTTTGTTGCAGAGGTCATCATGCTCCATGGGCTGGTGCTACAACCTGCCTCTGAAGGTGGGGTAACTGAGGTTCTTGCTAAAACATCCCTTGGAGCAGATTAGAGTGAAGCGACAGTGAATGACTGGGAGGGGGGATGTATATAACATATATGTTAGAACAATTTTTTTGCAATGGAAAGGAGTATGTAGCCATTTTGGTTATTATTGATAGTAATATGACAATATAAAAGTATGAAAATATCACTTAAGAAAATGTATAACGAAAAGAAAGAAAGAGAAAGAAAGGATAAAGGTACATAGCAGAAAGACAGTGGAGAAGAAAGATATCACCACCCCTGGATGCAGCTACAAGACATGATTGTTGCAATTCAGATGTCTGTTGGTTGAAGTGAAGGTCGATGTCTTGATCTGTCGGGGTGGGGGAAGCCCATGAAACAAAGAGTTCAACAGGTTAATTTGTGTTCAAGTTCAGGTGGGAACACCCAGGCATCTCCCCTGGGGGGTAGTTTTAACACCGTGGATCATGCACAGTCCTCTGATGGAACCCCACAGAAATGAGTTAGGGGGTGCTTCAGTGGTCACTGGTGGTCACAGATGCCATCTGTCCCATACCTTGGGGTGATCTTGGTTTGACTGGTGATATGTGTATGAGCAGTTGCTTCCTTTCTCACAGTTTACCACAGTGGGAATTTTTGTCTGGATGCATTAAGCAGGATGTGCTAACCAGATCTCACCTTCACCAGGCCTGGAATTAGCGCCTTCCTGTCACAAATTCCTCCCTTCTGTGCTTACCTCAAGTTCCTGCTGTGGTGGCTTATCTTATGGCAAATTCCTTCTGTGGCTTTGACACTGTTTGAGACAGGCAATTGTACCCTTTAAATCCTTACAGATGGGGCTGCAGAGTGTCTCCCCTTTTGTAGGTCTAATGAAGCACCAGACTCATGTTCTAAAGTAACACTTAACTAGTTACAGAATTTTTAACAATAGTAGACACATTACTGTGTGCTCTTGTGCCCTCACTTTCTTCTTAAAACGAAGAGGAAGACACTGTAGAGAGGATGAATAAGAGAAAACATACCAGATCTCTGGCCAGGTCACACTGGAAATTAAAAAATATTTTTCATATGATTAACTCATATCACATTCCAAACCCTTTAAGATTCTCAACTCTTACAAATGTGGGAAAGCAAGAACAGAAAAATTGATCACAATAAACCAGAAGTATATTAAAGTTTTTTCCCTCTTTTTTTCCTTAACAGCTAAAACATATTTATTTTATTTATATCTCTGTTCCTGTTAAGAAATGTACTCTTACATACTCTTTCTAAGCTATCAGGCTGCTGTGTAAATAATGGTCCTGCTGACTTTTCTGTAGCATCGCCTTTTAAATGTTGGAAGCAATCTGGAAACAGCAGGAAAAGCTGTAAGCTGAGGAAAAAGTCTCAATTACAAGACATACTTTGGCAAGTGTCAATGCAATGAACATGTGGTAAACATTGACTTGGCCAAGCTAACCACTGCTTTGTTTTTCAGATAATATTATGGGTAGAAATCCCTTGTTTAGGGGGGCCCTTTCGAGACTCAGTAATTTGAAGTTTATCTGAAGTTCAATATGTAGAAAAATTTAGGGTTTATGCATAAGATGAAAGTCTTTTTAACAGGAACCTCTAATTTTTTTCAGGATTGCAAACTCTGGCAGATGTGTATTTCCATTTTCAGGGGCTATTATCTCCTTCTGAAGGAAAAAAGACTGATGATTCCCATTTAGATTTATAATGTGTTTTTTAAAGTGTCATTACTTATGCAAAATGTTTATCTTTGTCCTTCAGAGTTTATATAAATGCCAAGAAGTATTCTATCGGACTTGGCATCGAACAGCAAATGGACAATCGTCTGGGATCCGAGCAATTACTGGAAAAGTGACAAGGAAGTGAACATCAATTGCTAATTTTGACTTTCTTCTGGAGAAAACATATTCTTTCTTGAGAAAAACTAGAAAAATCAGTACAACAAATTACTAGCACATGGAGAAACCCAAACTAGCTTTACAACCTGTGACTATAGTGTTATTTGGTGGAATGGGCTGGAACATCACAAATAGCACAGTGTCAGAGAGCTAGGTCATCCCTCTAGAACAGTTCAAAATTGTAGCCTCAATGGTTTGGGGTATTAAAAACTCAATAGATGCTTTTTGGAAAGGTTGATAGAGATCTTGCAGTTCCTTTCAATAAGGGAGCTCCTGAGAACTTTGCACAAGCCAGTAAGAAAATAACTCAAGATCATAGAATCACAGAATCATTCAAGTTGGAAAAGACCTTCAATATCATTGTCTAATCATTAACCCAGCATTGTCAAGTCCACCACTAAACCATGTCCATAAGAGCCACATCTACACATCTTTTGAATACCTCCAGTGATGCTAAATGCAAGATCATGGTTTTCTGCCCGTTTTAAATGAACCAGCCTGACAGAAACCTTCATCTGAATGTGAAAAGTATATGAAGCTTCCTTGTTTTGTCTCCTGCAGTTAGTAGAGGAACAACCCAGTATTTTATTGAATAAATTGATGATTATCTTTAAGAGAACTTTGTTTCATGCATTATAATATTTAGGGCTATAGGCTGAGCAACTAGTTTATTGGCATTTCCTGAAAGTGACAAGAAATGAATGGACATCTACTGCAATAAAGACACAACTTAATGAAGATAACTTGGGACGTAATGGAAGGCTTTGCTTTTTATCAAGTTTATTGTACCCTGTTTTTATTTATTGTGGCATTTGTGATGTAATTTCAGCCTAATATGCTAATAGCATTCCACACTATAATTTGTCTTCTCTGGAAGAGGTTTCATGGTAGCACCCTAGTATTATATCTATGCTTAGAATAGAAGACATCCTTATATTACACATAAGCCATGAAGAAATTAGTATTATACCCTTGAAATATAATTCATTCTATACTTAGAAGTAAATAAGCCGCATTACTTCTTGTAATACTGGCCCCAGGGCCCACAAACAAAAAAAGGGCTGTGTACACGTGCCAGTGATCCACAAGCCCTCCGGATCCTTCTCTGGCAAGGGACACCCATCAGGCTGGAACATGCTCCCAGGAGAGGACACAGTTCTATAGAGCTACACCCCGACTTCTTTGAGGTATCACTGGAATAGTTAAGAGAAAATACCTACCTCGCACCTCCATTCCTTGCAGACATTTAGTAACCAACTATACTAGGCAGCTTAAACTTAAAAACAAACCAGGATAGTCACCAACACATTTTTACTACAAGTACCGTGATACTCAGGTTGTGTTCTTAAATCCTGGAAACTGGAGCTATTTATGTTTCATAATCATCTGGGCTGTTGAAATGGCAATTTAAAGAAGAATTTTTTAAACACTTAAATATTTTCAAAAGCATTTTAAAATATTTATTTTTAAAAATAAAATCTTAGTATTTTGAGGTTCTAACTCATCTGTTTAAAATTATAAATTAAGAATCAATAGCAGTAATTGTTCATTAAAAAAGGTCTCTGGATTAACTTTTTTGGCATTGATGTATTCAGCAAGTGAAATGTTATTTCTAGCCCATATATGCACCATCCTAGCATGCAAAAACATATGGATGTAGTTACCAGAAAGTTGGAGCTGCTTTTAAATCATAGGAAATTATTCCACATTCATTCTTCATTTTATTTTAACATAAATGACTTATTTCCTCTCTTTGGTATTAATGAATACTCAAGCCTGGAAAAGCTTTTCTAAAATGGTAAGATAAACACAAGAAAAATCACATGCTTCCGTTTGCCCCCTCCAGCTGTTTTTTGGCTGCTCTGGTGTCCCAGCAGCCCTGATGGTGACAGGATATGTATGTTACATCATACAATCTGAGGAAAGAGCAGCTTAATAGAACCTCCTGGATAGTTGAAAATAAGATTATTCAAGAAATTAGAAATAAAACTGACTATATAGATCAAAGAATTTCTAATTTGGCAGAAATATACAAATTGTTTGTGAGCATGTATGCTTACATACAACATATTTCAGAGGTTAGGTACATACAGTTTTATTACAGCAGTTAGAAGCCAAATTATCAGTATGAAAAATAGAGAAATAGATGAGAAATGTTCCCCAATGCCACTGACATTAGCTCAGTTGGTTAGAGCATGGTGCTAATAATGCTAAGATTGTGGGTTCGATCCCTCTATGGGCCATTCAGTTAAGAGTTGGACTTGATGATCCTAGTGGGTCTCCTCCAAATCAGAAAATTCTATTATTTTCTTAGGAGTGGGTCTGAATCCCGACTTAAATGAAAAAACTCCACGGATGGGAAAGCCACAGAGATCTCTGGATAGAAAGGCATGTAAGTAACTCCTGAAGCACAATCATGTGGCTTGGGAACAATGCTAGTAAAGCAGGATGCTGGTGCTTTCGCCTCCATGGTCAGCCACCATCCCTCTCCCTCTTCTTCCTCCTCCTGTCCTTCTGCACATGTATCCTTTCTATTCCGAGGGGAGTGGGAAGGGTCCAGGTTTAGTGCTGCAGCAATCACCACAGGATGTCCTGCTTGGAGGTGGACATCTCCCTGTCTGACGTGCTGCTCACCTGCATCCCTGCTACTGCAGGCAAGTACACGGTGCCCTGGGACATGTGGCTGCTCTCACTGACACTCACAGCTCTCTATTACTTTTATCTGTTTTGACTTAAGGGCAAGAAATCCAGATGTCATTCCAGTACCAAGAATCTTTGAATCAGCTCTCATGTAGATCATCAGGGTGATACTACTAAAACAACCTGCTACCATGAAAGGGGCTTCTCCAAACAAAATCCTTCACTAGCTTGTACTAAAACAACCTGCTACCATGAAAGGGGCTTCTCCAAACAAAATCCTTCACTAGCTTGTGCTAATTATAATTGTATTTCCAAAAAATGTTTTTGGAGTGTTTTCAAGACTAACTGCCAAACTCCACCAAAGGGCCAGAAGCCTGTCCAACAGAAACAGGTTCTCTACCTTTAGGCAATTTAGGATATTTTCTTCAACATTATGAAAGTATTCCTTACTATATCCCTTACGATAAACTCTGCATACTTCCAGATTATTTTAGTCATCAACATCTCATTTCCATGGAAACAAGATGCCAAAATTTTTCATTGCTAAATCAACCTTCAGTGCAGCAGGAAGTGGAAAGGCACAGGGGACACCCCACTGCCCCCCACCAATTGATTTCCAAACACCACCATCAATCTGAAATGTTCCAGATTCCAAAATCAGGTTCCTTTTGTTTACCTTGGGGAAATCAATGCTCAGACACACGGAAAAGAGCTCCATCTGATGATATTCAGGAGAAATGTTTTCGTATTAGTTCTGGCAAAGGCTCCAGGAGTTTGGAGAAGAGAAGACTAACTACAATTTCTGCAATAAACACATAGTTGGGACACATTGTGCCTCCTCACTGCTGGCTAACACTTGCTGTTTTGCTGAGTGTGTCAGTTTCAGTTAGTCACTGAAATTTTCTTGTACTATTACCTGGGAACTAGTTAAAGTTCAGCATGTAAGGCATAATATTACATGTATGTGTATCCGTCTACATCTGTAGATCGGTAGATAGATGGACATGTTTGGTATTCAATTTTGCTTACTCTCTTTATGGAATTACAAATCACGATCACCTGCTTTACTGTTAGAATGTCCATGCTAATTTTCCCTTTAAAAGCCAAGTGTTTAACTTCAATGAGAAAATACTTGTAGTAGCAAATCCAAACATTTGTATCAAATTCTTTCTTTAAAAGATGAGGTAATTTTAGATCTCTTTCTGGTTTTCTTTCTGACATACAGCTTTCTATTCCTTAACATATATAAACATATGGGTTTGGGCTCTGAGTGTCTCAGTTTTGAGAAAAATTTAAGAGAGAAGGACTCTTTGGAATGAGTCCTCTTCCCTAAAAGGGTTCCAAAAATCCCTTTCCACCAATAGGAAATGAATACTAATAGATGAAAGTGAAAAAAGCCAGTTTATTAACAAACAGAATGCCCATCCACAAGGCAAAGGAAAAAAAGTAAGTAAGTGTTAAGCACTAAACCATCAGAACTCACTTCCCCACAGACACACACACATAGAGGAACAAAGACCAAAAAAAATCTCCAGAGAATGGGGCCAGTGTTGGAGGAATACCCTTTACACGAATACACGTGGTCCGAGATGGCACCGACTCTCACACTGAGGGAAGTAGAACTTTCACCGAGCATGTCCAGCAGCAAGGGAAAACCCAGTGACTACCTGGTGTCGACCTCTTCTCCACGGCAGTCACGGCAGATGAAACAGTTGGGCTGGAGCCTTTTGGTGTGCTTTCTCTCCCTGGCTTGGCTCCCCAAGGCTTGGGGCTGGAACAGAGAAACCCCACTCCCACCAGTCCTGCTCCTCTGGTCTTGGAGCAGCAGCTCATTCAGTTTACTTCAAGGCAGCCAAAAGATTGCTAGTCCAGTTTCTCCAAGCCAGGGAAGGAAAAAAGTTTTTCTTGCCTGGGCCAAAAAAAACAAGTCAGCCAAGCAGAAAAACCATGTTGCACAGAGCTGCAGAAAGCCCAGGCAGCGAGGCTTCAAGTCTGCCCACCCAGCAAAGGCAAGAAGCCTCCCCACCCGGCCACACACTCCTCCGGTCTCAGGCTTTTAAAGGTACGGGAACCATTTTTGGACATAAGCAGAGGATCATGGAATAGACTATCATAATAAATCACTCCAAGACACTGAGTAACCTGGTCTAGTGGATGCTGTCTCTGCCCATGGCAGGGAGGTAGGAACTAGATGGTCTTTAAGGTCTCTTCCAACTCAAACCATCTTATGTTTCTGTGATACATTAATTCTGTAGTTCTTCCCACTGAGTGGAGAACTCAGCTCCTCCATGTTCATTATGTGTCTTTAGAGAAGTTGTATTCTCTTACCATCAGTTCAGCTAAGACAGATAGCCATTTTTATATCTTAAGTCCTGCAGGCTCTAGCCTTATAATGCCACACACTGAGCACATAAATAATCTACAGTGTGTACCATCTCACATCTCTTAATGTCTAGGAACAAGGCAACAGGCAAATGCAATGAATAGATAGGAAAACATCTATTACTAAACAAAGCAATAGTCCAAAAATTCAAAGGTGATCAGTGAATACAACACAGCATCTGCCTATCCACAGTTGAATTTTTTTCCTTTTTTTAACTCTTACAACAGCAATGGCTGCTGACCATGAAGTCTAATGACCTTGTTAGTTCCCATGAGACATTTCAGCCCTATGTAGGAAATAGTTTCTTTCCACCTCTTTGGCAAAACATCAACGGTCAACAACAGAGATGCTGAGTGGGTCTGAAACAGTAGAGGCAGGTACTTCCTATAAAATATCTGCTGGCATTGCCTTAGTTTTACCTGCAATGCACAGCATGAGTCAGGAAAACAGACCTTCCAGTTATGTTTTGTTAGCATGTCAAAGAGGACCAGACTGCATTTCTGAAGTCCTTGGAGTTCACAAGGAAGGGAACAAGCATACAGGAGCACAGATTGTTTTGAAGTGAACGATTTTAGAACTCATGTTTTGTCATACACCATCTAGAACTACTGCTAGGTCTGTGGACATGTCTGAGACAGACTGAGATTTCAGCCTAAACAGAAGTAAGCTCCAAATCTGAGAGGTTATCTGATAATGATCAATAAAGAAACACTAGCTAAAGTCAAATTTGTGAACAACTCTGGTCAGCAAGAATCAGGCAGAGAAAAACAGCCAAAGAACAGAAGCAATTTTAGAAATAATAATAAAAAATCTTGGAAATTAAAAATGTATCCACATAAAAAGTCAGATGGAAATATCTTTCCATTTTGAACAAGTTTGTCTCATAGCCAGTATTTTCTTAGTTTTAGACAGTTTACAATAAAATGAGCCAATTTTCAATGAGAATACACTTTTTCCATGATTATACAATTTAGATAATTCATGTGACTGCCAGCATAAAACCTCCAAATGGCAAGATATTCCTAGTAAGCATCTGAATACTGCTTGAATTAGTTTCGAATTAAGACCAAATGTTGCCTAAGCCCTGACAGTATTCCCTTGCTTGAGATCCACAGCACTATACATAGAATCAAAATCTGGAGCATCTGCAAACAAGCTTGTAGGAGTACTGCACATATGTTTAGAGTATTGTGCCACAGGGGCTCTGCAATGCAAGTCTGCTAGAGAAAGAAAAGTGATTTACTAAAATCGTGTTTGATAACAACACTGAAAGATCTTGGAGGAGATAAAGACCCTCTTTAGTTGAGGCCCCACAGAAGTGTATGGTGAAAACCAGATATCTACAGATCATCGAAAGAGATATGAGAGGGAAAAGGCAGACAACTACTGACAGTCCTTCAGCCAACCCTCTCTTGAGGGTTATTGTTGCCTTTTAGAGCAACAATATTGATGGTCCTGCTCTCCCTCCAATTCATTATAATCCTCACAGGAGCTAGAGGAATACTACACTTTATGGTCAGTCTCAGAGAAGTCCAGAGGCTGTTTGTGGACCTTCAAGCTTTCATTATTTTCCAAGCCATACAATATTTGTAATTCCTCTGAAGTGGTTTTGAAAAGGATTTGGATAAAGCTGGCATGAGAGTGTTCATAACAACTCACATTTTCTTGGTGTATGGGGAGGACATCGGGATGGTGAAGCACGTTCCCATTTAGTTCATGTATTTATGATATCACAAACCAAAATCTTACAGTGCTAAAACTGTAGCTAGTGTAAACTAGCTACAAAGAGACATTTGTGACTAGAGTTATCCTTTTATTAAAAAAACAAGCTAGTGGAGTGTATATGGAGAACTTGTAAATTTTAAAATTTGTGAATAAAGATCACAACATATTCTCAGTACAAGATGCTTTCTAATCAGAACTAATATTAATGGCAATTTTGCCATTAATGACTAGAGGGTGAAATTCCAAGAGAATGGAGATGTCACCACGTAGACTAGAATAAGAGACAGCTGTAATTTTGCTCTATGTTTCTATTAAGGACAGCCTAATCTGCTGTTCACACTACAGAAAGTGTCTCATGATGAAATCTTATGCACTTGTTTTGAAATATAGTATTAATTACTACACTTTTATGTCATGGGGAGTGTACCAATTCATTTAAAACAGCACTGCACTTTTCTTTCCTAGGAAATGTTTGTCATCTGCTACAATATTACTACAATACATGTACTCTCTTGGTTTGTTCTAAATATTATTTCCATGCTTTTTATAAGACACAGATGTTAAATTAATGGTTCAGAGTGTTTCAAACTGGCCCTCCATTCCCTAGCAAATATTAAAATATTTGAAGCACATTTGATACCATATTTAAATGTCCTGAAACCTCATGTGAATTGTGAAATTGTGAATTGTTTGTTGGTTTTCATCACCTCTTAATTTTTCCTTCTCTGTCTCCTTTCAAAACTCATGATGAACATGCTTGAAAACTTGCTGATTGTTCTAGATTCATCCCTCACCTAATTTTTTTCTGAGTTTTTTTTTTCTGAGTTTTTATTCAGAAAAATGCAGGAGATGCTGCTAAACAGAAGCATTTCTGCAGTGGTGTAAGACATTTTTGCAGTGAACACAACGTCTACACTTTTAATTAAACCATCGCTGTTCAACTATACTTACTTATTTAAAGTGCTGTGAATTTAGCATGTTGCTCTTTAGGAAACGTCAAGCCATCTTAAGCAGCGAAAATTACTAATTTGAGATGCTGCTGTCTCCAGTGAGTTGGGGCAGTGCATTGTGCTCCCGAGAAGCACGTGGCTGTGGACACGTGGTGTTTTCCAGCGAAAGGCCAGCAAAATCACTTCTGAAATAAGATCAGGGGCTTGAAGGCAATAAAAGCACAAACTCCTATTGTGTCTCATAGGCTCAGTTGTCATTACTGTTGAGGAAGGGGAAAAAAAGGATTTCAGTTTTTGTTTCAAATTTAGTAAAACTTGGACCAGAAAGGTGAATGTGTTGAGTGATAGGGCTGTAAGATGAATCTACAGGATAAAATTATCTCCTGACTGATCTGTTTTGACAGCTCCAGTTTTATAAATATGTTTGGAACCTTCTTTATAAATATTATATTGCTTTTAAACCAGGACAGCATTTGCTTCTAATCTGCAATACTAATTTTGATTAAATAAATCTGTGCTGCAGAGACTCAGATGACATTTCCAATCCGTCTTGAGAGAACAGAGCACTTTGCTCCATCTTCTCCTCTAGAAGAAAATAGAGGCTTCTCCCAGGTTTTTTTAATGTGACAGCAGTCAAGAGGGCCTGTTCAACCACTTTTTGAACAAACAATAATTTGAACTACTAAAAGGAAGTTTAAATTTGGAAACTAAAATAATCTCTTTAGTCATCCTTGCCTATGAAGTCCTATCTTCAACCCTTCTTTAAGTCCCCTGTAACAGGCAGAAACCCAAATTTCCCCTCCCAAAAGACATCAATAAATCTCCGTCAATCTAATTAGGATTTCCTTATGTACTACAGCAGGAGAATCAAAGCCACAGTGCAGGAACAGACTATTTCCAGCTCCCATCCACAGGACTCAGGCATATTGCAAACGGTAACACAAATGGCTGGAGTACTGAAAAAGTGATCTGGTTCTAAACCTAAGGTACATACTTATTTTGGCATCAACACACAAGAGTTCCATGTAATTGAGAAAACAGGTTACATGATTCCCATGTTAAGATCACCCAGCTCTATGGTAATACTTTTCCCTGTTTCTTTTGATTTTCTGTTTTCCAAATGAGGAGTGGGGTGATGGCAGCTAAAAAAAAAAAAAAAATTAATTTTATAGGTCATGGAAAAAATTAATGGAAAAGATCATTCTCATTCTGCAGTCTTCTCTAACTAAGTTAACATTAACTTCATTTTTTAAAGTCCCCACTGTTCCTGATTTATTGGTTTTTTTCCTACCTGATTTATTTTCCAGACGGAGAACTATAGAAGACAGACAATTTTTCAGCATGGAGTCTTATTTCCTGCTGGGTTACTCTATCTGCCCAAGGAGCTATTAGAGAAGAGAACAGAAAAATGGATTTATGTTGCTGTACCTGAAGAATACACACATAGCCACACATGAACTTTTTTTCAAAAGCTTTCACTGAAGATTTCACAGGAGACAATATGCTTTACAACTACATTAATAACAGGCATTGCCTGCAGCAGTGTATAAAAAAGTACATCTATTTTCTCCTTCTGTCCTCCACTCTCATACCCCCCATTTTGCAACCTATATGTCAGGGCATCTTACACACACATATACACACTTTACACCTTTATTTGTTTATGATGACAACTTAAGTGGTAATACTCAGAGTTTTAAAGCAGCGGTAATGATGTAAAATAATTCCAGTGAAAGGTATAGCAAATAGTTTCATAAAAATGTAGGTCATACCTGTTCTTTTTTTAGTGAAACTGCGCTAAAACTTATTAACCTTCTAAAATGGAAAAAAACCCTACGTAGATCAAGACCAAGTAATTTCCAAATTCTTTAATCATCCAATCAGCCTTCTGTTTTTCACCATACCCTCCCTTGTATTTAATCACAGCCTCTCAGAGATCTGCTTTTGTCTTGATCCACCTTCTTTTTTGCCTTACAAATGGCTTCACACAGGTTATTTATATTCGCAAAAATGACATATGCACACTCTCACATGGAATACTTTTGCCCAGAGACGTTTTGGATGTCCCATCCCTGGAAGTGTTCAGGGCCCCAGGCTGGATGGGGCCTTGAGCAATCTGGTGTAATGGAAGGTGTCCCTGTCCATAACAGATGATCTTTAAGGTCCCTTCCAACCGAAACCATTCTGTGATTCTAATACTGTACTTGAATATAACTGTACAATTATAGTCATGAGTGAAGACTTGCCTCTGCGAGAAATAGCACTAGTCCTATTCCCCACTGTCATGGTTTGACCTGGTGTGAGACAAATTTGATTGGTTAAAAACAGTTAAAGGACAATTCTATGAGCCGCTTAGTGTTCCTGTGACGTCTCTGTGAAAGTAATGTTATAAAAACCCTAGGAAGTGACGAAGCACTTGCTCTCACTTCTTCTCTTGCTCCCTTGCTCCTGGCTGACCACTAGCAAGGGAGTGGCTCTCCCCCGAGCCGTGGACCAGGGGCCCACGTCCCAGGGGGCTGGTGCGGGCCCCGGCCTCACCCCCCACCAGTCCCGTGCTGTTTCAGACCTGAGAGCAGCTGGTCTACTACCATCTGGACAAAGACCAAACAGCAAAGCAGCTAAGCTAAGCCGAGCCAAGCTACACGGAGAGACAGAGCCGAGATTTGCCGGAGAAGAAGCACTCCGTTTCGGAGGTGTATTGGTGAGATCACAGAGTGACCTTGCTTTTGTAGATGAGGCAGAGATTTAATTAGCAGCCAAAAGACTTATTAAAAATTGGACCACTGCCAGTGCAGAGAAGCAAAACAGGGGAGGAAGAATCTTGGGCCTGGGAAGTGAGCCTCGTACAGCTGCATTATTTTATGGGAGCATGTAAACTGTTATAAATACTTTTGTAGGCATTTTCTGCAAATATTAGCCTCTTCTCTAAGCTAGAGAGAAAGGAAAGCAGTCACGTGAAAGACTAAATATGGAGTCCAGTATCCCAAACGGAAGAGAAGACAAGGAGTGGCAGGAAGTGCCAGAGAAGCCANACTATATTACAGAAAGAACTCTCTTTATCCCATAAAATGGCAATAAGAACTCTTAATCGTAAGATCAGAACCTCATGTTTATGTCCTTTGCATGATCAGTGAGAAGGACAATGATATTTGTATATTATGCCTTAATATTTTCATTATTTTTTATTCTTTCTATTCTTAGTAGTGTCAGTGAAATAAATTATTCAATCATTTTCTCAAGTTTGCAGCCTGTTTTTGCTGCCTCCTCTCCTCTGAAGAGCTAAGCATGGGGATCTGGAGATTGCCTCCAGGTTAACCCTTGACACTCACCGAATGTACAACTTTTACAAAGGCAAAGAAAAGAGTGGAGACAAGCAGGAGAAACAGGAGATACAATGAAGCAGTAGGAGAATAAAGACTATGTCATAAGGTGTAGAACCTTCTTCATTTGACCCAAAGACTTTCATTATGGTTTGATTTTCTTCATTAATATGAGATTTAGTATCAGGAGTTTCATCCGCTGAAAAATTAAAAAATACCACATTAGCCTGTGAAAAATACCAGGAATTAATATATAGCAGATGTGATATGTTGAAGTTGAGTATGAGAAAAGTATGCATTTGTCTGAATGTATTTCAGCTGCAAAATCTTCTTTAAAGCATGGTGACACCACTGTCAATTGCTCTTGTGGGCAATGCCACTGGCTTTTTGGCACTTCATTAGGTAAAAAGTGAGAGAAATCCTCAATTTATAAGTTACTTACATATAGAAGACTGTGTAATTAATCAAAATACCATTGTTTATGAATCTAAACAATATATCATGACAGTTATTGTGGCACTGAGTAGAATTACATACCAGTCCATGGAATTAAAAAGCAATTACATTGTTTTCCAAATGTTTCCTACTGATTTACACAGGACTTGAATGAAAGCAGAATTTGAACTACAACTGTGAGGAATTTATGAGACTGGCTGACATTTCATGTGAAAAGGTTTATGAGATTAGGCAGCAGTATCTCATTTTGAGTTATCTTGAGGATAATATGTTAGCAGTTTTTTCAAACTGTGATGCTATAGAAAATTAATGTATGCAATTTTTTATTTCCTCCAAACAATATCTAAGGTTGTCTTTGGAAATAATTTTTCTTTCATTTCACATCATCGCATGGTAAATCCAGACAGCTGATTCCCTAGAAGGAAGGCAATCTCTTGACATATTCTGATTTCTGTCCAACAGAGTGGATGAAGAGGTAGGATGTGGGGCATCACCTGCCTTCTTCCAGGAAACTTTATACAGAACAGCAGCAACCACGTAAAAACTTTCACTAAGCATCAAAAGCATGTTTTATTTTACATTATCTTAGGACTTGCTTTAATATTAAAATATTGATTATCATTATATAATATACTTGTATAATAATTGTATTACTAATATTTCAATTTAATATTAGGACAGTTTCCCACCTTCCATTCTTGGAAAAAGTCCTGATTATTGCTTACAAAAATTAAATTAATTTTGTCTTCTCTATGTTTAAGGTTTGAATTCAAACAACTGCATCCACATTTTTGTCAGCTTTCTTTGTGTAGAACTGTCCTACTGAGATAGTTGCCACACCTGTATAAGCAAGATTAGGGAGTTAAGATGATGGACAGCAAAAATTATAGTGGATTGCTGGCATGTGAATCAGTATAATTATACTAAGTGTTATAATACAAATATAGTATAATTTAATATATAATACTATATAAATACAATATAAAAATAAATATATACTATACATCAGTATAATTATACTAAGTGTCAAGTAGATTGTGAACCTTAAAAAAATAACAAACAGGTATTTCCTTAATGCTGATTGATTCCCCTTAATAGTGTGGGAAGTTGCTGAATTTGCCATTCGACTTATGCCTACCTTGAATTATTCCAAAAAACAGGAATCAATATCAAAACTTGGTGTGGTGTTGAGTTCAGTATTTTCTATTGAGCTGTTATTTTGACACCATCTAAACCCACACAAAGCCCAGAAACAATATTCACTAGAACACAAACAACAAAATGCTGTTGGTATAGGAGTTTTACCTCAATTATAAAGGTGTTTACTCAATAAATTATATGAAGTCCTTATGTCTTTTTTCTAAATTAGTCAACTCCTAAGAAAGTTGTGGTACAAATATGAAAGTGAAGTGCAAGAGTGGTACTCTTTCTACTACTTTTACTACTAATCATTTGTAAGCAAGATGTTTAATCACACTACCTAGGTCTCCATCACATCAATATAAAAGCAGATCAAACCCTGTACCGCAAATTTCACTCATATTTCCAAAGGGAAAAAACTGACTCCTTCCAAGCCACTTGTTTTCAAAACAGTATTAGTCCAAGCCTCATATACAGTTGTATTCCAATTTCTATATTATTATTTCCAGGTTACTTCTATCTCATTTCTCCTCCAGAGTTGTCAGTTCTTAGCTGTTTCTGTGTCATGGAGCTGTGCCTAGTCAGGTCTTAGGAAGAAAAATCATAAAGAAATAAGCATATTGCAAAATGAATTCACAAATATTTAATTTAAACGCCAGCAGTCAGGAGAAATAAACCTGTGAGGGTTCCTTTGTGTTAGCATAATTAAATTACCAGGTTAGATAACGTTGTACAACTTGTCCTAGTTATAAATCAAAGATTTACAGCCTGTAAAGAGTATTAAGGTCATAATTACAAATGCCTGTCTAATATACTGATGGAGCTGAGAAAAGGTGTAGAGATATAGATACACAAATATTTTTGCATTGTGAGTGGAATCTGGACCCATCTGAAAGTTTCCCCATGCAGCACCACTGTATGCAGCAACCTTTGGCTACCTGTTAAAAAGCTGATTAGCCATGTCCTTTCCAACAGCTCCAGTTCAGCATCTGATCTTTTTTATTTTTCTTTCCTATGGAAAAAGAAGATAAAAGCGATAGTTACTAATCCAGAGCCATGCAGCCAGTTGGCAGGAGTTAGGCATCAGATCAGAAGTCGTGTTTCGAAGCCGTCACCAGCAGACAAAGCCTACCCAAAGAGTAAATCTAAAAAAGACTGCTGCCTCTCAGTTTTCCCTTCTCTCCTCTAAATAGAAAGCTAGTTATTGTTCCACAGATGTTACAGGGCAAAACAACACCAAAAATAAAACAGCAAAAATGCTAATTTAAAAAAATCCAACAAAAAGCAAAAGCAAAAATCCCCTAACCAAAACAACCAGATTTTGAAGCAAACAGGGGAAAAGCCAAACAGTAGTAAATAGATTATCCAAAAATTCAGCAAGCTACTACTCTGCACTGGGTGTGTTATGTACAAGAAGGAGAAGCAAGATGAGTTGCAAAAGCCAGAATGCTTAAAAAACATTTCTGTCATCTGCATGTTGAAAATTCTTTCACAGTGAAGTTATCAGACTACCAACAGCAAGCGACTTACCCCGAATATTTCAGTTGCCCTATCACAGATTTAAAAGGAACCTAAAACAGAAGCAAAGTAATTGATCTATTCTCAAGTCTGCAGGAGAGAGGCAAGATTTATTTCACTTCTAAGTTTTGATTCCATCAAGGTAGCTTTGAATAAAGATGCAACAGAGAGATGGCCTGTTTGCATTTACATAAAATAAAATAGAGGAGAAGGTTTTCTTCTTAGAGAGATATGTTTGAAAAGCTCCATGTGTCATGTGAGGACAAAAACCTCATCTCTCCTCAACAATATATACTGCATTAAAACTGCAGTTTTCCACCACAGGCCTTCATATACAGCAAAAATCTAGGTTTAGAATTTATTGCTGAACGTATTTTCATTTACAATGTCCTCGATTTGGATGCCTAATTTACTACCATTCCTAGATAGCATTCTACTATCATAATATTTTTCTTTTACATGCTTAATTTCAGGGGTCAGCTTTCCAAAACATGTGTACTCAGAGTCCAAATGAGTAAATGACTTGGACTGAATAAAAACAACATTCAATTCCCTGCAGCTTAAACAGAGAACTAACCCAAAGTATTTTGAGATACAAGAAAAAAGCAAAATCCCAAACAAAACCAACATGACTAATGGAAGAAGTAACATACATGAAATGTCCATGACCCCTGTCCTTCACAAACATACATGGGATATAATAAAATCAAGGCTGTGGGTTCAATCCCTGTACAGGCCTTTCACTTAAAAGCTGGACTTGATGATCCTTGTGGGTCCCTTCCAACTCAGAATATTCTATGATATGTGCACACAAAACCACACAAAATTAAAGGACAATAAGGTAGACATGAGGCAATCACAATAATAAGGTGCAGACACAATCACACAAAACGTGATATTTCGTAGAACCGTAGAATTATTAAGGTTGAACAAGACCTCTAAGATCATCAAGTCCAACAATTAACCCAGCACTGCTAAGTCCACCACTAAACCATGTCCCCATCCCTATGCTTTTTGAACATGCCAAGGGTGGTGACTCCATCACTTCTCTGGGCAGCCTATTCCAATGCCTTACCACCCTTTCTGTGAAGAAATTTGGGATATTTGCCAGCATTTAACAAATGTATTTGAAATAAACAATGAAACAAAAACGTCTGTGACATAAGCTGTCACCTAGGCACCAACAAGATTTATCTCCTATTTCTATCACTTGTGAGAGAAAAGTTTCAGCAGGCAGCAGGCAGGGAAATTAACATCACAAAGTACTCTAAATTTTGCTATAACTGGATTTAAATTAAATAAAGATTTTTCACATACTGAGTGATCACAGCCCAAACCCTCACTGGTGGAATTTGGAGCTCCCAAGCCAAATCCCTGCTGACCCCATGTTCCAGTACCTATAGGCTGAGTGAGAGATAGCGGACTGCAGGCACAGTCATAGTGACTGGCAAATGCTTCTTCTGGGCATCAGGAAGACATTCACTTTTGTGCAGAGAACAGTTATTTATATACTCATAAAGGAAAAAAAGGGGCTGCTGATGTGTGCCTCCAGCTGAGGTTTCATTTTTTTCACTATGCTTCTTGGTAGTTGGGGTGACTGTGAGATATTCCTTTAGCTTATCCTGTAAAAATCAGAAGGTACAGCTGAGAGCTAGAGTCGCTGTGATACCTGCTCAGAGATGCTTTTTCGAGTCTGTGTTCAAAAAGTAATCTGGTTCCCCTGTCTGTCACCAGGCAAGCAGGGCACAAATTTCCTTCAGTTATGCCTGAGTTGCTTTCCCAAAACAAGTAAATCAAAAGTGTCCTTGCTATCCTGGAGTCAACAGCACACGAACATTAAAAACTGACCAATTCATCAAACAGAATCAACACACATGGGAGTAATATTTCACATAAGCAAATTCCAGAGACTTTTTTACAGTCATTCACACTGTTATGACATCCCTTCACCTGATTTCAAAACAATTACTGTGGCAGCATATCATACGTCCAGCTTCGACAAGGTGCAGAGCACATGCTCAGCTCTTATGAAACAGGCTGACATGGCATTGCACACAAACTCCCCCACTAGCCACTGCCTAGGGGCAAAGGCTGTTTTCCAGATATATTTTCTCCAATTCCTAATGCTCACTTTATGAAATAATTTTTTTTTGGTACCCTTTAGAAGTTTTCACCACCTCTTCTTCTTTTTACCCCTTCTTATCCTCCTTCAGGAAGGATAAAAAGAGAATCATAGAATCATAAAATATGCTGAGTTGGAAGAGGCCCATCAGGATCATTAAGTACAACTCCTGGCCCTGCGCAGGACAACCTAAGAATTCCATCATGGGCTTGAGAGCATTGTTAAAACACTTCTTGAATTCTGTCAGGCTTTGTGGTATGACCACTTCCCTGGGGAGCCTGTTCTAGTGCTCAATCACCCCTTGGGTGAAAAACCTTTTCCTGATATCCAACCTAAACCTCTCCTGACTCAGCTTCACGCCATCTCCTCAAGTCCTGTTGCTGGTCACGAGGTTGAAGAGATCGGTACCTGCTCCTCCTCTACCCCTCATGAGGATGTTGAAGAACACAATCAGGCCTGATCTCATTCTCCTCCAGGCTGAAGAAACCAAGGGACCTCAGCCACTCCTTATACGGCTTCCCTTCCAGACCCTTTACCATCCTCGTGGCCTCCTTTGGACACTCTCTTATAGTTTAATGCCTTTTTTATATTGAGGGGCCCAAAACTGCACAGAGTATTCAAGGTGAGGCTGCCCCAGTGCAGAGCAGAGCAGGTCAATCCCGATCCTTGCCCAGCTGGCAATGCTGGACCTGATGCCCCTAGGACACAGATGTCCCTCCTGGCTGCCAGGGCACTGCTGACTCATGTTCAACTTGCCATTGACCAGGACCCTCAGGTCCCTTTCCACAGCACTGCTCTCCAGCCTCTTGTTCCTCAGTTTATCCAGACAACCAGGGCTGCCTCGTTGAGGCAGTATTTTTATGACTTATTAACAATTGAAGACCAAATCAGATGACTTTGGTTTCTAAAGTTTTTAACGGCACAGAAATAGTGAAGCACACATTACTTTTTCATTCTCTAACAGTATATTCTGCTTCTTTATCCTTAAATCACCTGTAGTGAGATCTCAACTTCCTCTTTTCTTCCCAGCTGCTACTACATTCTCCCCAAAGTCCTTTTTGATTCATGTAAAGTGCCTTACTTTTGCTGTGCTTTTCCCTCATTTTAAAACAAAGTAATGTTGCTATTTTGTTCAGTCCTTGATTGCTGTTTTTTGCTGAGATACACTGGGATCAAGATGGTTCATTCTTCTGCCAGTGCAAAAGTTTTACAACCTCTTGACTTGTTCAGCAAATAAAAAGAAAAAACCCAGTTTAATAGCCTTAGCTTGCAAAGCTGTAAGCCAAACAGAAGTAATTTTTTCTCAAAAATTAGTTATGTTTTCTGGTATTATTAGTACTCTTATCTTCCCTGCAAGGATCTCAAATAGCCAATGGAGTATGCATTTCCCCAGTGCAGCCTAGCCCTGCCTTCCCTCAGTCAGTCTCCTTCCCTTCTATCCATCACGCTCACCCTCATGCATGCTCCCTCTCACACAGAGGCTTCCATTGGCAAAGTCAGCAAAAAAATAGAGATGACCAAAGGACAACCTTATCTCCTTAGTCTCCACGCCAAGAGCACAACAGCCTTTCGAACTTCTTCTGTTTAGCAAGCATATCTGCACTAGCTGTTTCACACCTTCACCCCACTCCAATCTGTTATGAGTGCTCTTGCTTAGGCTATGCAGCTTGTGGTCTGACTGCAACAGCTGATCATTTATTTTGAGTGATATTTGGATAAAAACATCTTTCTACATCATATCTGTGCCATTTCTTGAAAATCATTCATTTGGTCATCTCTATTTTCCACGCAGACCCTGTGGCAAATACGTCTTGGAAGGTGGGACTGGGGACTGTCCCATCCTGTTTTGGAGCACTTCCCGGTTATCACATTGGGATGCTTTTATCTGTGATGTGTCTCATACTTGCTCTGCTCTGATGTCCATCCACTGCTGCAAGTTTACAGGTTTCAGAGGAAGCTACTCTCTGGGTAGATAAGTGTCGGCGATTCCTAACACGGAACCTGTCCAGCGCAAAGCAAAGCCACCTGGACTACACTGTGCACGAGCAAAATCAACTTTATTGAGAAAACATGTGGTTTATGTACATTCTTTCGGCCACCCGTCTCATTCCTTATATGGTATTCTTTTGGTCATCCAGCCAATCACACACCTTCAGTCCTTATACGGGTTGTATATCAGTCTCATTGCTTATATGGTATTCTTTTGGTCGTCCAGCCAATCACACACCTTCAGTCCTTATACGGGTTGTATATCAGTCTCATTGCTTATATGGTATTCTTTTGGTCGTCCAGCCAATCACACACCTTCAGTCCTTATATGTGTCCCAGGACTCCACATTCACCAGAACCAAAAGCCCGCCGCCACTACCAGTTCTAGAGTTTGGGTTAGGGTTAGGGTTAACCCCAACCCTATCCACAGATAAGCAGGAACCTACTTTTCCCTCTACAATAAAATTCAAGGGAACTGAAGGACTGGAGCCAGCCCCACGTACCAGTGGCTAGTGTGAACCTGTGGAGGGGCCCAGGGGAGAGGCAGCTGGGAAGAAGAGAGGATGGCTCGGGGCCTCGGGAAAGTACAGCTACATAGTAGAGAGGGACCATCATCCACTGCAGTATGGTTTTGGAGGGGTAAATGATAACTGACATATGATTTTAAGCTGGTTTTGTTTTCTTGATAATATGACTATTCAAAATCCAGTGTTTCAGATTAAGTGTTTCTTCTCATGCAACTTCCTAGCTTTCTTCTTCATAGAAGAAAATCCAATTCTGACTGTAAACCATGCATTTTTCAGGAGAAAAATGCTCACAAAGCGAACAATTATTTTTGCAAATGACTCCACAAACTTTGCATCCTACAATGAAAAATAGAGGGAATCTCAAGGACTGGATGGGTTTTGACCACTGGCCAGTCGCCGCTGGGTGCCTTGACATGACCTGGCATTTCCAGGGAAGAAAAATCCCATGAGGAGGACTCTGTGTCCCCAGAGAACGATCTATTTTGAAACTCTAAGCAACACCTCCTGTTCTGCATACTACTGGACCATAATGATCTTTTTCTAGATAAATGAGCATGTCTTTCTGAGGAAAGAGTAATCATTAAAGAAGATCCTCTTGAGAAAAGTCAAAGTCCACTGTCAAGGAAGATAATAACCCTTAAATTTAACAGGATTTCTGGATGACACACTTTTGATATTCAGTGCATTTTTTGCTCCATAAATTTACTTCTCCTCAATAAACTAGTTATTATTTCTTTTTCAGATATCCAATCAAATACGACTTAAATCCTCCAGTGCCTATTTCTATGAATTTTTCACAGCTTGATATTGACAAATATTGAAAAGGAATAAGAAAATAATTCAGTCATGTATTAGAGTACAGTAAAACACTTGTTTATTATATAGTAAAATAAATCATTCACAGAATTTATTTTATCATCTGCATTATCAGAAGAAAAAAGAAAAATCTTTTAGTACTGCACAGGTATTTGCCTGACAGCTGTACTTTAAATAACTTCTAGTGGAAAGCAATCTACTAAACAGAGAAACTTTCTGACCTAGGTGTTCAAAACAATTTGCTTAGAGAAATACCTGTAATATTTATTTTTTATAGTTACAGTTAGAGACTGCTGGTCTTTATGAATACTACGCAAAGTATACAAGCCATAAGGATACTTTAATTTTGTAAGTTAAATCAAGTGTATTTTATATGTATAGATCCAAGCATTCAGAGTAGCACCAACAAATGCATACCAACAAATGGATATCAAATTTTACATGTGACTTGATATTACCTTACAGGATGACCTTTACGTTTGTAACAATGGACAAATCTCAGTCTCAAATACTTGACTTCAGCATCAAAATAAGTGCAGAAGATGCAAAAATTTTAAATCATTTCAGAATTCAAAACTCATTTTCACCTCTTCTCAGTACTCGTGATCAGTCAGTCTCGGATCAAGGGTCAGGTCCTGGATCTGTTATGCATGACAAAGGGCATTCAGCAGATTAACTCAGCTGAAGCCAGAACAAACATTCATGATCTAATCATCAAGCATCAGACTACATGATTCTAGTCTAGCCTCAGAAAGGGACGACTTCTATCATCTGAAACTGGCATTTACTCCAAAGGGAAAGCTTTCATTGTAAGGAAAAAAGGGGAAAAAAAGAAAAAAAGAGTGGACTAAGTAGCTGTGGAGGTGAGAGCTTCAGCTTTCCTTAGTTCCTCCTAGGGAACTGCTTGCAAATATGCAAGGTGTGGTACATACAGCATCACTTTTTTGGAGATTAGGATAAGGCAGGTGCATCTGGCAAGTGCAAGAAGAGAACTCTCAAGCTAATATAATGCTGAATTAAGGCTTGACTATTTCCTAATCTCAGACTGAAAGATGCAATGATATATATAGCCATTCATATAAGCTATGTCTCCTCTCCCCCTTAAAAGGCTGTTCTTATGTTTACCACAATCAGGGGCAAAAAGGTACAGCAGTTCATGGAAAAGGGCATTCCTTGCAAGTTTTCCTGCCTGACTGGAGGAAGTCAGGCTGCAGCTCATTAGAAACACCCTTACCTTCGCTATCCTCAAGTACGTTTTTCAGATGCTGAAATGAGGCCTGAAATAGAGCCTAAGATGCAAACTGCATGGAGTGGAAAAGCAAAACACTCAAGTTGGAATTTCTTGTCAGATTCTTGGTCAGATATTGAAAGAGGTATTAAACCTTCAAAAAGTGAAGCTTCTGGGTTAGCTTCTTCCTTGGGTTACCCTGGCTAAAAATTAGTTTCACAAGAGTTTGCATAAATAAATTATAAAACTATTCCTATTGTTTGAGGGAAATAAAAATACCAATTATTCCCAGATACAGAATAACATCATGACAGAATAACAAGTGTTTTCAGACTGTGTGAAAATATTTCTTCTTCAGAAATTGTATTTCCAAGTTATATTATTTTTTCTATGTGAGATTTAGCCAAAATAGTTATTCTGAACAACCCCATGAAGTGATGCTGAAAATGTGTCAGAAGACTATGGCATCATAAAGACACGAATTTACATTTCTAACTTGATTTTTAATTTTTTATTCCATTAGCTTTTTTGTACTCTGTGTAAAATATTTTTATTCAAAAAACCTCCACTTTTCTACTAGAAAAAAACACTCATAATTTAAAAAAATAAATTGCTGCAGGCATACGTTTATGCCAATAGGAATTTTTTACACTACACTTATTTTCCTAGAATGGATATTACAGGGATCTTCCACTTACAGTTTCTTTGGTTACATGATTAGCAGAGAAATCTTCTGACCCAGATGATTATTTTTTATTTGCTTTATATTTTCATTTTTTATCCCAGGCTCTACAAACCGTTCTCCACCCTCTCAACAAGGTAAGACTGATGCTGTCTTGCTTACATAGTGCAGTTCAGCAGCTCAAACTCAAGAAGAAATACCCTGAAGCTTGTTTCTTTGTATCTTTTTGTGAATTCACTTGATGCACCTGTGATCAAGCTAGACATCATCTATGGTTTTCCTGGTCAGCCCTACAAGCTGCATGCAAACCCCATTAAATTAGCCTCCTGCCAGCCTGGATTGATGGCTGACCCTAGAACCTCCCTGTTGCAATGGCATAGCTTTTACCATTTCCAGAGACATCTGTGAGTAAGACCCTGTAGGTATGAATTAAAACATGCAGAAAATATTCATATCCATATCCACACTTATAAGGACAGAGGAGAAAAAAGGGGGGGGGAAGGCAAAAAAAACCCTCAAAAGCAGAGGAATGCCTGGCTGCTTTTTTCAGAGTTTAACACCTTAAGGCTTTTGGTCTGTACAAAAGAGAAATATTAACTAGCGATGGGTGTATACTTGGATATAGTTGTATGAAAACCCTCAGAACACTATGTATACTGACTCACCTTGACTGATCTACATAATGGAAAATGGTTCATTGCTGTCTCATCTGGTCCCTCCATCTCACCACCAGCAGGTGACAGCACATAACACAGTGCTATGGAACCGATGGAGCTTTAATCCATATGCTGACTTTCATAAAGGGCTGGGTCATGCATCCCAAAACTGCACTTTGTATTTTTATGTGGACTAAAAGTGTTTCAGCTATGGATGAAGCAGTACCTTTTAAGAAGTATCTTTGCATATTGGCTTGAGTTTTTTGTTTGTTTGACTTTTTCAGTTCACATTCTGCAATAGAAAGAGACCTTTCAACTTCCCCTTTTACACTCAGTCTCACCAAAATCAGCTACAAAAATTATACAATCTCTACTGCATGTGGACAGAAGAAGTAAATTCCCTTTCTAAGCAATGGTTGGGAACAGGCAAGACTTCAGGTCTGGACACCCACTAAATTGCTACTGGCACTGCAAAACCACCTCTTTTTACTGATGATTTAAGAAGGAGATGTGGGGATTCATCCCCAGCCAAGAGAAGGCTGAAGAAAAGGATTTCTGTTACTAAAAGCTCTCCCAGGTTACTTCACTTCTTTTTTGATTTTCTTCACAATATACCTGCCACCCTTCCTTCAAGACTGCGACTTCACACACTACCTCTTTGTACAAGTTAATCCTTCAGAATGACATTTCCTGCTTCTTTGGAAAATGTATTGTTATGGCGTTGATGAAGATAAAATGAATATTCAATTATTTAAAACAAAAAGACAGAAGAAAAGCCTAATTAATTGAATTCAAAACATTATGCCAAAGGCAGTTAAGAAAAGTGTTGCTGTTTAATCTGCTTTTCTATGATTCTCTTGTCCTGTAAATCTGACCAAGTGATACATGGACAAATAAAATAAGCCACTTCTCACACAAACTCATACAAGCTATATTGTTTTTAGTAGCAGTCAGTTAAAAATTCGTTTCTAACTGAAATTCATCCTCAAACAGTGCAGCACAAACCATACTTCCATTCATCTGGAGGTCCATTGGGTTTCCGAACACACCAAGGCTGGGCTACAGCAGGTGAGGCAAAGCACCACAGTTAGTTTCAACCATTAAACATTCCAGTTCCTGGTCACCTTCACTTCCAGAGAATCTACCAAGAAGCACACTTAGAATGTCAAAGGACAACTCTAAACCCTATTGCTGCTGTTCAAGATCGGTTTTTAACCATATGAGGAAATTGCTTCTCTGAAAAGAAACTCACTAGTGAGGCGACAGGATTGTACACTGAGCTTTCCTTCATTTTTCTCTCCTTTATTTTTTTCTCTATTGCTCTCATTTTATTATTTAAAAATGCTGAGATGTTAGAAAAGAGTTGGATCAAGTCAATGTGCCAGGCTAATGTTTAACCTTAAATTTACACATCACAGATAAAAAGGGATTGTACTACAGATTTCACAGTTAAGTCCCTTGCTTCAGCCTGCCTGGCAGAAGCATGCGTAGCACCAGGGTCTAAGTCCATTCAGCACCTCCTTAACTCATCCTTAGCTACCTTTTATTTTCCTCCTTAGAACTGAACTGGATTCAAAAAAAGTCTTCAGGCTGAACAGTCTTTCAGTTTATTGTTTGTCATTGCTGAATTACAGATAAGCTTCAGCTTTGCTGTCAACAGAGTTAATCTGGTCAGAGCACCAGTCATAGTGAACCAGAATCTTCCATCAGAGAATTTTATAACTGGTGCCATGCAAAACTTTGTAGCTCGAGAAGTCAAAAAATTTGTGTCTTGGGACTATGTTGTTTTTGCAGCACTATTTTTAGTCTGTGCCAGCATTGGAGTCTTTTTTGCAGTTAAAGAAAGGAAAAAGAAAACTTCAAAGGAGTTTTTGGTGGGTGGTAAGCAGATGACATGTGGACCCATAGCTTTTTCTCTTACAACAAGCTTCATGTCAGCAGTAACTGTCTTGGGGACACCCTCTGAAGTTTATCGCTATGGGGCATCCTTTGTGCTCTTCTTTCTTTCATATATGCTTGTCATAATTTTTACTGCTGAAATTTTTCTACCTGTATTTTACAGATCTGACATCACAAGCACTTATGAGGTAAGTAAAAATCATAAAATAAAGGCACTATTCTAGCATAACTCAGTATCAGGCATATATTTTTAGAGAAAAATCTTTGACAGAAAACTTTCTGATGTGTTTTACAGAACGAATATATTGATACATTAATTATTTTTAGAAATTGTTTGCATTTTTCAGACTAGTTATTTATACCGCATAAGTTGAAAGCACAGACTAAGGGTCACAGCTCCTGTTATGCACACATAGCACAGACAGGATACGGGTTTACACACCAGCACCAAATTAAGTTACAGCTGGAAAACATTTAACTGTATCCAAATGCTTCTAGTCTTTTAAGTATTCCACTCTGGTTTAGAGAGATTTTAAGAACAACTTTCAATACTACCCAATTCAAACTCAGTCTAGATATGGTAATTTGGTCCAAGTTACTGTATCTAAATAGCTGAGGGGGGAGAAAGAGAAAGAATATGGCAGGCGTGTTCCAAAATAAAACAGAAAGAAGAAAAAAAAAAAGGAAAAAATGAATTCAAGCATTCTCTAGAAATGAAATTAATGACTTCTGAATTTTGTAGAGTTTTTGCCTGGCATTCTCTCCAGAACACACTATTTTCTTCATAATATAGTTCAGTAGCAGCCCTTATAACCTGCACACCCACAGGAAAGCTACTGAACATTTAGGATGGCCTCTTACTCTCTTCAGTCAACTGCTGCAAGTTTGGTCACTCCTCTTTGTGGGCAGTTTCAACTCAGCAAGAATTGGATGCAGAAACTGGGTTAGTTCACAAGGAACTTTCTGGTAACAGAAAGCCTGCTTGTGTTCTCTGAGCCCAAACCCAAGGAAGGCCTTCGGTCAAACAGATGTCCCTGGGTATTCTGAAATATTTTCATATCGGAGAAGAGTAATATTGACAACTGATGCAAGTAGTTGCATTTTCTAGTTGGTTTTGATCCAAGATCAGAGAATGAATCACTTTTGTCATCTAAACCACCAAAGGTGTCATTGTAGCCAGAGAGGCCCTTCAAGCATGCTGGAAAGATGGCTGCTGCCTTCATGAGTTATTTTTAGAAACAGGTCAAGTTGCATAAATCAGCTATGTATTTGTGGGGTTTATTATGCAAGAAACACAAGATGAGTACGAGCAAAATTAACACCAAAGAAGATGCTTTGGCAGCACATAGTGCATAGCCTAGAGACTTGTAAAAGAGACTTGTAAAAGACTTGTACAGCCCATGCCTGGTGTCTGCTGGGGAGCACATGGGACCATTGCCCAAGGAGAGACCCAGCCCACAGCAGGCTGCACAGAGGCTGCCACAGGGGCAGAGAGACTCTACAGAAACCCCAGCTGGTGATTCAGCCTTAAAACCTGGGGTTTTGGGTCTAGAGATTCACTCACCTCTGCAGTTCTTTTGTAGTTGGGAACACCTCGCTACATCCTTGAACCTAGAAGTCCATAAGTTCCCCCCTCTTGCCTTTCCATATTGGTGATGCACAGATTTGGCTTTAGACTAAGACAGAGCAAGTAGGAAAGCCAGCTTAGCTCACACACTAGGAAACTCCATGCTGCTATTTCACCATTTGCTCCACCACCCCTTTTGTTACTACTGGAGTCAAACTATGCTATTTCTGCTAGAAATGAGCTCAAGTTTCCTCCCTGTATAGTTGGAATATACTTTCATTTGAGATTTAAATTTCTTTCCTTTGTAGCTCTTGGGCTTTTCCAGTTATTCCTGGTACAAAGCAGGTATTGGTTACTGCAACCCAATATAGAACTTGAGGTACATGGTACAGATGAGAAGATTCCTTAAATGTAATTATCGCCATGTGTAATGACAATTATGCTCTCCTGCTTACTACTCATAAAAGCAGTGCCAGAGCTGCCAGTAAGTTTACTTGAACAGCAAGGTGTTACTTAGGGCAAACAGAAGAGTAATATCTGTGTCACAGATGCTACATGTGCAATTTACTGAGATGGCTCTTTTTCCTAGTATTTGGAGTTAAGATTTAACAAGATTGTCCGTCTTGCTGCAACATTGATCTACATCCTGCAGACGGTAAGAAAACATTGGCTCTTTTTTTATGCTAATTTCACTCAACATTGATTTGCATTGACTAGTCTCACATGGTACATTTTTTATAATGAGATGTTTTAATGAGTACTCTTTTTTTCTTAGTTTTCTCACTTGGACTATGAATGCTAAAAAGAAAGTATGGTTACATTCCTAACTTTCTAACTTCCCTAACTTTTCCTGTTTAGTATTGAGAATGCCATTTTTGTTGTCTTTGACACCTGAATGTTGTGCTGTACTCTCACAGCATATTCTTGGTCTCATTATATTCACTTGAAGCCTCTCTCTTCCCAAACAAGTGGATTCTGTCTTTCTTGAGAAGCTGGTCAAGCTGTACTGGGTACATTTAGTTACTCATTTATGACACTGAGGTGAAGCTATCCTATTTGAAAGCTGTTGCACAAGATATCATGGGCAGATGCCCAGGTAGCCCCAGTCCTGTGATGGTCACTGCTGTGACCATCTGAAAAGGTTACAGTAGTTGTGTATTTGATGGAAAGATGGGGTTTGATGGGAGATTGGGAGACATCTCTTTCTGTATTATTTCCATTGTATTAATTCCCAAACCTTTGGCAATAGATTTGAATGCTTATTGACTTTCATGCTCTGTTTCTCCATCAGTTCTGTCAGAACTCACATGTAAAGGGTATTGAGTCAGTTACTTTGAAAAGGATTGAATCGAAAAATGAAAATTTAATTTCTAAGATCAACGCAACTTATTTCTGTATCACTTTTTGTGTTTTCTGGAGATACCCACTTTCTATTTCATGAGGATATTTTGTCCTCCAGTCATCTTAGCAATGGTGAAATAAGTAATACCAAGACAGATAACAATCCTTCCTTCAGAAAGGAATTAAACAAAATATTTTCATTTTTTAAGAGCTGAAACAGAAAGCCATATGCAATACAAGCTGATCTAAAGAAACCCCTAGATCTGATATTTTGCTCCGAACCCTTCTCTAAATAGAAGCCTTATCACTAAGCATTCAAACACATGATTTTTAATGAATGTTTTCTCCTTCAGATCCTTTACACAGGAATAGTGGTCTATGCCCCATCACTGGCACTCAACCAAGGTGAGTTCCTATGCTGCACTACACTGCTACCCCAAATAACCACAGCACAAGGGTTGCTTGAGTAAATGAAGTAATGAAACTAGAGAAGACAAAAACCCAACCCTCCTCAGAAGTTCTTAAAGAAGGTTTTTGCCTTCACCTTTTAGCTCTGCATTTCTGACTCCCCAGATCTCTCTCACACCCAAACATCAGCAGGAACCTCATGGTTGCTGTTCTGCTCTCCTTTCCACTCAGTAACCACTTGAAGAGATTTGAAGCAAACAATTTTCCAACATTGTGACAAAGTTCAGAGTACAAGCTGATGATCCAAGACCATACTCTGTACTTTGATTCCCCCCATCCCTGTCTCCTGTATTCAGGTTTCCATGAGCATAACTCCTTTCCCTGTCGCCAGAGATGAATGCTGTGCTGCTGTCTGTCCACAGACTTTGTCAATTAATATTTGCAAACTAGGCATAGAGCATTCATCACCACAGATGGGATTCATAATTTTACTGCCATAAGGCACAAGGAATCATCACGGCCCAAATCCTGATTTCACCAAAACTGACTGAGAAGCAATTGTGAGGCTCTTTTCATTGTTCATCATCTGAGTTGCATCCAGTTTGCCCAACCCCACCTCTCACACAGTGCCAAATTTCCTTCTTCTGATGTGCAGCTGAATTCCATGTGAAATAACACTTGTTATTACACCATACTAACTTTTCCAATAAGAGAACTGTTAAAAATAGGTTTGCCCTCACAAACTGGTGGGCAAAATTTTAATCTCAGCCAAACCAAAATTTATACATCTTGTGCAAAGAAACTTTGTGAAGCAAAATGAACATAAAAATTTGTTTTAATGAAGCACATTTTAGCATTAAATTGTTCCTAGATGTAGAAAACTGAATTTACTTAGGGGTTGGGGTTTTTTGTCTTAGGATTCTTTGGGAATCTCTAAAGAACTTGTTTCCTCAAGAGAAAGTTCTAGACTAAGAACAGAAGTGAAGCATTGCTTATAAAGCTCTGTCCCATCAGAATGACATTTTTGCTTTATGCAAGTATTCTGACATGTTACTTTTTCTTATAAGTCAATTAATTTCACTTTGAAAGAAAACGACAATGCAAAACAATATCCAGAAGTTCTAAAAACTTGAACAATCCAGCAAAGCTCCTAATAGACACAAAATATTAAAATTAATAATTACTCCTATCCCTCTAAAACTAAAGGATTGCAACTCTTCTGCCACCTTCCAGATGACTTACCTACATTTTGCTAATGATTTTGTTTTCTTTGGTTGCACAGTCACTGGATTTGATCTCTGGGGCTCTGTAGCTGCAACAGGAATTGTCTGCACTTTCTATTGCACTTTGGTACGTAATAGACATAACTGAACAGTTGGAATACAGATGGTTCATTCGACTATTCTTTAAACATAACAGACTATCACAGAAGAATGGCTCCCACGGAGAGTATAGAGATAAATTTCTGCTACACTCTGTGTTATAAGTAAGTCCATTTGGAGAGAAAGAAAAATCCTCTATTCCTCTGCTGTATGTCTCAAGGTTTAAACCAGACATCTCTAGACAGAGTATAGATAAGGAGGCGATAAGTTTCCCCTGTCATCTTTTCAGAAGATGGTTCTTATCTTTTACAAATTATGAGCTGAAAAACACTGTAATGAAAATTGAGCTCAAGAACACAGCACTAAAACCTAGAAAGGACAACCGACAGGACAGAGTGCTTTACTTTGGAGTGGAAGCAACATGAGGCTCCAAATTCCAAAATAGATAAACACGGCAGTGAAGCAGCAGAGCCCTGGGGCTCAGGACACAACCTAATTCCTGTTCTCCATGCCACTAATGATTTTTTTCAATGTATCAGTCCACTCTTGTTGAAAACACTTACTATGTGCTCTACTACAGATTTGATCAAATATAAAAGTAGCTATGGAAGAAAGCTGAATGGCAAACTTTCTGGAGCTATTTTTCTGTATTAGGCTAGGCAGGGTCTGAGAATGTATGGAGACCTACGGGATGTAGGAACAGGTCAGAACTCCCTAAGCTTTTGCTCCACATCATGATATCTTCTTCAAATGCACATAAAGGAGGCAGGAAAAAACCATTTAACTGAAAGTCAAATATTCTCATGTGTCCATGGACAAACTTAGGCTGTGAAATTTTCTGACCTACAAAATACACACTTCATGAGAGAATGCAGAGTCCTGATTTGCTAGTTGCTATGCATACAGCTCATGAGCTGTGGAAGTAAGGAGTCTTTCTACATTTTTCAGTACTTGAGCAACAGGAAAGAAGGTTGGGGGCATACAGTTTCTCTTTGTTTTAGGGAGGATTAAAAGCTGTTGTCTGGACAGATGCATTTCAAATGATTGTCATGGTGGCTGGCTTCGTGACAGTTTTGATTCGAGGAACTAGTTTGCATGGTGGATCAACCAAAGTCTGGGAAGATGCCCATGAAGGATCACGGCTAAACATATTTGAGTAAGAAACAAATGATGCAAACCTTTCCTTTTTGCATATTTAATGTTTAGAAACTCTACCCTCACTAAGCCAAAAATACTCAAACTTATTATTAAACAACCTCAGTGACTTAGAGAAGTCCATTCCTCATTTCTTCAGCTATTGGCAATGCACTTGACCTTTAGGAAAGCTTAATTCTTTCAAGAAATCAAAGGTCTGCTGAACTGAAGGTAAGCTTTGCCATCTTTCTTTGTGTAGCTACAAATGCAGCCCAATTTTTCCTTCCAGTTTCATACACAGAATATTCTGAGTTGGAAGGAATTCACAAGGATCATCAAACCCAACTCTTAAGTAAATGGCCCATACAGGGATCAAACACACAGCCTTAATGCCATTAGCACCATGCTCTAACCAAGCTAATCTCAGTGGCTAATTGTATATATCTTTCAATTTCTATTCATAAAACTGGCACTTTGTTTTACATGCACTCTCCACAGCAGCTAGAAATAGTGCACCAGTGCACTGGGATAGAAATCTGATCTTCCTTTGGCTGTTTGGGACATTGACTAAAAATTCCATTAATCAAGGCAAGTCATTGACAAAATCCAGCAGCAAGCTCAAAGGTTATCTGCTGTCCCTACCAAGATACGCAGACCTGCAAAGACAACACATTTAAAACAGAAAGATGTACTTGTACCAGTTAGATTTGCTGAGTAACGGAATTTCGTTGTACAAAAGATAACCTTGCAGCTGACGCAATTTCTTGTAAAGGAAGTTACATCATAATGATGTGCTATTAAAAGTTTGCTGGATTTTTAAGAGTTTGGTGAGGGACCTTGGTCCTTACAGAAGACAGGGTCCCAGGCAGGATGGCTTGTAGGTCTGTTGCTGCAATATGACACAGATCTGATATCTGAGCATAAGCAGCCTTATAAATGTGATTAATCTCTATTAAGTGGTCCTCTCCTCTGACTGGGTCTGAATTTGTTTATCCTGACTTGAAAACAATGTGTTCCAATACAAAAGTAAACAAATGTCCAAATCTAACCACATCAGATGTTGTCTGTGCTGGAAAATAGTACTACCAATGCAGAAGTTTTGATTCAGATGGTAGTTCTGACAGTTCTGAAAAAATCACCTACGTCTTGCTGAAAAAATGTGTTTAAATAAAAGAACTGAATTGCTTCTTTCTTTCTTTCTTTCTTTCTTTCTTCTAGCTTTGATGTTGATCCTTTGAGACGACATACCTTCTGGACAATAGTTATTGGGGGAACATTTACATGGCTAGGGCTCTATGGAGTCAATCAGTCCACAATACAGAGATGCATTTCTTGCAAATCGGAAAAGCATGCTAAACTGTAAGCTACCTGTCATTAACCTATTCCTGCAACCAAGCATACTGATGAAGAATTACACTAAGTTTGTCAGCTGTAATAAATAAATATCAGGATCACATTAGGTGGTAGTAAGATAATTTTGCTTTGACGGTCTTACTCCCTGTGGCTCTAAATGACTTAAGTAAATGCAGAAAGAAAAAGAGGTAGCTATCTATCTCTTGCACTTTATGAATTTATGATCAGGCTGATAAATTACTCCTCAGAAGCAGAGTATGGCAAAGATGCCAAAACAGAAGTTATGCTATCTACAGCTTCATTGTAAAAATGTATTTATTGGAATTGTATTTACGTTATATTGGATTAAGAGTGGTTATTGATTTAGTGGGGCACTACAGTACAAGGTATTATCCAAATAAAATTAAATCAATAATTTATTAAAATTTGACGCATAAGAATAATCAGAATCAATGAAGAACCAAGTGAAACTTCCCAATATAGACATACAGGTCTCCAGCTCGCTATCTTTGTCAACTTGTATGTGCATAGCTAGATATGTTTTACTAAACAACCAGATTTTTTTCACACACCTAGGGCCAATTGCTTGTACATGTGGCTAAAGCATAAAGCTGATAATTTTTTCCTTCTTTAGTTAGCTTTTTAGCTGGCTGTAAACATACTAATTTTTCTTAGTGTCATGACTGTCTATATGAATTCATCCTGGAGAAAATTCAGTGTCTGAAAAATATTTAGAAGTCACACCAGTGAGAACATCACTAGTAACAAGCTGGGTTAACCTTTGGATCCTGGTAGCACACTCTGAATTGGCCTTAGCAAGAGATCTTGCACAAGGGGATGTCCAAAGACAATGTGGGCTCTATAAAATCTAGTAGCTCTCAGAACCTGCAGGATTGCTGAACCACAGCCACACAATCTTCCTAGCAGACCCTGTCACCCATATCCATTTCATGGAATAGCGAAAAACAACCAAGTCTGTTACTTTGCATAGTGACATTGGAAATAATACTCTGTGTGCCTTAAAGGGAGAACAGCAACAACGCCCAACAGGCCAAAATCTGGTCTTACAGGGGACAAGAGTGACAGACCCACCATTCAGTGCAGCCCATTCTGTGTAGAGGTTACCTGACTCTTCCAGCTGTGTAGAGTTACATGGAAACTTTATCCTTGCCCTGCAGCATAGAGACGGTATACTCTTGCTTTTTCTTTTTTAAACCTTGCTTGAATTATACAGCCAGCTTTGAATTATATAACTAGCTATGATTAAGGGATCTCCCTAAAAATTTCAGATTAAATATCTTGTAACAACTTTTTTATTTATCTTCCATTAAACAGCTTCTCTCTTTTGCTCTAGGGCACTTTACCTGAATTTATTGGGACTTTGGACAGTCTTAGCATGTGCAGTATTTTGTGGATTGGTGATGTACTCTCATTACAAGAGCTGTGATCCTTGGACTGCTGGTTTCATTTCAGCTCCTGATCAGGTACAGATGTCCATTACGATAATTAGGAGCTGCTTTGGGCTCAGATACAGCACATACCAGGACAGTTTAAATTTTGTGCAATGCTGTATGTCCTTTCAGCATTCAGGCACTAAGGCGGTTGCCAAATCAGGGCTACAATAATGTCTATTCTGGCACTCCTGCAGTACTAATCCAATTAAGCATTTTTGGCAAAAGACATACCCTTTGTTCAAAATCTGACACCATGTTATTTGGGACAATGCCAGAATTTAGCAACATGCTCATAAACAGCTACTTCTCTTCCATTACCTAGGAAACACTTAATTTCTTGTTTTGCTCTTGTGCTCCTTCTATCCCAGCTCATGCCATACTTTGTTATGGATATTTTTTCTTCGATGCCAGGAGTCCCAGGACTGTTTGTCGCCTGTGCATTCAGTGGAACACTAAGGTCTGTGAATCCGAATTGACATTTTAGCTGCGTACAATAATTTCTTGAGGACCCAGAATGAGGTCAAAATATGAAACCCAAAGAAAAGCCCAGCTGTTTTTCTTAGAACATTCAAGGAAGCAGCAGTAGTTCTTTATTGAATTGCATTACATCCCTGGAGGCATTTAAGAAACGTGTGGAGGTGGTACTTAGGGACTTGGTCTAGTGGTAGATTTGACTGTGCTGGGCTAACAGTTGAACTCTGTGATCTTAGAGGTCTTTTCCAACCTAAATGATTCTATGATTATATTTATGATAAAGTCTAACTCCATGTCTCCAGTATCTTGTTATCCCAAATACGTTTTAGAATAATATTATCAATACAGACAAAGTGTAGAAAAACTGAGTTCAGCTTCCCAAATTACCCTAGGGAGCTGTTCATGGTGAAATTGTCTTTACTTAAGCTAACTGCCACAATATCATAGTCAGCGGATATAAATCTTATCAGCAAGTCTATCTGTATTCACCAAAGATAGGCTCACTCACCTAACTAAAAGAGTTGGGCCATTCATGGAAGACAAGGGTGGCACTAGAGGTAACTGCACATCCTTCAATTTGTAAGGGAGTAAAGTTTTAATTCTGGAACATGTCTATATTTTTAAGGTCTTTGCAAACTTGTAGATGGAAGGGTTGGTTAGGATGTGTTTCTGTCTTGTTCCGTGCCAGCATGAAGCAGAGCCCCCAGTAACTGCAGAAGTAACAGAAACCTCCCCAGTGAAAGCAAGAAATATGAATAATACTATAAAACATACAGTTCCTGAAGAGCATTAGTGCTGAACAAGAGGAAGCATTTCTTCATAAATATAACTTGATTTCAGATTATATTACTTACCATTCTTGTCCCTTTCTACAGCACAGTAGCTGCCAGCATCAATGCTTTAGCAACAGTTACCTTTGAAGACTTGGTCAAGAAAGGTTTCCCAAACCTCTCCGAGAAGATGAGCACGTGGATTAGCAAAGGCTTATGTAGGTACTCTAGATGAGATCCATTTCTTTAGCAGCAAAGGGCACTGCAGAGAGAGAGTCCATCAGAAACACTTGCGTTTGGAAACCTCCACAGGAATGTAGCCATTTATAAACTCTCAAGGTGAACATCAGCCTGATGCTTCAGTAACATTAAGTAGCAGCTCTATATGGTACAGAAATAAATATAGACTAGCATCAACAACCACTACTTAAAATCCTTGGAAAAGTTTGGTCTACTGAAAATACTGGAAAACACTCACATTAACACAGAATATCAATGAAAGAATATCAATATAATTATTACCACATTACTTTATAGTAGTATTGCTTATTCTTCTAGAGTAATACAGTAAGCAACTTCTATTCAAACTTAGAGTATTGCAGAAGCAGGCTACTCAGCTTTTCAGAGAAAAAATATGCAAAAAAAGTAAGAAAAACCCCAAAACATCATCAACATATCAAGTATTCAAAGTTATTTTAATTTTTAGGATTTTTTTTTACAATTATTGCACCAATATCATAACCCTTTTATGAATACCCTAATAATACTGTAAGAATTTTATTAATGTTCATAAATATCATGGAAGAGCCAAACCCATATATTTTCTATCTCTGTAGCTGTTTCCAGTTTTCTCCACTCCTATTTTTCCACTTACTACTTAGTTTTTTCACTTTGGATCTAGAAAGATAATTTTTACCTCCAAAACCAAGGTGTGCTAGCACTTAAGTTTTAGCTGGCTTTACTCAAGACTGCCAGATACAGAGTTTTGCCTACTACAAAGTTAAAAGTGGTGTCAAAGTGGTGTTTATCATTTCTCAAATCATTTATTAGATTATTTTAAAAGTGATAGTTAAAGGCAACAGAAACACTTTCTACGTGAGGCATAACTTCTTAGTTAATTTCATTGCTATTGTTCTACTTTGTAAGGAAAATCAATCAACCAAAAACCCAACAAGACTTCAGACAAGACACTGCAGGATGTGTAATGGTCCACTCTAAACATCCCATAAGAAGTGCAAATTCCTCCATGCTGCCTGGTCATCTCAGACAATACTGAGCTAGAAACCATCCCCACTATTAACCAGCATTGAGAAACTTGCTACTTCATCTTTTCCAGGTATATTATATGGTGTCCTGTGCACTTCAATGGCTGCAGCAGCATCACTGCTGGGAGGAGTTGTGCAGGTATTTCTTGCTTCAGAAATGCAACTAATAGAACAGGAATGAACAGAAATGCAATGAACTGAACAAATAATGCTGCCAGCTCCGATGGCTGCTAGATTACCTAAACTGTTTCTGTAGATACTTTGCTGAGATGAATAAGTAGGAAAAAAAATCATAAATCCCATAACTCCTTCACTATTTACTCACTACTAGGAAATGATACTGTGATTCTCTCTTTAACTGTGCCCTGAAATCACTTCTTACCCCTTCTCCCTCACCATTTTCCCACCGAAAATTACAAATCAAAATCAGAACTGTGTATGCTTCCTCTCAGCTGCCGCCCTGAACTCCTCTTTCTTCTCCGAACCCACAGGCTTCCCTCTCCATCCATGGGATGTGTGGGGGGCCCATGCTGGGATTATTTACTCTGGGAATTGTGTTTCCTTGTGCTAACTGGAAGGTAAGGGGAAAAAAATCCTGATCTAAGAGAAAATCTCTTGGTATTGTTTGGTTAAAACTCCATTTTGAAAATTGTTTGGGTTTTTTCTTTGGGCTGCTTTTCAGATTTAGTGCCTGAGGATCTAAGATCTATTTAGACATGCCTTTTCTCTGTCTAAATTTATCCTGTTGGATTTCAGTCTACCCAACTGTGAAATAATTAGTGATTAGATTCACATGAGGGTTTTCTTAAAAATTATTTTTGTTTTTGAGTTTCACTAAGAAATACAAATTATTCAATACTTGCACGAGCCTTGGGATGCACAGAGTGATTTTAATTGCTTTGCTTTCACTCTTTCACTCAAAACACAACATGAATTCATTCCACATTGCTCCATCAGGGTTCCCATCATGTTAGTAGAAGTAAAAACTAAAATCTGTGTCATAGCTTTGACCACAGTTTTGCATCAACTTTTATAAATAGAGGGCACTAAAAGACCATGTTTTGTACCTTGGTTGAGAGAGAGCAGAATTTATTTACACTGTAACCCATCATCACGTACTCCTGCCTAATTCACATTCTCAGGAAAGGACTTTCCACCTATCATCTTTAACAGTATCTTTCTATACTTGCCAAGGGTGCTCTTGGAGGCCTCTTAGCTGGGATCAGCTTGGCTTTTTGGGCTGGTACCGGCTCTTTCATTTACCCTGCGCCACCAACAAAGTCCATCCCTCTGCAACTGTCGACCCTCAACTGCACACTGGCTAACAGCACTGAGGCACTGATGACGGCAGCTCCCATGGAGGTTCCAGAGAGGTATTTTTCCTACTGTTGCCACTTAAGCCTCCATTTTGCCAAGTGTGCGGCCCCAGCCTGCAGCTCGGGTGCAGACAGCAACCACAGAGCAGGCTGGGAGTGCAGATTGATGCCAGGTCACACACCAACGGCAGCATGGGCTGCATTTTGCTGGCACAGTCAGGCAACAACTTAAATGCAGCTGTTCCTCATCACTAGCTGCTTTTGTCACCTCTTCACAGGCCTTTGCTGGCAGACACCTGGTACTCCCTGTCCTACCTGTACTTCAGTGCCATCGGCTGCCTGGGCTGTGCCATCACAGGGTTGTTGATAAGCTTTATAACAGGTTGGTGTTCTATACATCCACAGACACATATAAACAAACATGCTTTTTTATAAGAAGCTGACTCAGCTCTTAAAAAAGCTTTTAAAAAGTCCAGCAGGTGACTTGAGACATAGACTCAGAAGAGGGCAGTGGGCTCTGATCCTGTTCCCCCACCCAAGGTTCAAACCTAGCTATCCGTAGACTCACATATTGTTATTTTCTTTTTTTCAGGACCTACTAAAGGAGAGGATATTCCACCGGTGTTAATTAAGCCAGTCTGCAACCTGTTTTGCTTTTGGTCCAAAAGACTCAAAATTTTCCTGTGGTGTGGTGTGCAGCACGACAGCCCAGAGGTGAGTACCTGAACCCATCATCTTGGCCCTGCTGTGGCCCAGGAACAGCAGGAACACACGCATGTAGGTACATGAGGGCATGTGCTGAGCAGAGAACTAACCAGCTTTCAGCAATCATTTTTCAACTTATGCAAGGGATGCTGCGTAAGCACTGCAGACTGGGAATGAGATCAGTTAAACCCTGGTTAGTAATAAGTTACCTATTTTTCCTGTTTGCATCACATATGGGGACTCAGGCTCTCTGAAGACAAACAGCCCTCAAGAAAGCCAGGAGCCCATGAAACAGGGTCTGACCTCCCTCTCCCTGCTGTCCCTGCTCCAGCAGCCAAGTGGGGACAAAACTGCACTTTACACCCTAGAGAGTTCACCAAGTCATCACTTCCTCCTTCCACCAAGCTCAGAGAGAAAGACTTTAGAACTCATATGTACATGAAGGTCTCCTACTGCTGCCATCCCCACCATCAGAGCCTCCGAGGCTTCTGCCCTCCAGAGCAGCACCAGGCAGAAACAATCAAGCAGGGCTGCAATCACCAGCACTTGGGCCTGCTCCTTCCCACCTCCATCTCCTCCACAGCAACACGACCAACTATTTTCCACGTGTCTCAAGGCTTTGTAGCTCATTAAAAAGGCATACAGAATGAACACCTTGTCTTCTTGCACTGATGGAACAATTTTCCTTTAATCAAAGGAAAAAAAAGCAGTGAATACAGTCGTCAAACTACAAGGGTATTTTCTTTCTTTTTTTCAGATGGACTTTGAGAAAAAAACGCATAAAGTTCCTGCAAATAAAACCAGAACAGATAACACCTTCAAGAATAATACCAAGAGAGAAAATAATTGCCAGATCCCTGGTTACAATCCTGAGGAAAAATCCTATACAAATATGAGCAGGGAATCTCGCCTCTAGAACCTGAGGGACAAGGGACATTTCATCAAACTTTAGTTCTTCAGCTTCAGAAATTAAGAACTTTTTTTATTGCATTTACCAACCTGTAGGTGACCAAGAGGGAGCAATTGCTCTCCATAGCAATAAAGGCTGTATTTTTATTTATTAATTTCTTGGCAGACCTGGGAAATGATCAGACAATGGGGTTTTGGAAGCACTGCTCTTTCGGAAGAAAAGTTTCATGAATTTTGTTGTGGAAGTTCCCACTCAGACGCAGCTGCAACACATCTGTATCACATGCTCTGTTCAATGACACTCGTCATTGAAGGCAAATGTGCAAAGGTTAACTTGACATAAATTAAGACTTCAGAGATGTTTCTGAGATATCTGACTAAAGTGAGACTTTGAGCTGGCCTCTGGTGGAGGGAGAGGAAGGACGTGAGGTTGAGCCTATTCCCAGGTATCAAAAAAACTCTCCTCACAGGAATGTTGTATAGACCAGACTGGTCTTTTAGTCACCAAGTAAATTGTGTTTGCTTCCTCTGTGGAACTCAAGTTTTCTTTATAACTTCTTATTGTAAAAGCTATAGGAGTAACAAATTTTACTTTTAATTCAGAACAGTTCTTAATCTGTGTTACTTTTAGCTCAAAAAGATCCACCTTTGTGCAGTAAGGAAAATAAACCAACATTTAATGATGATTATGCCTTCTAATTGACAATTCATGCCGAATTTTGAAAAAAAAGACACATAATTAGGCAAAATAATCTATCTGGTACAATGTCTTGGAAGCAGAGCCCACTCAGTGCTCTCTTTCAGTGAAACACTTTCTCTTTAAAACTTGCTGATTGTAAATCGAAGTCAACAGACCACCTCTCACCTTGATAAACTTCTGGATGTAGTTTTTGGATAAATGTATTTGTTCTTAAACAAAATTCACAATTGAATGAAACAGAATGAATGAAAATATCAAAGACAACTCATGGACCCAGCTGATACATTTAGCTCATATTTCTTTGAAGAGCTCAGCTATTGCTTTTGCCTGATCAGTGACCATCTTTATGATGTAGATGTATGTCAGCCTGGTCCTTGAAGTTACTTCCTCTGTCTGCGTTCATGCCCTATGCCTGGAAGCAGTCCCAGGATATTTAATCAGAGAACAGAAATAGCAGTCTGTAAAAGACACCGCGTTGCTTGCATGGAACAGTTTGTCAACAAACAGAATTAAGTTAATATTTGTGTTAATCCCTTTTACACCGCTTTGTGTGATCTCATGAAAGCTTATAGCTGAGTCTGGCTAGCTACTTGCTGTCTCATGTGACATGCTTGCCCCTCCTGCTTCCATCCTTGGGATTGTTAGCTAGGCAAAGATGGAAACTCAGTAAATACTTTTGTATCATTTATATCTCATGGCCACACACCTTACTGATTATGTTGTATTAAGAATATCTAATTATCATGCATAAGGATGTAAAATAATTCCTGAGTGAAAGTGGTTCAAAACACCAATATGAAGCTATATTGTCAGAGGGAGGATGATAAAACCCTCTCTACTCATAGTTGGAGGATATCCAATTCAGAGATCTCTAACTCTGAAGACAGCCAAGTCTCCTCTGAATATTTCTTAAGGAACTTAAGGCAGTATCATTATGCTCTGCATGCATTTCCCAAGTTTGGCAACATTGGATTCACTACAGACTTAATATCTTTTTAAGTCATTTGCCACAAAAGAGAATTTAATTTATCCATTTAATGTCAGAAAAAAGGGGGGTTAGGTTGGCTAGAACTGCGTTGCCCCCAAATGCTGTTGAAGAAATATCCTGAAGAATTTTTCTTCAACTTTGTATTTCCAGACTAGTTCTGTTTCAACTGAAGCTGCTCATTGAACACAAGTGTTCTCTGTATTTGTAACAGAGCCAGGCACAGGGTTATACTAAGTCCAACGTGGATTTACATATGATGGCTAAAATCTGAAGTTCATTATTCAGTCTTCTAGCAAGAATTAAGGATAAGTCCTAACAAAACTGGAATTCAGAGAAATTCCCTTTTGTTTAAATATTCATGCCAGTGTTCTTTAGTTATCTTCTCATTTCCTATATATCCTGAGCTATTGATCCTGCCAGAGGAAGAGCTAACCTGTTCACTTTGTTTGAAAAACTGAGATTATAAAACTAGGAACAGGTAAATTCTAGAAGACCTTAAATTTAAGAAATTGTTAGTCACTAGTGAAAGCAGTAGAACATAAGTGACTGGAAACTTGGAAACTGAGTCTACCTGTGCCTTGAGACCAAAGTAATTGAATATTTAATTGTTAAAAATGCCTGAGCCAAGTATAAATCTGAAATTACTTTCTTACAATATTATGGTTTGAAGCACTCACTTTTCAATTACACAATTTTTTAAATTAACTTTGAATATTTTGTATAATAAAGCTCAAAGCCTCTTTCAAAGATATGCAAGTTTATTACTGAAAAAAATGTAATAATCAAATGTGCATGATACAGCAAGTAGTTGCATTTGTACATGTAAATCTTGATAAAATAAACAGCATCGCAAAGACAAATTTATGCCAAAAGTGTCTTACAATAGTTAATCAGATCTACAACGTTTTCCTCAGTGAATTCTTTTATTTCTGAGGTATAGAGCTGCTTGTAAAAGTAATCTTAAAACACAAAAGAAACTGAAAGCTGATACGTCAGAAGAACTTCTAGCTTTTGCACAGAAAAGTAAATTTCTCTGAAACACCCTCTGATACTGTAAACTTGTTTTAAATATTACTTACAAAGTGTGGATTTATAAGTAGAAAAAATAGCTGAAATTTTATTCTTACTTCTTACTTAGAAATTGTGTTTAAATATTACATAGATTTCAAATATATACACATTTTAAGAAATCTCTTATGATCATGATATTGCAAGTTAGCCAGGACTATCTGAGTAAAAAAATGACTGAACTATCTTATTCAGTTAGATTTTACATGAGATTATTTCAAAGAACTGAAATTTCAGTGATACTACTCTAGGTAAAAACTAGAGGCAACAGTTTGGAAGATTTTTCAATACAAAACTCTGAGTCATTTAAATAGAACATGAAATTAAAATGTGATCTTATTTTTTTTTCATTATTAACAGAAAAATCATCATGTACTCAGTGGTTAAAACCTCACTAGCTTTAGACTCCATTGGGCTTAATCCTAATTTCTCACCCAGTAGCCTCCTAACATGCAAACTACAGAAAACATCTAGAAATACAGAGGTTGTATCAAGAAGTTAGACTGAGCCAACAGAACTAACACAAGGTCATTTCCAGTGCAGTGAAGAGGGAACACACCATTAACATTTCAAGACTAAATCCAAACCCTGGATTTAAAAAGTTCCTGTATACCATGGAATAGTGAAGTGATTTCCCTACCATTCCTTGTTGTGCCGTTAGAACTTTGTGCTGTTGTGGTAACATTGTGCCATCATGGTTATGCCAAGATCATGACAATCCAAATTTCTGGTAAATGTGATTACAACTGGCAATATTAGGTAAAAATTGTCAAAATTAATCCATTATAGAAATTTAAAATTTATACAGCTGTGTAGGATATTTAGGATGTATGTGTGCATGTAGGAAGGAACCTAAGGAGAAAAAGATGTGGTGCTCGGGGAAGTGACTGAAAGGACAGATCCAGAAATGGCACATGTAGAGGTACCCTCTGCTGTCTGACGCTACTCCATCCAATGCATACCGACTTTTAAAAAGCACCAGACAAACCAGTATTTGTACACTTTTTGCTTTGGCTTCTCAGTCAGGGACATCCAAAAACAGCCTGTAAAAAAATCTGCTTTTACAGAATTGTCCTAGAAATTGGACTGACACCCAGAAGGCAGCATATAATAAAACATGGAGGATAAGTAAAGAATGAGCCAAATGAGAGGGAAAAAAAGATCAGGAGGGATGTCCTCATCCTTGCTCCATCCCCAAACACGTTTGTCAAAGCCTGCTGCAATTCTGGAGCAAAAATGCAACATGCTTTGTTGCATTTTACCTCAGAAAAACATGGGTTTTGCAAGCATGAGGTTGCGTATGAAGACTTAGGGAATTTTTTAAGCTACTAGATATTCCACCACAGGAATGTAGGTTAGAAGTTCAATTAAACATTTTCAAAAAGTGTTACTCTATGCACTTTAGTCAGACAAAATATGCATTGGAACAAAGTAACAGGTCTGCATAGATATGGAATTCTGTTTGAATTCTAAAATCAGCCTTAACACCAAATAAAAATTATTATGAAAGGCTGCCCTTCTATTTATTTCAACCTTCGCCCCCAAATAAGCGACATCAGCACTTTATGAGGATTTCAAAAAATAAAATGCTTCTGGAAGTAATACTGCATTGTAAGTGATTTCTGATACCACTATTTTTATCTCTGTCCCTTTTCTTAAAAGAAACAGAAACGTAATAGAAACCATGATTTTTTAAATTTCCCATTAACTTTATTGCATTCATATTTAGCTGTTTATATAAAATGAGTTTTATTGATATGGTCATTGCCCAGTGTATCTAAAGATCTGGTTTATAATAGTTTTAATGAAAATTGGTGACATTTACAGGCTATGTACAGACAGTTTATTTTCAATTTATGGACATGGATGATTTTCAGTTAACCAAAATGACACGATGCTTCTAACTATGCATGTGCTAATTTGCCTTCGAACAAACTGTGATATAATGCAAAAGATTACTAAGTCCCACAATGCCACATAGGACTTTGCAAGTAACTCCACTGGATCCCATGGCTCCAGAAATTCTCTCTGGCAACATTTCCAATTGGAATCTGCAGCAGAAGAAGCGGCAGCAAGGAAAGAGCAGATGTGTACTATGGACATGATTAGATTGATCATCTTAATGGTACATTAAGAATAAAACATCATCAAAATTCTTGCCTTTCCCCATATTAATACTCACCCTAAAGCTGTGTTTCCCAGGATACTTTTCCTTCTGCAGAACTTTTTATGAAGGAAACTTCTGGAAATTTATGAATTTTTCCAATAAATATTTACCTACTAACCTCTTTTTACTAATCTGTCTAGACATTTTCCTTTTGAGCTTTCCACGGGACACAATCGAGCCTAACTGTTCCTCAGAACACAGTTTATGACAATATATTGTTGGAAAAGGGCATAGCCACAGCTGATGTGTATTTTGTAGTAATGAAGATATGTACTTCCAAAGAAACATCGAACAAAAAACAAAAACCCACTTATCATCCATCATCACTACCGAAATTTTAGCCTTGTCATCATTTTCTCTATAAATCCTTTAACAAAAAGGGTTAGGAAAGAAATTAATCATTAATATTGGAAAAGACCTCAAAGATCATCAAGTCCAAACCTTGACCGAACATCACCATGACAAATAAATCACAGCACTAAGTGCCATGTCCAGCCGTTTCTTGAACACCTCCAGGGATGATGCCTCTACCACCTCCCAGGGCAGCCTGTTCCAATGCTTTCACTTAAAAAAAATCTTCCTGATGTCCAACCTGAACCTTACTGTGTGCAGCTTGAGGTTATGTCCTCTTGTCACTAGTTGCCTGGCAGAAGAGGCTGACTCCCACCTTGCTACAATCTCCTTTCAGGTAGTTATCGAGAGTAATAAGAACTCCTCTGAGCCTTCTCTTCTAACTAAACAACTCTAGCTCCCTCAGCTGCTACTCATATGACTTAATCTCTCTAGACCTCTCACCAGCTTCATTGCCCTTCACTGGACATGCTCCAGCACCTCAGTGTATGTCTGGAACTGAGGGGCCCAGAACTGGACCCTGACGAGGAGCCAGAGCTCAATGTGTGGCCTCATCAGTGCTGAGTACAGATGGACAATCACTTCCCTGGTCCTGCTGGCCACACTACTTCTGACACGGGCCTGGATGCTGTTGGCCTTTTTGCCCACCTGGGCAGACACTGACTTGTGTTCAACCGCTGTTGACCAGTACCACCAGGTCCTTTTCCACAAGGCAGCTTCCCAGCCACTCTACCTACCCCCACCCTGTAGCGCTGCAGCAGGTTGTTGTGACCCACAGACAAGACTCGGCACTTCGTCTTATTGAACATTCTGTTGGCCTTGGCCCACTGATCCAGCCTGTCACTATCCCCCTGCAGAGCCTTCCTGCCCTCCAGCAGATCAACAGTCCCACCCAACTCGGTGTTGTCTGCAAACTCACTGAGGGTGCCCTTGATCTCCTTGTTAGATCATTGATAAAGACATTGAACAGAACTGGTCCCAATACTGTGCCTTGGGGAACTGCACTAGTGACCAGCTGCCAACTGGATAAACACCATTCACCACCACTCTCTGGCCATGGCCATCCAGCCAGCTGTAATCCAGCTAAGGGTTCATCTGCCAGATTCTCCAGGAGAATGCCATGAGGGACAGTTTCAAAGGCTTTACTGAAGTCATCATGAGGTTTGCCTTGTTTCCTAGTATCCATCCAAGGATGCTCAATCAGTGTGCTGTGTGAGCCTGGGCTCAACATTCAGGGAAGCCTTAGGGCTCAGTCGTGAATATTGAGCTCTTAATGTCTCCCTGTTTGTGGAGACAAACTTTGAGCTATGAGAGGGAACCTCTCATTAGGATGGCAAATAAAACAGAATTCTTATTTTCCTTTTTTTATTCACCAAAATTCAGATCTCACATATTAGGCACAAATTTAGAATAAAAAGTCATAAGAAATGAGGTGTATATCATGTATCTGGACTTTCTGCCATTTCTGAAATGAAAAATTCTTTTGTCTAAATCAAGATGCAGGATTTGGTTAGGAATAATTAAGACATTACAAACTAATACTTTATATATAAAAATATCTACTTGCTCATGCAGTCTCTCTAAAGGTGCATGCATAGAGCAAAGTTGTCATAGATTAGATCTGCAACGATCTAAAGCATTTTTGCACAAATTGAGGTTTTAAAGCTTTGTCAAATTTCACAAATGCAGCCTGCATGCACAGTCTAGTCATACCAGTCATTTGTTTGAAAAGACAATATTTAGATTATGAAAAGATCATTCACGATTCAAAAAATACATTATTCCTGAGGACAGTGTGTGCCTTATTCTTTAGGAAAATAGCGTGCAGTCAATGAAAACAGCATACTAAACAAAGTCTAGCAAAAAAGTTTCTCAGCTTAAGCAAATGGCTAGATAGTGGCAAGACCTTTAGACATTGTTGATGTCCTCCAAAAGTAAAGGACACACAGAGTGTTTCTCCAAACTTCTTGTGCTTTTCCAGTGCATAAAATGCACCATGTCAGATCTACATACTTGCCTTTCATATACTCCTATATACCAGTGTTGAAAATAATTAATAATATATATATATGTAAATTTCAAATAGGAAAAGACTTTCTTTTTTATGTAGTTTTTCAAGTCCAATTGGAATTTGCCCAAGTATGTTTTGACATGTGCCAATACCCGTAGCAGAAACAAGAAAGTATAAAATGATCAATATTTCTGATTTTTGCCTGATTTTACCCTGTATCTGTATAGACATTTTGTTTTTAGAGAAAAGATTAAAAAGAGCTCATCTGTGACCTTCTGAAGAACTGAAGTATGATCACTATATGGCACAGAAACAAAAACTGACACAGGGTTAATCCTGTCAAACGGTGCTTGATAATCCATAGAATGAAACAGAGACAATAAATTAAATCAAACTGTGTGATTCTACTAGCACTGAGGAGAGTGCAATAATTTTTTTTCTAATAATGACTCCTGAGGAACTTAATGCACACCTAGAATACGAAGGAACAAAACAGCCTTTCCAAACTATGGCAAGCTGAGTTCCATCAGCCCTTTATCACAGAACAAATGGGTAATGTATCTGATTGCACCAGATCTTCAGACTTCTTTCCTCCTTTTATGCAATACTGCAGATACTACTACAACTGCCTTGTCTGGTCACAGAGAGCTGGAATTAACCAAGAAATCTCATGAATATGGTGAAACTACTGAAGAATTTAAAAGTCTGATGCTAGGCCCTCTGGATACAACAGATCCTATTTACCCACTTTGATGGGCTCTTGGCTCTTGAAATTAATTTTATGATAATAAAATTATTGTGCTAACACATGCAAGTGAATACTGGAATCACTCTCTTTAGTTTAATACAGTATTGTAAATAGTAAAAATTCAGGTCTTTTCATATCTGTCAGCAATTTTGCTGCAGCTTTATCCCTAAACATTTGCAGACTTTGTAGTTACTGTGCTTTGCTGTTTTTTTTTAAAAAATTTTTCTCATCCAATATAGAGAAGCATTATTTAAAATTGTACAAGAGAAACAGAACAACTGCAACTCTGTTTCTCCACTCCCTTCTCTGCAAGGTATCCCTTCAAACTTGTTTAAAGGTTTAAGTGCTTTTCCCATATTACAAAATGTTAGTAACAGACAATTTCATCACCAAAATGTGACTATTAACCACAAGCAACACTGCAGTATGCTGTTTGTACATAAAAACTGAAATTTGATTCTTACATGAACTTCTACTTTTTATAATAATTTTATCGAAAAAATCCCCCCCAAAATGTAAGAAGGAATAATAATAATAATAATAATAACAACAACAACAACAGTAAATCTAAAAGTAACCACCGTGTGTGTATGCATTTATATACAATCTGTATACATATTTACCTGTATCTAACTCCAATGTCATGACATATTTAGGCCAATAAAAGAAGTGTACGTTACTAGAACATTTACTATTACAGTAAGAAGAGCATTGTTACAAATTGCTCTTCTCCTTCCCTGAACAAGCAAGTCACAACATAATACTGTATGTTCGATATATATCTGCAGAAGCTTGCAAACTATAAAGACATAATTGTATATTGAAGAGAAAGTCACTTGCACTGCATGGGAGTATTTCAAGATAGCGTTCTGTGAAGTCATGGAATAATTGCCCAGACAATTATCAAGAGAAACAGTAACACAGTTAGCATGAAAATTTTTTCATCCTGGAAGCATATGGAGGTGGCCTTTCCACACACAAAAGTGGAAAGACAACTCAATAGCTGTGTCATTTTCAAACTGAGTTGCAATGTGGGCAACGCAATGTGTTCTCCTAGTGATGCTGTTTTCTTTTTGAGTTTGGAATTTTTGGTTTTCAACTAGGTGGATAAATTAATGACACTGATGTGCAAATCTTAAACTGCATAGTATATATTTAGCAGCCACAGACACCTCTTTTAGGGTAGGACCACACCCACAATCTCAACAAGAGACTAGGACAAACCTGACAAAACAGTAAGCCTGAAAGATCAAGTTATGGCCACAAAGGCAACAACTGCTCTTTTCTTTAGAGGCATTACAGATGGAGCTGAGCAATCAGAAGCTGTAGATATAGTGGATATCACGTAAGTTGGTTTTAGTCATGCCCTTACTGTAGAAGTTCACAGGTAATTTTCTGTTTTCATTATGCTTCATGAACAGCATGAAAATTCATTGCCTTTTTTCAAACCAGTGTCCAAATTTTTAATCTGTCTGCACATTCCTGAATGCCAATTCTCCTTGGAGCACATCACAGACCAGTTGCAGGTAAGGCTTTTCATTGTCATCATCGGAAACACTTAGTTTTCAGTGCCCACCAAAGTCTGCAACTGTACTGCCCAGCAAGAACATATATATACCACGAACAAAGCTCACACACTGATGCCGGACTGACATCATTTTGTGACTTCACTCTCCAATTTCAAACAGTTTTTGTTGTAGCATGGTAGTGACTAAGGCCATTCATGGTGATACTGTTTCCCATTCTTTTTCCTTTCTCTTTGCAAATGTTCCAGTTCAGCCTCATACATCATTTCCTGGACTAAGTATTTCTCTCTTCTCATTCTGTCACACAAGTCTTTGGGTATGTCTGGAATCAGGTAGGCAATGAAAGACTTTATTCCAAAAACAAGGTGCTGAAAAGAAGAACAAATATAATTGCTTAAAGTATCAATAAATATTCATTTTCAGGATTACATTTTAGAGCTTAAAAGTCTGTGGCAAAACTGGAACTGAGATTCAATTAATGACTGAAAGGCAACTCTTCTGTTTTTTTAAATAAAAACGCTCCTATGGGAGTAAATGAGTGATCTAATAGAAGTGGGCAAATGCCCATTTTAAAAAGTAAAAAAACCCGGTATAGTTAGTGACTTAAATGAAGGTGTGACTGCAGGATATCCTAGTTTGATTAACAGTTTCAAACACAAGTAGTCTTTGTAAAGGGCTTATAATGGAAATAGGTAACCAGATTCCTGGATAGTCTGAAATACATTCTTCAAAGTTAGTATATACATTTCTACTTTTATATTAGGCTAGAATCATGTATCATTTTCCAGACACAGATTTTATCTTGTAATATCTGTGCCTGATTTACACAAAACTTCTTCTTTTCCAATAAAATACGAAAGATTGTGTTGGGAATCAACATGATGTATAAGATGACTGTTAAGGAAATATAATTTTAGAGGAGCTCTAAAATAAGTGCATGCTCTGTCAATTCTGTTTGAAGCAGCTGACAGACAACAGTTTGGGGAAGGCAATTTTTTTCCCCTCTCTTGGCTATAATGAACAAGCAATTGATGAAAATGACAATTTACTTATAGGACTACTGTAAAGAATCAACTCAGACTTTTAAGAGGTAGAAAGGAATTGTTCCTTTCCACAACTAACCTCAAATACTATTATGAAGGCCAGCCGTGCTGCCAGGACATGCCAAAACTGCAAAGTGAATTCATATGGAGTTGAACTCCATGGTGGGGCTCTGTAGTCTCTATACCTGCAAAGCAAAGAGAAACCCAGCAAGTTAGCCTGTGCTTAAAAAACCTAAACATGGTCAAGTGGTCTCTAGTTCATCCCAGATCTTGCTAAAAGGAGAGAAACTGAAGTGAAAGCAGACTTCAAGAGGAATCAAACAGAAAAGGAGAGCAACTGTCCACAATACAGGCTATTAAATAGGGCTGTTTATGAGGTGGTACTTTTTGTTTCCAAAAACCCAGAGCAAACAGTTTCTTTTATTGTTGCAAAGCTGGAGTGTTAAGTGTGTTGACTCTAAATTGGTTCCTGTCTTTGCTTATAAGCATTTGAGATTCTCCAGACAAAGTCTGCATAAACAAAATATTATTCTAATTCAAACTAACGCTCACTGCAAAAGTAAGTCTGAAAACAGGAGTGCACTCATGTCATATTCCATTTTTATGCTGAATTTCTTGTATTCATCCTGCATAACTCTTTGCAATCTCAACCTGGTTTAGAGTGATAAAAATTTTAATCGTGTATTTTAATTAATAGATTTCAGAATGCTTAACAACATTGAAATGAGAATTTTTACCCTTCTTGGCATACTTTTAAATTAAATAATTCATAGAAACATGAAAGACAATGGCTTGCAAGAGTCCTGGAAAAACTCCGAACACAGGTTTCCAACGTGTTAATAGTGTGTCCTACTATTTGCACCTGAAGCTTCCATGTTGAACAAACACGAACTCCAATGCTTTCACGGGCAAAAAAGAAACTGTTATGTCAGCAACTTAAGCACTTTCAGTATACTGTCTGCATTAATGTTCTTGCCTGTATTACAAGAAGGGAGAGAATCGAAACATACCGACAGTATCCTGAGTATCCCATCCCAAGTTCACTCAAATCAAATACTGATAAACTGCTGTTGACATATCCTTTTAAGCATCTGAAAGAAAAAGCCAAACAGGCAGCACTTTCTTCATAAAGTGATTATACAGTAAACATACTCTGCTTTCACATATTGTGAGCATACTATTTTATTTGCTATCAGGACAAAAGCAATTCTAAAATTTCATGCAGAGAAGCAAAGTTTATTGGAAAGAATAACATCTGTTTCAGGTGTAACACTGTTTAAAAATCTATTTTCAGCACTTTTTATGGTTTTGCTTCTTATCTACTGGGAGATATAATCCAAAAATTGTTGCTACAATGTTTGTCACTGTTTCCTAAAATTACTGAACTTTGAAAGATAGATAGAGATGTAGAGAGCAGAATAATTTAACACCCTTGCAGAATCGCCACCAATAATGCAGCATATACCGAAAAAATAACAGGTTTTATGAGTTGAATCAAAGAATTTTCACCAACAGTAAAATGAACAGTGCATATATATCAAACAGTCATATTAAAGGCAAAAATTTATTACTATTAATTACAGAAATCATATACATATATTGATTTATGACTGTAGGAGTGGATTTTTGCTACTGATTGAAAACCACAGACGCATAAGACATCCCATCTTCTTTGAAATCTGTCTTGTAACTTAACTAAAGGACATTTCAAAGTCAAAGAAGATTTAAGAAGAGATGCATAAGGAATCCTTTTATAATTTGAATCTTCAGGTTTGCTGTGATACCTCAAATCACTACTGGCAAAAGAAGAAATAAAATTGCATAGTTCTCTGTTAAACGGGTAGTGTGCATTAAGCAGTTACATTTTTCTGATACTGTCTCTTTTCATCCTATCCTGCCTCATTCTTTTCGCTCTTAAATTCTCTTTTCCTGTGACAGCTCAGGAAGAGTAAATCTCTAGTTTTGGGAGCATATATGTGTGTTTGCGAATGTACTGGGAGAAGACAGTCTAGACCTATTTCAGAGAAGAAGAAAAGCTTATTGAGAAAAGGTCTGAAAACTGATAGAATGTATATTTAACTTTTTTGTTTGCATTCAGAAGGGAAGACATGATTTTCCACTTATATCACTGTAGCTACTTTGCAAACTCTTGGGAATGGTTGAGTTACTTCTGTGAAGGTTTGCATAGATGTAAAAGATAAATGTATCTGATATATATTATCATAGAAATACAGCAGCAAATTGTGCTTCCACTGAAAAATACATGCATATATAAAGAATATCCTAATTACTTTTCTTGTCTGTACCCTTCATCTGTACAGGGACCATATTTGTATGCATAGACAAAACGTGGAATGTAATCAGAAGTAATGGCAATAACAAAGGCATTGGTGATGACCGCCAGAACGCCAATTCCTTCCAGTATTCCATACCAAATACCTACAAACAAGAGAAGTGGCAACAAAGTTGTCAATTTTTTATAGTCATATCAAGTCATATAAAGTCATACTAATGATAAAAAAAAGTTACTATTCATCATACAGTTTTCCTTTCTTATTGAGAATGAATTATGAGACAGAAAAACTAGTCAAGGTTAAGCTATGTCCCCACATTCCAGCCACCACTGGCTACACCTGAATGAAATCTTACAATAGGACACCCCCTGCTGAGAAGATACAGCTAAGCAACAAAGGCATAATCATAGTCTTTGGTTATAAAGGCCAAATAGGAGATTCTGGAAAAAGATTTCTTACATAATTCAGTTTTAAATAAAAAGTTAATTCAGTCCTATTTAATTTCTAAATTCAATTGATTCTAGACCTAGAGCTCCACAAACCAGAAGCATGAAATATTTTTAGCCTGTTTTCCATATTCAAACTGTTATGATTCCCTATTGGAAATGGAAAACAAATTTGAGGAATTCTCTTAACAAAGCAACTAACTATCCTTTTGTTGCCTAACAGGAAAGTTGTCACTGCGATCTGTTGATTACGTTATCATCTTGACACATGAATACTTCAGCTGTTTTAAAGAGGAAAATAAAAAGAGATGGTACCTGACAGTGATAGCCATCAGGTTCTCTCACCTATATCTGTTGCTCTTGCAGGCATAGGTCTTCGCCACTGAGTGACAAACTTGTACGCATCTAACCTGATTTCTATGATATTGTTAAGCAGTGCCAGGAGAGGTGCCAGTGGAAAGGCAGCAACAAAGATGGTGGTAAAGCCAAACTGTAAAACTAGACAGGTATTTCCATGGTTAGAAATTGGTAATTCAAAAGATCTTTTAACATGCAACATAGTTCCACTTTCCGAAGAAAACCAACACCTCCCTAAATTTGCTCACCCATCTCTAAATATTCGTCCATTAAACCATGAAGATTCATAGGTTGCAGATTCCAATCTTTTTCCCACTGAGGTAGAGAAATTTTATTCTCCATTGATTGTCCTCTTCTCTTCATTTTGCGTCGTGACCACCAATTCTGTAATAAACTTTATTAGATAAAAAGAGTATTATTGACTGTATCTGTTCAGAGATTTAAAATATTTTCTGATACTGTTTTGAAGTAAGTGGGCCTATTTTGAATAGCACCTGAATGATTACTTAGGTATTTTATGGAAAATTTTACAATATCATCTAAAATACAATTCAAAAAACTTATCAAAATCTCAAAATTCTGCATTATAATTTTAATTATGTCTTTAATATAGCATGTTCAGCACTGTACAAATACGTTTTACAGAATATGGAACATGCTTGCATAGACTTTTTTTCGTTTTTTGGTAGGGTTTACCTGTATGACTAAACAAAAAAAAGAACAAGAAAAAGAAATTATGCATAGCAAGAACATCAAAAGTAAATAATGCTATTTTCAATCCTGTAAAAGACAAACCAGGTAAGTGGAACTCAGTAAGAACTCCACAATAGTAGAACACATATGTTGTTGAACAAACCTAAAGATCTAGATGCTCTACAGAAAATTCTTTTCTTGAAGAAGGAAAAAGAGTTTAAAAAGGTGTTGCCGAATGCTGAAGGTGGAAATATTTCAGACTATTCTTCAAAAGCTGTACAGAGATATTTACACAAAGTAGTTATAAATATTAAGTAGATAGTAGGCTCATAAATTAAACTGTTATACAAATGAAAAATATTATCCAGTACTGACAAGGGGACCAATTAAAGACTACTGTTTGCTTCTAGATCTTATGGAAAAGAGATTTAAGATGGGAAATAACTTTCTTGTAAGTATTTTTATAAAAAGGCTGCTCTTCTTTCTCATGCTAATTTAGTGTTTGGATCTTCATCTCTCTTGTTACTGAATGTTGCCTAAGTTACAAACAATGGTTTTGTCAGAACAAAACCCTTCTTTCTGCAACAGAATATAAGCAGGTTCTAAAATACATTTTAGACAAGGTTAAGATCCTGCTTGGCTGAGAAGACAGGAAGCCTGGTAGTTCAAGTAGGTTCCTCCTTTTCAATAATCCTCATTTCACAACATACAGTACACTGTCCCTCATTTGCAGAACGATTGCATGTTGTGAGCAAAACCCTTTCTGACATATTTTTAAGGTTGAGATTTCAATTAAATCAATCTTTGATGATCAACCTTTTACTGAAAACATTCTTCCAGTTTCAAGAGAACTCTAAGACTGTTAGCTCAGTAGTCTCTTCAGAGGCTAAACGTCTCTGTTTGTATTAAGGAAAATGAAATCATAATAAACGATTTCGATTGTTAACATACCCTGAGAAGCTTTATCTTAGAGCAGCAGTTAATGCTTTCCTTGGGAATAAAGTTACAGTATGTGAGATGCAACCTGTGAAAACATTCCCCAAACATAAAACAATTTCTCCCTATCACTGAATCATGCTAATATGTATTTACTATTTTAAAAATAAACTTTAACATCTGAACTTACGGATAGCCTAGTTCCATGAAGTTGTTCCACATTTGTTTTAAAACCATAATAACTCCCATTTGCAAGCACAGATCTATCAAGCAGCCACTAGGATGACACTGAAACGAAGTGGAAAAGATCAACAGCTAAAACCAGAGAATTCCTTTATTTTTATTTGTTCAGAGGGTAAATGAAAAATATTAAATATGTGGGTGAAAAACACTAACCTCCATCTGCAAAATATTAAAAGAAATATTAATAAAAGAAATCCTAATAGACTTCAGCTGAACAACCTTTAGACATATTATTAGATATTAGATCATATTACCTAACTTAAAGGTCTGTGTGCTAGATTTATGATAATTGATATAGACCATTTCACTTAGACCACTAAATACTTATTCATTTCAAAATCATGGAGCAATATTTCATTTGCAATAATCTAAGTCTTAAGGGAGACACACTAGCAGAATCTCTGGTACTGGTATCTTATCTATATATATTGCCATATTAAAATGTTAAGTAATTACAGAATCATTTTTTCAGATCATGGACTACAAAGTTGATATTTTACTCTGTGGCTACCAAGTTTCAATAGAAGAAATCTGTTTTTCAGAAAAAAGAGAGAACTTCAGCATGCTGGTGAGTTGCAATTCTAACATTCAAGTTAAATTTTGAAAATATTATTTTTCTTATTTTAAATAGTAGAACTATAGATTAGTTTGGTTTGGAAAGGATGCCTTAAGATGATCTAGTCCAAACTCCTGCAGTAAGTATGGCCATTTTCAACTTGACGATCCCCATCCAACCTGACCTTGAATGTTTCCAGGGATAGGACATCCATCACTTCTCTAGGTAACCTGTCCCAGTGTTTCACCATCCTCATAAAAATAAAAAAAATCTCTTCCTTATACCTAGTCTAAATCTAGCCTCCCTTACACTAAAACCATTATCTCTTGTCCTGTCTCAACAGCCCCTACTAAAAGTTTGTCCCCATCTTTCTTATAAGCTCCTTTAAGTACTGAAAGGCAGCAATAATGTCTCTTTGGAGCCTTCTCTTCTCCGGGCTGAATATCTCCAACTCAGCCTGCCTTCATAGGAGAGGTGCTCCAGCCCTCTGACTCATTTTGTGGCCCTCCTCTAGACCCACTCCAACAGATCCATGGTTTTTTCTGTGCTGACAGAAACTTATGAAGTTGATAAAAATGCTGATGGCTTTATATCTATGTCCTCTATCCAAAAACTCCACATACCCAGGAGATTCCAATTGCGTAGGACATAGTGCTTGTGAGGTATGGGACTATCACGGAGGGCTTTTCCCAAAGACAGAGGCACAACTTCTGTGTCTTGGACAGAGTCACTCAGCACAGTGAAGAACACAAAAGGAAAAAACACATCTCCTGTTTCCTGTCCTTTGCTATAAATAAAAGTTTAGTATTTGCTGCACTTAGATAGAATAATAAATCTTTCAAACTAGGCATTCATGTCCTTCAGCCATTTCCTTTTTACTCATGGAAATACCACAGGAACACAAAACAGGATTTCTTACCTCTTCCAGCCTCCATCTGTTAAAAAGCTTATTGTACTTTCCTGGGCGGCCTGCAAATCTGGAAAACAAGATTTCTATTTCTCAGTGGACACTCCAGGAACACCCTGTATCAGCAGTTGTCTCACAACATCCACTGAATAAATCCATGAAATATCAACAGATTACATCACACAGGCTTAACTCTGGTATCTGTAGGATATGGAAGTTTCAGAATGCAAATAAGGACCATCATTTTGCAAGTGATCCTAAACTTTTATTATGTCCTGAACAAAAATCCTAGCTTCAGAGATTTTAGATGTTAGATATTCAAACTCTAATCTACTTCTGAGAAGACAAGCAAGCCATTGCAATCAATAGGGATTTACTGCAGCACAGGGATCTGCTTGCCCACATGAAGTGTACACTTGATTTGTGTAACAAATTGAATCACAGTTCTTGATGACCTGAGTGAAAGTTATAAATGACAGAAAGAAACCCATGCCTGGTCCTATTACAACAGGAGAGAGCAAGACACAAAGAAATTTTGATAATGTGTGGTAAACACATCACCAGAAATAACAGACTGTCAGCAATAGTCTTTACTAGTGGCTTTTTGTTTCTTCGCTTGTTTTTTTTTTTTTTTAGGTTTTTTCCAAACAATCTTGAACTGAAATTACACTATAAAACTTCATCTGAAATATTCTGTAGGTTCTGCAGGAATGGTAAGCGTGACTATAAGAAAATTGAACTGAGTATGAAGCAAGGTTAGATCTGTACTGTATCTCATGCTCTGAGCTAAAGATACAAACAAAAATTGGAGCCAAAATTTCTGCTTCCTACTCTTGTGTAAGATTTGACAGACAATATTTACTATTTATAGAAATGCATTCCTGGAAATGTAACTCAAGCGGAATAAATAAGAAAAAATCAATAACGCTTATTAGCACAGGGCTAAACACAGACCCACATTTAGGAAGTGGCTGCATTTTCAAAAGTTCTGAATTCTTATTTAGTAGGAAAGTCACGTACACCCATATAAAAAAATTGAATTTTTACTCTCTAGTTTCATGGGTAAACATTTCAAGAGTCCAACCCCCCTAAAACAGTTAAAAGTATTTAGTGTTTTAATTATTCCCAGAAACCAACTCATACCTAAACCTTACAGGTCAAACTGTCACTGTGTTTTCTCTAAACCTATAAAATTAGTGAACATTTTGAGTTCTGTACACGTTTTCCTTTAAGTGCAGTTGGCAAAGATAGCTTACCTGCCAAGAAAAAAAGCGATGTAGAAGATGGAGCTATTCAAGTTGACAAACTGGAAGAGGAACATTTTCAAGGCAAAGCTGTTTTCCCACTCAGATTCTGTTCTAGGGTGCTCTTCAGAAAGACACAATATACATTATATAAACAAAAATGAAATTGAATTGTGCATAAGTTTGCTCACACATCAATCAACACTAACAAAACAAGCAATGGTTTTAAGTCATGGTGCCCCATCAGGTTGCAATTAATTTCTTTTCATTGCCCCAGCTCAGACTATGTTATTTCTATGTGGAAACAGAAGACAGAAGCCCCTTGGTTCAGAATACATCATAATACTACGGGATACCTGTTTCATTTCCATGAAAAAATTCTGAATTTTTATCTTAAGATTACAGGTATCTTGATTCAAAGAAAAAAAACTCAACACAAAAAACCCAAAACAAAATAAAACCAAAAAACCCCCACACAAAAAAACCCAAAAACAAATAACAAAAACAACAACAAGAAAAAAGAACACAACAAAAAACCCACCCCTCCCAAACAAACAAAACCCAAACTAAACCAACAACCAACCAAAACCAATTTAAAAAAAAGTGCAAAAGCACTTGAAATCAGTAGAGCAATAGATGGGGGTTGCCAAGGAAAGCAGAGGTGAAGGAGTCAACTAAACCCAGTCGATTCCTCATCCAAGGGTCTCACCTTCTAAATACTACTGTAAGACCACTACTTCATCCTCAAGATTTCCCTATCATAATGCTTGTGGAGTGCCAAACAGTTTATAATTCAATGAGGAAAGGATAGAGGTTCTTTTTTGGCTTCTTTTGGAAAGAAATGTGGAAATGTGTAGTAGGGCTACAAGTATTCTGTGTGGTTCTGCACTGCCTTGGATATTTTTCCTTAAGATTTGTAGAACATTATTTATGTCTGAATTAGAACTTGGTGATAATGTTTAAAAATTAATTTTTACAAAATCCATCTTTGATGGATGTATCAAACTTGGAATATAGCACACTGATAAAAGGTTTTAAAGCACATATGAGTTGTAAGTCTAAACTGTCTGGATTTGTCAGTTCAAATTTGTACTACTTAATTACTTTGGTCTAATGGTGACTAAATTTGGACAGAAATATACAGGATATTAGCTTTACATGTGGACAGTTGTTCCCAGAAGTTAAGGTATCCTTCTCTGATGTAAGACACCTTAGGAAGAAGAATGAGCTACCTAGCTCCAACACCTAAAGCTCCACTATGTTTAATTCAAGAAACCTTTTTTAAAAAAATTCTTTCATATATTTTGTGAAAAAAGTGCTTATAAACTTAAACAATTTTTTTTTCCCATTCTGTGGTCTATAACAATATAATATATTTTAAAAGGAATAGAAATGAGTTTGATTTGAAAAAATACTTTAAAATATTTCATAATTTGAGTGGGTTGACTATACATTTTGAATCTTTCTAGCCTGTTCAACTGCCTGTTACCCGAAGCACTATGAAATTTTGAGCATCTTGTTTAATACTTTAACCAGAACAGGGAACTGTTGAATTTAAGCAGCCAGCTGGCATTTAACCAAGACAAGATCACTTGCATATTTTGACATGGGCTAAAACTGAGTATGTAAAATGAAACACTAAATGGTAACACATTGACACAGCGAGGGATCTTAAATTCTGTCTTTGCTTTCTTGTTTTCTATAAGCTAGAACGCTTTATCTCTGTGACTGAATCACGACTAGAAGCATCAGTATAACATTTTAATGTTACAGAATTAGAGCTACTTTAAAATTCATGACTTAACATTTTTATCCTGGACAACTTAATTTTATCTTAACCCACATTTTCCATATGAAAGATCAAATTAGAAATTAGTAAAAACCAAACAAGTAGTTGGGGAAAATGGAAAAAAACCTTTAGCATGCTAAGAAAGAATATGTTTTGACTTTTGCTCCAAAATAAGATTACTGTTTTTCAATGTATACTATGAAACATTAAAGTAGAAATGTAAGAATAAATTCCCTACTTTTATATTATTTCCTCAGTGAATAATAATTTATTTTCTTTCTCTGATATTTCTTGCTTTCTTAGGGAAATGCCAGAAATGTACTTCATAGATGAAGTTTTCAAAACACTTCTTTATGGAACTATAAAGGTATATGCCATAGCGAGCAAGAACCATACCATTAGTAAAGACCTACGTACCTAAGTCTGTCAGGAGATAGGCAACCTTTTCATATACCTGAAACAGAAATGAGATGGCGTAAGTATAGCACATCCTGGCTGTTGTAGTGTCAAATCCAGAATGAAAACAAGCACCAAAAGGATGGTATTCTGTTGCCCTACAGCATCGAGATATCTGGACTGATACGGGAGAGCAATGCTGTAGCTACATGTGTATAGTTTCCTATGAAGACTTTGTTGAACTCCTCCAGTCCCATTCTCTTTAACCATGTAAATGTATGTAAGTATGTATAAATGTACATTAAATATATAATAAAGATAAAAATAAACAGATCAAAAGAAATATTCAGACATCAACGGTTTTCTTAATCAACATTTAGATGTTCATCCTCTAATTTCAAGAACAGACTTATGTAATTTAAAAGGCAATAAGCCTTTACACAGTACAGTTTTCCTCTGCATGAATATGGATACTGCTTGAGTGTATCAGCCTTCTACAGAAAACTTCCTTATCTCTCTATATATTGACTATCTCCAGTCTTATTTTAAACAGCACTTAGCCCTAGGCAATTGCCAACTCTGAAAAATATTTCCTTGAGTATTTATTATAAATAGCAAGTTATTTTTGATAGCTTTGCTTGTTGACTTGAATGTACTTTTTGTGACTTCGAGTGATCATATATAATAACAGAAATAAATACATGACTCTGATTGGAACAATTATTTCTTATTGCATTGAGTGCACAATCTCCTTAAGAGAATGAAAAGCCAATGTTTGCTGGGTTATTACTCCTTTTTATCTGTTTGTGATTGCATGGGAACAGAAAGATGATAAATCATATTGCAGTTGAAAGAATAGAGTTTCTATCCATGTAGTGCTACAACAGAAATTATTAAACCTGTGCTATTACATGACAGAAACAACTTACACCAAAATCATGTATCACAGTGATTCTAGGACTGTGCAACACTGATACCACAGCTGCATTTTAAATAAGAAAGGAAAGAATCCAAAGTCACAAATTTAAAACAACCTAGAAAACAAATTCTCACCCAAGAAAATAATACAGAAAATAATGTAAAAGGTAATTAAAAAAAAATGCAAATGTAGAAAGCAGCATCCCCTGAAAATCCCAAAAATTCCCTGAAATACTAGCTTCAGACACTGCTACATGAATAAGCATGAACATGTCTATATCTAATATATGGTAAATTCAGTAAGCTTGTAAAAAATACTCTTTTAAATTAATCGCTCCTTTAAAAGAACAGAAGACTTACAACATTGAGTGACATGATGATCATAAAATTGATACAGACTCCAGTGCCGGATGTTGCAAACTGCCAATACTTCTTGATGAAATACCACTTGAAAGAAGCAAACTGTTCCATGGCTACCAGTCGATACACCACTACTGCAAACACTGCAGTAAGGACCAGTGAAATCTACAGGTATGTATTTATGAGCAGAGGTATTAGAACAAAAGAAATCATATCTAAAATAATACCCACTGAAATAATAAAACACGTGTTTTAAAGATTGCTCTTTGTTTTGGAGAGCAGAATTTGAGAGAACAAAAAACCTAGATGAGTTAAAACATTTCTTTACTGTTCTTCTACAAAATAACTATATTCCATCTTGTGAAAGAATGAAATCCCTGAACAAGCAGTAAGACTGAGACAATCAATTTTGCCTATATTATGTAAATCCACTAGTCTTAATAAATGCACTCATGATGAGTTACTATTTACATCAGAATAAGATAAATTACAATACAATAATTCTAATATCATTAAACATCACCATGAAGAATATTCCTGAGACAGACACCATCAGTCGACTGAGCTTATCAGGGAAAGGCTGAAAAGGTTCAGGTTTTCCTGTGATGGGATTTACTCTTTCCACTTGGGAATACTTAGCTTCAAACTGGGGACGCAGCTCTTCCTGGAATGACAGGGTAGATTCCATTTGTTGTATTACTTATTTCTCTCAAGAATCAGATATATATGTGCTATAAAGTAGAAAATTATACTGAAACAAATTTTTTTTTATAATGCTTCAACTCAAATATCTAAATAATTTGCTCTTTTGAAAATCCTTGAAAACAGTGCCAGAGACCAGCAAAGAACAGAAACTATAGGAGCCTTCCCCACTATGTGAGTGTATTAAAAAGAATCATGGGTCATATTGCTGACTTAGACACTAGACTGTCTGCAAGAATTGATAAGAAAACTATTTAGTGCCAGTCATAATGGTGCTTTTTGTTATGAGACCATTTACTAAAAGCCATCAGCTTCTATCTACCCATCTATGGAAACCTATAAAACAAGTAATGGTAAAGTCAATTGACTTAAACTGCAATTAAATCACCAATATACTGATTTATATATAATAAATATAAATTATATATTATAGCTATGTTGACTAGTGATTTATGAAGTAATGAAATTTTATTATTGCTGATGCTGATAGCAGAATGTTCAAGGATAAGCTATGCATCTCAGAAATATACAAAATCTAGTTTCTGTCCCATTGTTTGTCTTGGTCCTATTTTTATTCAGGATCAGGAATTTCCAGAAAAAGAAACCATGGAGCTGAAAGGCATCTGTGCTGACGTCAGCAGTAGCTTCTGTCCTATGTACGGGAAGTATTTCCACTCAGTTTTTCAAAGGCTACTTTTAAAAAATGTAGAATTATATTTTGAATTATGATGTTAGTTGCAAAAGGCAAAGTATCCTTGTATAGTCTCAAGCATACCTTTTTATTCTGCAACTGGTGTTATAAATACAAATATGATCTGAATGACAAACTCAAATGACTGATATACAATATAGATTGATATTGAGACTTTAATCATGCCAATAGCAAGCTTCACATGTTTACTTCTGTTTCTTCTTACCTCTTCATCTTCCCAGTCTAGGAGGTCCCAATCATAAGTTAATACAGCTCTCCGTCTTTTCCAAAACTCTAGAAAGACTGTTGCTGTGGAAAACAACTTCACTTTAATTACAGGAGAAAAAAAGGGCCATGCAGATCTTATGAAAATCAGCAATGTAACATGTATCATCAGCCACTTTCTGGCAGTTTTCCCCACAGAATCTGAAAACTCTTTAAGTAGCTTGAGGATAATCACTGTTAAAATTGAAACAATATTTTACAATGTTTATCTAAGAATCATTTTTTTGTTGTCTGCAGTATCTGTACAGAGATAGGTACCTGTCAATATGAGGCACTGCCATCTCTTTTAATTCATCATTTTGCTTTTAATTTTATTCCAAATACAAAATCTTTCCTTGAAGAAACAAGGATAAGCATATGCAAAGATTAATAAAGCCATTAATAAAGAGCTAAAGTATGACTTCATTTTATTCAGTTCAAATCAAGACAACCTCATTTCTTTCCCAGCTATACCAGTTTTATATTGCAGCAGTTTTACTACTAGAATAATTCCTTAGACTATTATTTCTAATCTAGGTGTGAGACCATAATCAGATTCTCCATGTGTCCTGGAATGATCTATTATGATAATATGATCCTCTGCTTATGTCCAAAAATTGTTATTACTTTCTCTTTCTACCGCCCCCCCACCCTCAACCCCCCAAGCCGGTATTTATGGGAGCCTGGCCAAGATCCTGGCAGGGGACGGGGCCTAGAGTTGCTCGATCTCTCTTCTGGTTCAGGGGGCCGCAATGTTGCTCACTCTCTTCTGTTCGGGAACCAGGAGGTTGCTTCCTCTCTTCTGGTTTG